>OY282516.1:17382995-17982995 GCA_958296145.1 Hydrotaea cyrtoneurina
ATATTGATCTTTTATTTATTCTTAGGGTTGTCCTTTAATGAGATGTACCAAACGCACGGAAAAGTCATAAACATGTCCTCCTCCCAAACGACAGAATACTTTTGTTTTTTTTTCTCTTCTTTTCACAAACTGAAAGAAGAAGAATGATCAAATCGTATTACAAAGGACAGAATGCCTGAACAGGTTCTCTGTTTTCTATGGTTTGGATTTTGAACCTTTTTGGGGGTGAGTTTGTTACATTGTAACCAAAACAGCAACAACAGTGACTCTGCTTTAAAGTGAGATCGACCGAGAGACTGACGGATAGTCGGACCGACATTCACTCGTCGGTTGAAGATATGTAAACATTTGCGCAAAGTGCTTACGTAGCCCGGCATGCGTGTGTCTGTCGATGTTTATTGAATCAAAATAAATGCCATGAAACAGATCCGATCTGTTTGCCAGCAAAATTTACAAAAATCCACCAGTGTGTGTGTGTGTGCGATGAATGCTATGGCAACAGGTACAGTACTTTTTGGCCGACATGTTTAGTTTTCTGAGATCTGAGTTATGTGAACAAGTGTTTTTTATTCGGTCTCTGTACAGTGGCTCAAACACTCTCTGTGGCAGGTCCGTCGCATGCGAGGGTTTCACTTTATACGAATATTCATTAAAATGAGGCATTTAGCAAAAATCGTCTTTCAATTCCAAAAAAAAATGGTAGCCATGTGTTATAAAAAAAAACGGTTGACCGATCTGTTTAGCTGCCAACTTCACGTTGCCACCTTTTCCCATAATTGTATAGAAACCAAAGCGGAGAGAGTATTAGTGTTCATTAATGTGAATTTTTGCCAGATTTTTTTTGAATTGCATGAAGGTTGAGGTACTTTAATAGTAGTACGATTTTTTCAGAAGAGCCTTTTAAAGTTTTCAATTGGGTTTTACTTAGCAAATATAGGAAAAAACTCATGGTTTTCCCGAATAAACTAGAGGCCTGATATATGTGGGTTTAAAACACACAGAAGAAAATTTAAAATTCAACTTAAATAAGAGATTTACAAATTTTTCTCGTGTAGAAAGATAAAAAGTGAGTTATGAAATGTGAAACGTCTGTATTACGTCAATTTTTTAAAAAAATAGATTTTTATCAATTCTCAGATTTTCCTAAATTTTTTTTTTTAACTCTTAAGTAGTTTAAAAATTTGGAGTCTCTTCAAGTTATGCTAAGAAAAGTGAAAAAAATATTTTTTTTTTCAAAAATAATAAAAATGTGGGGAAATCTGAGAATTAATAAAAATTTTAACGCTTAAGTAGTTTAAAAATTTGGAGTCTCTTCAAGTTATGCTAAGAAAAGTGAAAAAAATATTTTTTTTTCAAAAATAATAAAAATGTGGGGAAATCTGAGAATTAATAAAAATTTTAACGCTTAAGTAGTTTAAAAATTTGGAGTCTCTTCAAGTTATGCTAAGAAAAGTGAAAAAAATATTTTTTTTTTCAAAAATAATAAAAATTGGGGAAAATCGGAGAATTGATAAAAATTTTAACGCTTAAGTAGTTTAAAAATTTGGAGTCTCTTCAAGTTATGCTAAGAAAAGTGAAAAAAATATTTTTTTTTCAAAAATAATAAAAATTGGAGAAAATCTGAGAATTGATAAAAATTTTAACGCTTAAGTAGTTTAAAAATTTGGAGTCTCTTCAAGTTAGGCTATGAAAAGTGACAAAAATATTTTTTTTTTCAAAAATAATAAAAATTGGGGAAAATCAGAGAATTGATAAAAATTTTTTTGTTTTTAAAAAGTAGACGTGATACAGACATTTCCACGAGTCTGCCTGCCAAAAATCAGCTCGATTGGATCACTGAAAAAGGCTTTCACACAGGCCACTACGTGTGATACTTCAAACTTAAAAGAAAAAAATTCTGACGTGTACATGAAAATCGTGTATTTTTATTTTTTATCCTCTTTCCGAATATGTGCATTTGGTTCATAGGACAGAAAAAAATCTATTTTTTGTAACACAGTGAAATGAGTGTAAATAGTATTTTATGGATTCTTAAGTGGAATTTTCTACTTTGTGGTCACCAAATCAATTGACCACCACTGAAATGACTGGTGGAAACGCGGCATCCTACCGCAAGATGGATACCGCATTTGCTGGCAATCGATGAAACATGCAAACCAAAAACATATCAAAACAATTCGCCTCCATGAGGATGTGATGTGCTACATTAGCTGCTGGTGGAGATAAAAAATTCGCTGGCGGCATAAAAAAGGTGTTGCCGCTTATTTCAGGGGAAATCAGCTCAATAAGTGATTTCGCTGGACTTCCGTTTTGTTTCTGTGCTTTCTGCTGTTCATGAGTCAACAATTAGCAGAAATTTCTGTAATTTTTTTTCTTACATTTAATTCCAATACAAAGTAAATTTATATTCTTATTTTGGGTCCCACACCATTTGGCTAGATTTTTTTCAGTGCCTCTATTGGGAATCGACCCCACAACCCTCACGCTGATAGGCAAGCAACTCGACTACCGGGTCGCTTAAATTTCTTTCTTATATGCGATTTGTTCTTATAAACAGATATTCTTATACACAATATAGAGAAAATTCTTTCTTCAGCCGCACTGTTCGCATGTGGAATAAACTCCCAGCAAGTGTTTTTCCTGCCTGCTATGACATTATCAAATTCAAGGCCAACGTCAACAAACACAACTCCCTTTGCCCCCACTCCAATACCCTTTCTTCCTATTGCTAACACAGTGCATTGCATTTATAGGGGGCATCCCCTGAGTGTTAGTAAAAAAAAAAAAAGAAAATCAAAGTAGCACACTAAGTTTTTGCAAAACTTTCTTATATGCGATTTTTTTCCTATTAGAGTTGTTCTTATATCCGTTACTTACTGTACCAAGGACTTGCATATCTTGTAACACATGGGTTTTTCCACCTCAGTCTCATCTATGTTTCGGCATTCGAATTTTCATCTTCTGAATCTGGATTGGTGACCACATGTGATCAATGTAATCAGAGTAGGTTTGGCTGGATAATTACAAAAAAAGTGAAGTGTGTTCACAAGCCGCCATCAATTGTTGCCCAATAGAAATTTAGGCGGCTACACCATTTCAGCTAAGCCAGAAGCAGTCTGGTTCATCGCGGCAGAGTTTATTTTTCCGATAAAACATTCACAGGAAAAGCGTTTATTGCTGCTGCCATCGAATCTCTATGAATGTTGTTACCACCTGCCTGATACGCCTGTTGATCTAGAGTCACTCTTTTTGTACCTCTGTATTTTGAAGATCCTTCTTCATATTCTTTGGCAGTGAGAAGAGGCTCCATGAGTCCCACGCTAGCAACCAATTAAAAACTGTGGTTTTCCCCCCGAAATGTTCTTCGTATCTTTGTTGTTCAAACTGTAGGCATTAACCCATTGGGCGTCTGAACAATCAACCAGTGGTATAATTTTGAACAAAATCTGAGCTATGTTTGCTAAACTGCAGTTGTTCCCACCTCCTTGGGGAACTCCCAGAATCTCCGTCTTCCCCCTTAGTGCCTTTCATGACAGCTGTCATCTGAGGCCTGGCTGGCTGTATCGATGGATTTATTCAGCCGACTTGGCGGAATCGTTGACTACTTTCATATTGGAATATATCGAGCCCTTAGCGCTATTTCATCGACATCGACAAAACACATTATTTACAGGAGAAGGTTTTTATTAATTATTTTGCCAAATTTGCGCAAAATTAAAAATGTTTAAATGCAAAAGGTTTTAAAATCTCCATCTTAATATATATTTACCCTCGACACTGACTCTGTCCCGCAGTACGTAGGAATTTAAATAGGCATTCTATAATTTTCTATAAATAATAATAATAAAAAAAAATAATATTTTTTTTTTTACAGAAATTGTGTTTTCCCCAAAATTTTTTTTCCCCAAATTTTTTTTTCCAAATTTTTTTTTCCCCAAATTTTTTTTTTCCAAAATTTTTTTTTCAACAAAAATTTTTTTTTACAAAATTTTTTTTCCAAATTTTTTTTTTTCAACAAAATTTTTTTTTTCAGCTAAATGTTTTTTTTCCCACACAATTTTTTTTTCAACAAAAATTTTTTTTTTCAACAACATTTTTTTTTTTCCACAAAATTTTTTTTCCATATTTCAACGGGCGCCATAGGCGCATTACATCTTACTAGTTGTGAATAAATGATTACGATGAAATGAAGATTTTTTTCCGTTTATGCTAAGTTATGTCGCTTACGAAATTTCTGGCGTTTGTCTACTTAATTTCTTAAAACTGTGTCGCTTACGATATTTTTTTTCTTTTTAAACTCTGAATTGAAGAAAATTCACATAATATCTTATACATTTATACAAAAATAACAAATTAAAGAAATTTTATGGTAATTCAAAATTTAGTTAACGTAAATTCAACAGGAGTCCTCGTTGTCACTTACTGCCAATGCATCGATAACGTTATCGTAATTTTTTTTTAAAATTTATTTCAGCTAAATCGGACGAGTGGTTCTCGAGTTATGTCAAACAAAAGAGCCTAAAACGTGACAAATTCCCCTATACGATACTTACTAACTTCAAATCGATATATCTCGATTCCTAGATGAGACCCAACGAAACGCTGGGACACGTATGACCTTTTTTTGACCGATATAACTTTCCCCGGTGGTTCCATCCCAAACCGATTGTGGCTGTCGCACAGTGTAATTAAGAATAAGGGTTTTTGGAGCAATGAATCGTCATTAATGGCTCGATAAGATTCAACCCAGCAGCATTTAATGCCGGTCGTACTTGTCTTAAATAATATATATTGAATAGTTCTTAATGGAAGTGACTTTAAATTAGTTAGTATATTATTTTGCGAATTTTTACTTTAACTTGATTTTATTTCTGTGTGTAATACTGTCGCTTACGATAAAGTTCCTTTCCTGGAAAAGTCGTTGCTTACGTACGATAAAATGTTACCCCCCATTTTTTTTTGAAAAATATTGAAAATCTTTATTTTTTGAAAATTTCCGTCTATGTGTTCCCAGACAACATTTTAAATTCCGCAATAAAAACTTTTTTGAGAAAATGTCGCTAACGATGAAATAGCGCTATGGGATCGATATGTAGCTCATTCTCACAGTTCGTGGGACGCTCACACTGCTCATTTACACAGATCGAACCATGGATTTGTCCAGACTGTTTTTTTTTTTATTCAAAACGCTGTCACAATTCTCTACTGGACACTCCTTCCCACTGGAGCAGCCACGTAAACCAACAGTTTTGTTTTAGTTTGCCATTGAAGGGCTCCGGTCTTGCAGTTTTTCCTTAGCCCGAAGTCTAATCTATTAGGCAGCACGAACCTTCAGTTTATTGCGAGGCAACATCATTCTTTCTATTGATGGCTGAGACGAGATGTATAAATTCGTCCTTTAGCTCCACGCTGCAAACTGTCGGCCCCTCAAAGCACTTACAAGTGTATGTTTTTTTCTTAGGTCGTTCACCATCAGGCCCATCTTCGTCAAATTCTTTTTCGATTGTGGAAATATCACCCGTTACAACTACCTCCGTCTTTGCGACGATGCTCCAATCATCTGGGATTCCTTTAACGTCTCAGTGGTTCCATACTACGGAATACATGCACATTACACTAGTCAACAGTCAAAATGTACTCGGGATGCGATAATTTTTTCTGTGTAGATAACCTTGACATGAGCTCGAAAAACGCAATAAAAATTTTTTTTTTCGTTTGGTTTTTGTTTTATTTTTTTTTTTTTAAATTTTAAAAAAATTTTTTTGGTTAATTTGTTTCGTCCGGCATAACTCGGGAACCACTAGCCCGATTTAATTGAATTAAATTTTAAAAAAATTAAAATTACAATTCCCTTAATCTGTTCATATATTGTTTTCCTATACAAGCAACAGTTTCCAAGTTAAAAATGAATATATAAAGGAAAAAACTTATTTTTTGCCGAAAGATTTAAATTTTTTTTTTTTTAAAAATCCATAAAAAATCCAAAATGAAAAAAAATTTCAAATCTTATTACTTTTACGTAAACCTATGAGCAAAATGAGACAAAGATCATGAAAATCGATGCACGCGTTTCGCTTTTATTCGCAATTGAGTAAAGGTATGAATTTCAAAAATTTTCAAATTTTCATATATTTTTGTCACCCAACAAATTTTAATTTTTTTTGTAATAAAAAAGAAAAAACCTTACCATAGACAAAGTTGTGCATATGTCGAGCAAATTTTTGAAATTCATACCTTTACTCAATTGCGAATAAAAGCGAAACGCGTGCATCGATTTTCATGATCTTTGTCTCATTTTGCTCATAGGTTATGTGACTTTACGTAAAAGTAATAAGATTTGACATTTTTTTTCATTTTGGATTTTTTAAAAAAAAAAAATTTAAATCTTTAGGCAAAAAATAAGTTTTTTCCTTTATATATTCATTTTTAACTTGGAAACTGTTGCTTGTATAGGAAAACAATATATGAACAGATTAAGGGAATTGTAATTTTAAATTTTTTAAAATTTAATTCAATTAAATCGGGCTAGTGGTTCCCGAGTTATGCCGGATGAAACAAATTAACCAAAAAAATTTTTTTAAAATTTAAAAAAAAAAATAAAACAAAAACCAAACGAAAAAAAAATTGTTTATTGCGTTTTTCGAGCTCATGTCAAGGTTATCTACACAGAAAAAATTATCGCATCCGGAGTACATGAAATTTTTTTCATTTTGTTGAGTAGTGTTATCAGCTCATATCCTCCGGTCTCATACAGTTCTAGCGCTAATCCGTCTGCAACTGCGACATTCTTCTTGTGAAGCCGGCCAATTTAGACTTTGACTTCCTCTGTGGGTGGACATTCAACTCCACCATCCATGGATTGTCGACGTCACATGATTCGTCTGTCGCTAATAAGCTAGAGATTGTTGCATTGCCACGCCCCTTCATATTGTCAGGAACTATTCACATGCTGTATATTATTCGGATGGAAAAGAGGTCCACTCGTTGCCAATTATCCCTAAGTTTGCTGCACATTTTGTAACGAACTTTCTTTTTGTTTTCATACGTTACGAAATTCACTAATTTGCATACAAATAAATTGGCAATACCAACAAACACTTTAAAGCCCATCGGGGACAGGCCAATGTCCCTGTGGGCTACCCTTTCCTTCTTTGGCAATTACAAATTAGTGCAATTTCCCACTAATGTGGAACAGATAAATGCCAAATCAATAGAATCCACGGCGAGAATCGATTGAAATTGATTGAAATGATAACCAACACAAATCACGGGATATGAAATTTGCCAAGCGTGAGAACATTTTGCCAGGCTGGGCCAACGGAAATCAAATGCAAGAGTTGAGATTTGAATTTGGATTTTCAAGGAAACCCAAAAAAAAAAAATTAACATAAAATTTGCATATTTCTTAGAAAGAAATTAACGAAATTATGCAAATATCCGAAGATGAATGCAAAATTCCATTAACCCCTTGCAAGGACAAGACACACGCACTCAGACGCACACATTGTCGAGGCTTGATTTCTTCGGAGGGCCACACAAAACACACTCACCATATGACCTTAGCATGCACACACACACACTCGCAAACAGTAGGGTCACCGCTGTGGATAGGCAAGGGCAATGCCGGTTGTAAGGTCACTGCACCCCGGTTTGTGAGGACGGACATCAACTAACGCCGGCGTTGACACACATGCTGAGCACCTATGCAGCCGAGCAAAATCTAGGAGGCTTTGTAGCCATAATTAACCCCCCTGGAGAAAGTTGTAAATCTCAATTGTATACGCATGTCCTGGGTGGTTGAGAGTGTGTGTGTGTGTCTGTACGTGTACGTGCCCAAACACGGTAGGGATGCATTTTCTGCGGTCCATTTGCCAACAGAAGGTAGCAAGGTTTTTGCACTCTTTTGTTTTGTGTTCAAATGTCTTCACTTTCACTTTCCGTTTTTCTTTGAGGAAATCCAAAGAAAATTATGTAAATTTTCTTCTCATCTCATCCTTGTCATAGTGAACGCACAACCGAGCGACATATGCAAATTACCAAGCCGCGTGAGTGTGAGAACTTCAGTTGGTGGCAGCAACCCTTTGCCGGCTTGCCTACGAAAATTTCCATTAGAAAATTATGCAAATTATTCTTTTTAATAGATATTTATGATGAGTTTTTCCCCCCCACCCCTTGTGTGCTCATCTTCGTTGTTCTGCCTTGTGGTTGTTGTGGAATTTGCATTCCAATGCGTCGACTTCCTTTTGCGTGCAGTTTTTCCGCATTCGCCAGCAGTGATCGTCTTTCAGTGTTTTTTGTTTTTTTTATTTTTTTGGCAGGCTGATAACAATTTTCCTTGAGCGTGAGAAAGTTTGGAAATTTGCATAAAATGTTGTTCAGTTTTTTTGTAGTTTTTTTGTTGTTTGGTTTTTGTAAATGAAATATACGGGTTGTCAATTATGAGCGAATTTCGTTACATACGTGATGTAACAAAGATTGTGCTTTTCCTGTTGCGATTCCTGGTCGTCGTTGGTGTGGCGAATGATTCGAAGGAGACAGAGAATAGGGTTTGTCGTATAAATAAATCTCGATTTTCGAATGATAGGAATTGAAATTGTTCCCTCCAAAATAAATTAGAGAGCAGAACAGGTGATGGCGATTAATAATAACTGTGTTAGCTATGGGAAAGAAGGGTATTGGAGGGAGGAAAGAGGGAGTAGTGTTGGTTGACGTTTGCCTTGAATTTGATAATGTCATAGCAGGCTGGAAAAACACTGCCTGGGAGTTTATACCACATGCGAACAGTACGGCTGAAGAACGAATTTTCCCAATAGTGCGTCGCACAGTGGCGCCATTTGAGTTTTTTCGTTGCAAAAATCATATCTTTTGAACCGAATAAGATAATTGAAACACTTTAAACAGCATATGATAGATAACTATTCAGCCTATGAAATGAGCGTTTGGAAAGGGTGCTACGCTTTGTAGGGGCCTACTTATGGGTTAGCAAAGTTGAAATTTGTGGAAAAATCAATTTTATGGGAAGTATAATAAAAAAAAATATAATTTTAAAGGCTTTTATGATTTAAAATTATTCCAGAAAAGATTTACAAAAAATGTTTTTTTTTTAAATTTTTTTAAATTTTTTGTAAAATATTGCTCACAATTTAAAAAAAAAATTTTGTCATTTAAATTGTCATTTCTCTTTACTTAATACTTAACAAGACTTTCTTACAGTTGTAAATAATAGTAGTAGATAATTAGTGGAGAGTTATTGCAGGGTTGCGTGTCATCAGAGATGGCACTACAATTAAATGTATCTTTTTGTAGTAAAATTTGTTACAGTTTTATTGTTTTTTCATGTACACGGGCAAGTATGGGCACCCAATTTCAAGAAAATAAGTTAGAGTATTAAATACTTAACAACCTCTGTTTAATAGTTCCCGTCACAAACCGTCACTTTTTTTGTTCTATTCTATTAAGTGTGAAAAATGACCCAAATATCATGTGTTTGCAAAATTGCGCCTGAAAAAAAATATTGGACCGAATAACCCTTTTTCTACATCGTCTCATTGGAATTAACATACCTTTCATCCGACACCAAAAAAATAATGATCGGTTGCATAGTTTGCCTGAAATTCAATTCAAAAGATGATATTTTTTTTTTATTTAAACATTTTTTGTAAGTCCGTAAAATTGTCAACTTTGATTGACGCTAGAATTCATAATTTTTATCCGATTTCAAAATTTTTGGATTCTTAATCAGTGAGAAGTTCTCTATCAGATGTAATTATTCATTTTATCATATTCTTCTGTCAAATTTTTGATTTTTGCAACGCTTTTAGGGAAAAGGCGCCACAGTGCGTCGTCCGGTCAATCGACCATTTGACAATGAACGGAAGAGAGACCATGAATAACCGCGTATTCCGGCTACATTTTCTCACATCAGGGACCAGACAACCGATATCTGAGGAGAAGACACCATTAAAATATCTATAGAATAGCGATGCACAGCCCACATTCCGGCAGTGCTGTAGGAAGACAATAGAGTTGGATACCCTCCTATCCCTCCAATCATCAACACCGCTCTCCTCTGTACACGGTCCAGAAGCTGCAAAGATGTCTTTGGAGCTCCTGCCCATATATGTCAGTTATATTCGATTTTAGGTCGGATATAGGTGGTGTAAATATTTACGAGATCAGATGGAGTCAAGTATTTCTTGCAGCGTTTTAAAAAGCCTAAACACTTGAACGCTTCCCTCGACACTTCGAATATATGGCTAGCCCAGCGAGCATCACCCTGTATCTTCATGCCCAGACTATCAAAAGTGTCTGATTCGTCGATATCCACACGACTCATAGAGATTGACGACGATGCTGGATCTGGTGAACGTTTGTGTGACAACAAACAGCACTGGGTCTTTTGTGCATTAAAATCTACTCTATTCATTTGGCCCCACTCACAAATCGTCGCCAAATCGCGGTTAAGTGAGTCATTCACCGTTCGCCTTTTGTCCTCCACCTCCATAGGACCTGGCCGATGATCAAATGAGTATGAATGACAGAGATTGCTGTCATCCGCAAAGGAGTGGATCGGGTTCACAGTCTGACCCAACAGGTCGTCAATGAAAATAAGAAATAAAGAAGGAGAGAGGACAGAGCCTTGTGGCACTCCTGCGGTCAACCTATGCTCGTTGGATGAGACCCCATCTATAACAACTCGTATAGAGCGATCCCTGAGGAAACTCGATATGAATCGAGAGAAGATATTACCGACACCAAATGCAATAAGTTTTGATATGAGTGCTCCGTTGCAGACCCTATCGAACGCCTTGGAAATATCCAGAGCCACGACCTTGCTTTCGCCAAGTCGGTGAATGGATCGACTCCATCGTTCCGAAAGGAACGCCATCAGGTCTCCAGTAGATCGATTTTTACGGAAGCCATACTGTCGTTCATTGAGAAGGCCGTTAGACTCTAAATATTTGACAAGATGGTGGTTAACCATGCTCTCCATAACCTTCGAGAGCGCAGAACGTATTGCAATTGGACGGTAATTCGCAGGATTTGTAGCCTCACCTTTCTTGGGGATCGGCTGGACATTGGCAACTTTCCAATGTGAAGGGTAAATACCAGCACGGTACGACATGTTGAAAAGATTGCGCAATGGACGAGCTAGCGTCGAAGAGCACTTACATAGGACAAGTGCTGAAATGCCATCCGGGCCCGGAGTTTTGTTTACATTGAGATCTGCAAGAACCCTTTTAACGCCACGAGTTCGAAAAAATATCTGAGGCATCGAAGTAGATACGTTTTCGATTACGGGGAGTGGTTGACTGCTGTCTGGCAAAGATGAATTCTTTGCAAATATATCAGCCAAAAGGTTAGCTTTGTCAACCGGGTCAGTGAAAATCTGGTCATCGTTAACGAGAGTTGGAATAGAAGAAGAAGAATTGTCCCTTACTCTTTTGACAAATGCCCAAAAGCTCTTACTTCCCCTGGAAGAAGAAAGGACTTTAGCACGAAGGCGCTGTTCGTAAAGAAGTTTTTCGCGCCTAAGTACTCTGGCACACCTTGATCTTGCCTGTTTGCGTAGCCAATTTCGGAACGTTTCCTCTTCGGATGTGACAGATTCTTTGAATGTCTGATTAAACCAACAATTCTGTAAAGGTTTAATCGAAATAGTCTTCGAGGAAATAAATGTCTTTATAACGAGAAGAATTATTGGCTCGATCATTTCAGCAGCAGCATCGACGTTATTGTCAGGGAAACATAGTTTCCAATTAAATTGAGCTCTACATTGTCCGCTACGTGACTGGTTTAGAAGTGGCCCGAAGATCGGACAACAAAAAGGTATTTTTCCAGGGTCTGAGGTTACGACAAGGTCAAGTATATTATGATGTTGCTATGTGTGTTGGTTCATTCACTAGGCGAAAAGCTCAGCGTATTCATATGCCTACACGCTGAAACACTGGCCATTTTAACAAATTTCAGCAAACAAATAGACATTTATTCGCACCCAAAAGCGCCCCGGTAGGCGAGTTGGTAGCGTGCTTGCCTATCAGCGTGGGGGTTGTGGGTTCGATTCCCACCAGAGGCTTTGGTCTGTCGCTGCAAAAATCTAAACATATGGTCTGTGTCACCCGGTTTACCCTTGGACCCAAAAATTAGAATATAAATTTACTTTGTATTGTAATTAATAATAAATAAATAAAATATTCGCACTCAAATGTTGTGCTTTGTCGAATTTAATAAGTGTATTTTCGGTTTTTCCCAAACACGCTATTGCTTACACACAAATACGTAATATTAATAGCAAATAAGTGTTATTTACATCTAAATAAGCTTTGTGTGGAATGAAATAAGCTTTACTTGCCACAAAGTCCAAACACACGTTTTACTTGTGTGTAAACATTTAGAAAATACCGATTTTTCAGCGTGTTCAGGATGGCGTAGATTCTTTACGAAATCTATCTAATGGTTTAGCTTGTGGTGAATCAATGCAGGATTTATCCGGAGTGAAAATGTTGTGACTTACCTAAAGAATTGATGAAAATCAATTTGAAGACCCGTTGTTGAGAATGGAATGATAATTCATCAGCTAGCTTCAATTAACATATTAGTTAACGCAATTAAGAACTAATTCATGGCCAGACCATAGAAATACTCAAGGAGTATTTCAATTAACTTGCTTTGATATTTTAATACACGTTTTGTTGAGAGTAAATTGTTATAGAATCCGGATTTATTTATTAATTAACAAAATCAAATATCTAGTTGATTCGTCTTTTCTGCGTAGACTTTCTTTTGATTAGATTCACTAGTCATCGACTGTTTATTGTGAGCCCGTTGTGCTTCAAACTCTTATCGCCTTAGCTTTAACTTCGGCAATGGCTTTCCCATTATTGCCCACCGCTACAACTGCACTCGTGCGTAATTCTGCAAACGTTTGCATTTATTGGCTTTCAAAAACTATCTCCGCCAATAGGCTGCCGTTTCAAATTTAAATCTTTCCTTCAACTACACTCTATGACCCCATAGTTCGCCATTTTTTTTACGCAAATCGCCAAAAACTATCCTCCCCTTGGTTTGTTTGCAAATTTCTTTTTTATTTTGTTTGCTAAAACTCCTCCTTCCTTCATCCCTCAGAGGGCGAAATTGAATTGTTAACCCCCTGGCAAAATCATACACATTTCGGCATATTGCAAAATCGCCAATCAGTTGCCAAAATGCACTCACCATTCTCGAATCGATGACGAAAATTGTCCGTCCCATCAGAAGTATCACAGAGAACAATTCAAAGTTTCAGCGAAACAAGGCAAGGACGCACGTACACAGCTTCCCCTAAACATGTACGAGCTGAAAGCATAAACAACCCTCGTATGCGAATAAAACGGCAACAACAACAACAATTCATACTCGTAGTAGCAAAATACAATAATAAAGCATGCCCGACCGACCCACCGACCGACCGTCCGTGCCCACTTGAGGGTATTTTTTTTTTGTCGTCCAAATATTCGTACGTTTTGCTTTCGGGTTTTTTTTTTGCGCGTGTATGCCAACAACAAAAAAAGCATTTCTGCACACAAATCGGGGGTTGTTCGTTGAGGGTTGGGGGGGGGGGGGATTAAACGAAGGATGTGAATGTTTCATATATCACACACAACATCCCTCGGTGGGAAATTGTTTTTGTTGTTGTGCTTTTCACTCTCAGAAACTTGTCTCGTCAGCAAAAAATGCAAATTTTTTTTGTATTTCTTTTGGGCCTCATCGGGGTTGAAAAGTGAATATCGATATGTATGCATGTGTATGTGTAAGTGTGTGTGTGTGTGTGTGTTATGTGTGACGTGTGCAATGTTTTCGCTAAAAACCCAAACAAGGTTTCACTCCTGGCAATGGTGTAGAAATTACATAAACACAATTTTTGCGGCCTCCTTTGGGGGTAAGTTTCTTTTTTTTGTTTTCGCTTTTTTCTATAGATTTTCTTCTGGATGACATCTACGGACGGGCTTTTCGCATTTTCCCGTAACGGTTCGTCTCTGTGTCGTTAGGCTTGTCTACTTTGCATAATGTACCCTACAGCAGTGTGTTAAGGCTTTGAGCATGACAGTGAAAAAGTTATTTCGTAAAGGAAACACGAAAAGTTTCGAGTAAAATCAACCTAAAATGAGTAAGCGATAACAAAGCAATTGGAGCTTGTAAGTGAAAAATGTGAGGTCTTTGTGAGAAATTCACACAGTCTCGATTACGAGAGCCATATTCTCGACGGCGATGGCATGTCAGTCTCGCAAAATATTTGCACAAACCGTTTGCACAAACTTACGGAATGAAAAAATGTGATGTCTTTGTGATAAATTCGCACAGTCTCACAAAATATTTGCACAAACGGTTTGCACAAACGGTTTGCACAAACGGTTTGCACAAACTTACGGAATTATTATCTAATTTCAGAATAAAAAACACAAAATGGTAAGGTAAATTGGCCCACAAATCAGCTCCGCCGGTTGCGAAAGAAGTGCCATGCACCAGCCACGGGGAAATTGTCTAGTTACGTCTACACCATGACTTTCCGATAATATCGGCCAGGCCAACAAATAATCTTAAAGTCTGCTGTGAACAGAAATAGAAAAGTTCATTTATCAGATGCACGATGCAAAGAGAACGCCCCCTCCACCAGAAGCCAATACAATGGTGAGTTTACACATAAGAACAAATCTCACTGTCTAACCACGATGACAATCCCATGGAGATAATTTTAATGTATTGTAAAATACAAAGTAGAGAAGTGGAGGAGGAGATCTAATAATAATTAGAAAGTCCAAACAGGACATGCGATTATCTGCCTGTTTCACGATGTCGTTCGAATGTGACGAGTTGCCTGACTTGTCATTTTCGACATACAGAAAACAAAATTTGTATTGAAACGACAAAATTTTCAAATGACTTCGGATTTTCGATAGACATTGTGAAACAGACAGAATATCCACCAGAATCTTAAAGCGGATACGGCTGTAAAAAAACCCAAGTGCAGAAGACAAAACAATTAAGAAAGAATACAATAGCGTCGCTTAGCCAAAACTTTCACCGAAAAGATTAAAACATCCTTCGATGGACATTGGGATATTAAAATACAACAAAAAGGTGTTTCCTGAAAACTGGAGAAGATAAAAAAACAACTGAAATATTGGGGGCAACCCCAGCTACAACCCAACCTAATTTCTAACAGAATAATGCGAATGGAGCCTTCGTATAGGCTTAGGTTATCTGGCGAAAACAGCCCATTAAAAGAGTTCCCTAATGTCCACGAATTTTTGGGGTTCCCTCAACAAATTCCACTGCTGTATTTGAAATCATAATTTCAATAATTTCAACTGCAACCTGTGGCAGTTTATTTTGCAGTGCCAGATAAAGTGTTCTTCAGATTTGCCGTAGTCCTTAGACGTGTCATACCTGTGCCAGTTCCTCATCGTGTATAAAATAAATGTGCGTTAAGTGTTGAGTGACCAGTGGGGACAGCCAAAATCGTTCTTAGTTCATGCTTGGGGGCGACCTATGAATGTCCTGGTTCTTGATTTGAGTGGCCAGTGAGGACAGCCAAAATCGTACTTAGTTCATGCTTGGGGGCGACCTATGAATGTCCTGGTTCTTGATTTGTCGTCCAATTGTGACGTGGACGGTTCTGACACTTTTCAATTAGTTTAACTCAAAGGACATTTCTTAACGAAATCTATTATTTCAGATTTCGTATCATACCTTGTCTTTATTTCTCTGTTACTGATTCCCTGTTCTCTCGACCTTTAAAGCTTTTGCCAGTTCCTTTCCTATCCATTCCATATAAATATTTAGTCGGATGATATCTATCGTGTAGTGTTACAACATCTTGTAGAGTGTTTTCATGCCGTTGTACTCCTCTCCATCTCCATTCTAAAGGCATATTTCCATTTTGCACAGGATCTGTCTATCTTCGTCATGGTTTCCTAGCAATTCTGCGCTCCATTGCGATGGCATTCCCATTTCAGATTCAAACGAATTCAAATACACATTTTCGCTATGGTGGTGGTGCTCTACGACGACGCCGAGGGTAAACTTGTTTTTCCCAATTTTGTGTGTGTTTTTTTGCATAGCTTCGTTTTTTTTTTTTGCTTTTTTGGAAAATGTCTCTGTTTTTTTTTTCGCTTATCAAAAGAGAAAGATGAAGAAACATAATGAAACGAAAGAGAAAAAAAAACAAAACTCTGCCACGCTGTGGAATATTTATGTTGCTAAAATGTCAGAGGACATGTGCTGCCGTAGCGGCACCAGGATAAATAAATGAAAAATCGTTGTGTGCTTTTTTTTGTTTTTGCTATTTTGTTTTTGATTTTGCAGTGGTAGTGGTGTGAGTGACAGCGACAACGGCGACTGTATGTGTGTGTGTTATAATTTTCATTTTGTCGCTGGCGTTTTGGCTGTTCTGCCTGGCAAAGCGCGTTTGTTTGTTGCGTATGCAAAATACCACGACGTGATGTAGATTGAAATTCAAATTTATGGAAAATTGTCGTAAATGCTCCCTCACCTCAGCACACCGCACCACCAAACTGCTGCAACCCTCATTTCGTTCATGGGGAAGTGAGTGTGAAATGATATGATTTTTCCATAAAGTTATTACCGCGCTTTTTTTGCAAATGCCTAAAAATGGATCCGGATGCGTACATGGCAGGCGGGGTGGATTACTTTAATAAATGTGTGTAAATGGTTTGGTTAAAGTTAGCGGCTCGAGACTTTTTGCTGGGTTGTTAGGATGACTCTAAGATCTCGATGGCAACACCAGAGTAACTTTTGAAGATGTGTGGAAAATGTTGGCCTCAGTCTTGCGAATGACATTTGGAGATAACAGAGAAGTTAAATTGTAGTGAGAAGTACGATGGCAATTCTCTCCAGAATTTCTTCAGCAGCAAACTATGATTTATGTGTTTTTGGTTGATATTTTTTTAGCCCATTATGAGTTCGAACTTCCTTCCGTTTTCGTTTAAAAGGAAATCCCTTTAAAAGGAAATCGAAATTCAAGACCACGGAAGTCAAAGTCTTATTTTATGTGCCATATGAGAAATTACACCAAAATCTGTTAAAAAAAAAACACAAAACTAGAAATATAAAAAATTCTTAAAATGGAAAAATACATAAAGTAATCAACATTGAAAATATTTCCCAAATATATCCAATTGGCCAATTTTTGAATATTAATACCTTAAAATAATCCTTCAGTCCTTGCCTACATTGTATATTCTACAGGACACAAGGACTTTTACTAGATCAGAAGCTACAGCCGTTTAGCCGATGGAATTGTATTCTGGACCACTGTGCACCGGCCATCAATTTCATGTTGCAAAATGGAAACGGCCGCTGGATTTTTACTGACGTCCTTAACCGATTGTTAAAAACGCTTTGTTGTGTGATCGAGTTAATTAAATACTTTATTTTATATTTCATATGGATTTGTCTAAAAGAGAAAATGATTTTGGGTGATTTTCCGAATTGGTTGTTAAATTTGGTTGTTGTTATGGTCCTGTATTTCATTACACTACTCAACAAAATGAAAAAAATTTCATGTACTCCGGATGCGATAATTTTTTCTGTGTAGATAACCTTGACATGAGCTCGAAAAACGCAATAAAAATTTTTTTTTTCGTTTGGTTTTTGTTTTATTTTTTTTTAAATTTTAAAAAAATTTTTTTGGTTAATTTGTTTCGTCCGGCATAACTCGGGAACCACTAGCCCGATTTAATTGAATTAAATTTTAAAAAATTTAAAATTACAATTCCCTTAATCTGTTCATATATTGTTTTCCTATACAAGCAACAGTTTCCAAGTTAAAAATGAATATATAAAGGAAAAAACTTATTTTTTGCCTAAAGATTTAAATTTTTTTTTTTTTTAAAAATCCATAAAAAATCCAAAATGAAAAAAAATGTCAAATCTTATTACTTTTACGTAAAGTCACATAACCTATGAGCAAAATGAGACAAAGATCATGAAAATCGATGCACGCGTTTCGCTTTTATTCGCAATTGAGTAAAGGTATGAATTTCAAAAATTTGCTCGACATATGCACAACTTTGTCTATGGTAAGGTTTGTTCTTTTTTATTACAAAAATAATCCAATCGTGCCTCTCATAGTTAAGGCACTTTAGTAGATTGTCCATGACTTCGTAATTATTAACGGCATACCTTCCTCTTTATTATGACATAAACATCCGATCATTTATCTCAAAGAATGTCATTTGTCTTTGAATACCAAAATAACACATCTTGTTGTGAAAACCCTTTACATATCTCATCTGGCTTTCCTATCGAAAAGAAAAAAAAAATCATTCCTTTGTTGTTGACACCATTTTTCCTTGCGAAAGTCTTCCCTAAACCTTGTAAGTTTTTTTCAAGTTTCAGCGAACTTCCTTCGTTTGTCCCTTCGCAGAGCATGAGATGGGGTCATCTAATTTATATACATTTTCGTTGAGATTTTTCTTTCCAAAAGAGATGGCAATTCCGCTGATTTTCAGCATCAGTTTTTCGATTGGAAATATTCCCGAAACCGGGTTCTGCAGCTCCAACGAGCTTCGTCATAAATACAAAGTCCTTTGTCGTATGTCACTTTACACAGCAAGAGAGGGGACATCTAACTTTACTAACCAAAAGAGAGAGAGAGAGAGAGAGAGAGAGAGAGAGAGCAATTCGCTTGAATCTGATTATCTGTTTTAAAGTCTTCCCTAAAGCTGTTAGATTAATCTCTACGTCCAGCCAAAGACCATTCAGAGGGTCCATTCGTCGCAAGTCGTTTTCTTTCAGATGTCATGGCACCATTTGACAGGAGAACAAAGGAGACAAAGGAGATCAGAGAAAATACAGGTTTTCTGCTGACAAGATATATATAAAGGGTGTTTTTTATTGGGGTATAGAACTTTAAGTTGGCATCACTTTTTTAACTGGCGGCCATTTTGTCAGCTGTCAAGTGATTAATATTTAATTTGGTTTGCCATTTCATCATGAACAGGTTGACAAAAGAACAACGCTGGCAAATCGTGCAAATTTATTTCGAAAGTAATGGTTCAGTTCGCGAAGTTCACCGCAAGCTCCGTCCATTTTATGCCATTAGATCCACAAAAACTGACTGTTTGGTGTGCTCTATGGGCTGGTGGAGTCATTGGGCCATACTTCTTCCGAAATAATGCTGGAGAGTCAGTTACCGTTAATGGAGACCGGTCTAGAGCCATGATAACCGACTATTTTGTTCCCGAATTGGATGACATGAATGTGGATGAGTTGTGGTTCCAACAAGTGGCTGAAAATTGGACCTGTAGAATTGGCTTTATTCGAGCCAGCCGCGGCGGCCACATGCCCGAAATCATATTTAATCATTAATGGCATAAAATTATCCTTCCAATAAAGCCAAATTGATGGACATTAAAACGATTTTCTTGTGTTTTATTTCAATTCGAAGTTCTATACCTCAATAAAAAACACCCTTTACATACGCCCTCTTTTTTGGAAATATTTAGCAGACGACTTAGGGCATCTGGGTATTAAATGGTCTTTGATCTAGGTCATATCTCGGCGGAGCTTTTGAATTCATAAGAACAAAAGATTTTATTAAACCTGGTCTCTTCGTCTCTAGTTTCAGCAATTTCAGAAGGTTTCAGTCAGTTTCTCCTTTACAATGCCTGAGAGTGGGGATATCTGGGCGGTGCTTTTCAATTGAAAAGAGAAAACGATTTTTAGTCTCTTGGTCTCCTGGTCTCTTCGTCTCTAGCTTTAACAATCGCAGCAGTCCTCAGTAGGTTTCCTCCTTTACAAAACCCGAGAGCGGTCATCTAAATTACATCTCAGCGGGGCTTTGCTGCTGCTGCTATCCAGCATCAGTTTTCTGTTTGAAAATCTCTCCATAAACCGGTATTGAGTTTGCTAGCACATCGTCAGCTTTAAATTGGTTCAATGTAATTAAATTGGAAAATATATTTGTTGATTTAATCCTCGCTACTCAAACCACCACCCCCTGCTTTGGGCAATCCTTTAGAATCACTAGGCTGTGTCAACTCCTTGAAAACCTGTTACTCATTATGTCTGTCATTTTGTTGTTAAACTTATTTATAGATATTTTAGCACATTCCCACCTTTCATATCCTCATTCTCATTCACATTCACATCAAAATCAATATCCTTCTAGCGTGTGCGTATCCTTCTGTCGTACTTGGCGTACGTTAACAATGTCCCAAACGAGAATAAGATGCGTGTGCCCAGGGAGAAATGTGTAGAAATCGTTTAGGTGTAAAATTCAATTTTCAACGATGCTCCTCGGTGCGGCACGCACTCTGTCATGGCCGAGACCATGTAAAGCGGATTCTACTTTTGCCAGGCATCGTCAGGAAGGGCGTCACGATAAAGGACGAGGACGAGTGCCATAACAATGGCAAAATCACGGGAGTGAGTGAGTTGGAATATGAAACCCATGACAATTTTTAAATATAAATATTCGTATACGAACGATGTGTGTGTGAGTTTTGGGTATGTGTGTGTGTGAACGTTACTCGTATCCGGGTAAACTATTGAAAGCTTATCTGATGCATAACGAACATTTTCTTTTGTTGTTATTGCCGATGCCGCTGCTGCTGCTGCTGATGGCTGTTCAATCAAAGTAAGACAATTTTTACGAATAAAGGAGACTTTAACATACGAGGCCGGTGTGGAAATGGAAGATGGTAAACACTGGAACCTGCAGCTTTGGAAATCTATTTGTCATCACTCAAGGGGTCACTAAATCAAGCAGACCGAAAAAGGAAATCCGGAAACACTGGAGCTTGCAGCTTTGGAAATCTATTTGTCATCACTCAAGGGGTCACTAAATCAAGAAGACCAAAAAAGGAAATCCGGAAACACTGGAACCTGCAGCTTTGGAAATCTATTTGTCATCACTCAAGGGGTCACTAAATCAAGAAGGAAATCCGGATACCCGGAGAAACAATTCGGGCAGTCGTTGTATGGGAGAATCTTCCCTCTTGGTTAGGGATGGAGGCATTTTTAACACATCTGCGTCTCTTGAGGTCGTGGCACCCAGTTGAGACTGTTCCACTGTTCCATGACAAACCGAACTCTTCCTGGGATTTTGGTGGTAGACCACAGTCACCGCTTAGCTCACACAAGGTCCGTTCCCTACGGTTCTCCGGACCACACACGGTACCAGATAAGAGAGTCTGATGTCACTTTCAGGGGACAATCCAGTTCCACTCACCAGTTTCAAATATAAAACGAAAATTCAGGCACCAGTAATTCTAGTCTCCAATTATCCTAACGTCCTCATAAGAGACACACTGCTCACACCCAACATTGCCCTCAGACAGACGTCTAGTTATTGGTAGAGACAAGCAGACATACGGCCTCCGACTACCAAACTCCCTCCCCCATCCTGCCAAATGTTCCGTAACAACAACGACTTTGCACAAAAATATGGGGAAAAAATGGCAGGCTTTTTATGTGATTACGGGAGCGTACACGATGAAGCATGAGTGTGTGTGTGTGCGGAAGTAAGTGTGCGTAGATACCCTTCGTATGATAGGATAAACTTGTTTGAAGAATACCATGGGGTCCCATGTTTGGATAGATGTTTTAAAATGGGACACCGAAAACAAGTTAGCAAAAATATATAAAAACAGGCCAGAAAAAAAAAGCTAACAAACGAACAACAACAATAACAACATCAAATGCGGAATAGAAGTCCTAAGAGAAAGAGAAAGTATGTTTTGTCTGAAGCGGGGGCAGGGGGAGGAGAGTGAATAACAGTGGAGTGGGAGCACAAACAAAATGTGGTGTAAAATCATTTTGATGTCGTGCAGTGTTTTGTGTTAAAATTCGCCTGATGATGATGTGGTTGTTGTGTTGCTGCTTTTCAGCTTCTTTAAAGACGTGCTGTTGTTGTTGCAGCTATTTTAACAAATATGGCTTTTAAATGCGTATGTGTGTGAGTGTGTGTGTGTTGTGCGACGATGGTGAGGGTTAGCAAAAAATTTCACATTTCTTTTGTGTGTATCCTAGAGAGAGTGAGAGAACACTTACATGCATGTGCCTCTATGAGTGAGAGTGTTTTTTTATGTTGGCGTATATGGCGAGTGGTGGGGGGGGGGGGGGGTGGGGGAGTTTGTTTTTTCTACGTGATATCTCAAATTTGAAATTGCACAGCAAAGGAAGGAGAAGCACTCAGTCGTCGTCGTCGTCGGCAACATCCTCGTGCTCGTCCCACTCGCATTCATTCATTCATATCATCGTCATCGTCATCATCATGCGAGCAGAACTTGTTTTGGTTGTATTTGTGTAACTAAAATTGATGCAAACAAATATTGAAATGAATGGATGTTGGGATTGGGTGGGCCGTGAAGGAGACTGTTTGCGATGTTGCGTTCGTTTGACAACGAGTGGGAGAGTGTAAAAGTGTGTGTGTGCCAAAGTGGAAAATATCCTGTGTAAAATAGATTAGGAAAAATGCGTGTTGTTTTTTAACTTAAGTAACACAGACATACGCAATTTATGTCTTTTATTTTTTATGCGATACAGAGATGGGAAGTGCCTGTTTAGCTGAAATCACCTTAGAGGCATAACATTGTATGTGGAGTGAAGGATAATCGATCTAGATGAAGCACAATTGTACAGGGTTCTCCAACAAGAGGTGTTCTTTTGGCATGTTCCCGAGTTTTCGATGACGCTCTGGTATATGGGGAGTCAAGAGAGCTCTTAGAGCTTCTTCCGGCTTCACTAGAAGGTACGATCACTCGGGGAGTATCGTGGTGTTTGTGGGATATTCCCAAATCGCCGAGTGAGCTCCGGTTCAGAGTAGAGATGCATCGCGGCTGCGACTGTGGCTCATCGAACTGAGGAGGTGATGAGGACACATCGGTTTGGCACCGGCTGCACTACCAGGTGCGACCCGTCGGAGGGTTCGGCAGAATGTACTGCCGTCCTAAGAAGAAAAGTCGGCTTCAGAATCGTAAATAAGATTTTGATGTTTTTTTGTTTTAAGATTATAAGACCGGGTTCTCCAACAAGAGGTGTTATTTTGGTATTCAAAGAAAAATTATATTTTTTTGAGATAAATGATCGGATGTTTATCTTAATATATATTTACCCTCGACACTGATACACTGATTCACTGATACACTGATTCCCTGATTCACTGACTCTGTCACGCAGTACGTAGGAATTTAAATAGGCATTCTATAATAATTCTATAAATAATAATAATAAAAAAAATAATATTTTTTTTTTGTACAGAAATTGTGTTTTCCCCAAATTTTTTTTTTCCAAAATTTTTTTTTACATTTTTTTTTTTTACAAAAATTTTTTTTTTCCACAAAATTTTTTTTTCAACAGATTTTTTTTTTCCACAAAAATTTTTTTTTCAACAAAATTTTTTTTTCAACAAACATTTTTTTTTTCAACAAAAATTTTTTTTTACAATTTTATTTTTTTCCGAAATTTTTTTTTACAAAATAGTTTTCTCAAAATATTTTTTACAAAATTTTTAAAATTAAGTAACAAATACTTTCTCAAGCAAATTAACGGGCGCCATAGGCGCATTACAACTTACTAGTTTCATAATAACGAGGAAGGTATATCGTTAATAATGAAAAAAACATCAGCCAAATGGCCACCACGATCATGCTTACAGGACCATATACATTTTCATGAAATTTTCCATAACCAAATCGCAAAGTGGCTGCCCTATGTCCTCGATATCCTCGTGAATTGCGTGTTTGAGGTCTTGAATCGACCTAGCTGGGCTGTTGGCGTAGATCTTATCTTTCACGTGGCACCCAAAGGAAGAAGTCGCCAAGGTGTTTAATCACAAGATCTCGGTGGCCGATTGTGATCACCTCCTCGAGAGATAACACAGTCCGGAGACTTTTCCCGTAAAAGCGCAATGTTTTCGTTGTTTGCGTGGCACGTAGCGCCGTCTTGATGAAAGTAAACGTTGTCCAGATCAATATCATCCAACTCCGACCATAAAAAATCATTAATCATCTCTCGAATTGCCGGTACGAGCAAGTGTTTTCCATTTCCATTCCCCTCACCTCTCTTTCCATCAAACTGAGAATTATGGCAATTAAAATTGTCTAGTGTGAATTTGGACTAAGTCCCAAAATACTAAAAATTAAAAATGTATTTATAAAGATATAGGAAGATTGCGACTACAGGCTACTGCAGAAGCTGGGAGGATAAGAAGGGATGAGTCTGTAAACCGTATTTTCTGCAATTGTCCTGCCCTGGCCTTGGACGAGTGGGCGCTAAGCAACACTATGTTTTTTTCTTTCTTTAGGCATCTACACTACATATCTGGCTTAAATTGGTGTTGGCCGTTACAGGAGGCGGATCTCCAGTCCACTCCAGTTGTGTTTAATCTGATATCAAAACTCCCTCAATACCGTTCACACTTCCCATCCCTGTTGACGGTGTTCGTTTACACATCTGAATTGTAAGGAGTGGGGGAGTACAATAATTTCGGTCGTAAAGTTGCCTTTGTTGTTGTTTTCTTTGTTTTTTTTTTTGCATACACACATCCCCATCACAACATAAAGGTATGGAAGATTCCACGCGTAGCTGAACTCGCAGCGAACTACATACATAATTCCATATTTGCTCCATTACGAGATAATTTCGAACCTCTTCAAAAAAATTTACGTTTTTGATGTTCATTTCACGAAATTAGTTCTAACAGCCGTAAATGCGCGTAGTCGTAGTCGCACACAAAAAGCGTAAACTAATTAAATTTAATAGACTCTGTCGTTGGTATTTTTTTTTTGTTCTTCCCAATGAATTCAGAAAAAAAACGAACACCGGAAGTTTGCACTCCATGTACTACAATACAACAAGAACAACAACAGGGCGAATGCTATTCCCAAATGTTCCCGAAAAAAGTGCATATTTGCCACAAAATTTCACATGCGTTTTTTTTTTTGGAATCGTTTGATTGTGTGTGTGTGTTTTTTTTTGGATAATAAAAAACCCTAAAAGAAAATTGTTTTTCATGTTTTTTTTTTGTCGTTCATTGTTATTATAACGAGTATGCATGCATGTATTTATGTGCGACTGTATTTCATTTGCCATACCCACCCCCTCTTTGTTCTATTTTTGGCCGGTCTGGTCTGGTCCGTTTCGTTCATCCATCAATTCGCCCATTGCACAGTGCTGCCAAACCCAAAAAAAAATATGTGAATTGGAAAAAAGTCAATATAATTGTAGAAAGAAAATTATGATGCTTTTAAGGGAGATCTTGAAGAAACTGGATCGATTAGGGACAGAATTCATGGTTCAACCGAGATGCACCATGGCGCAGGGGACCATTATAATGCATTGGCGCCTATGCTGCCCTCCTAAGAAAGAAAGTCACATCTTCATTTTGGTAGTGTTGAGATATTTAGCTTTTACGTTTCATATCATTCACGCCTCAAAATAATTTTTTAATTTTTTTAAATCTTTCTCTGAGCGTCTGCATCAATCCGCTGACAATTCATATCTTTCGAGCCATAAAATTAAAATAATTTATTTTTTATTTTTTATTTCTATTTTTAATTTTTAATTTTTTACTTTTTATTTTTGCTTTTTATTTTTTATTTTTAATTTTTATTTTTGCTTTTTATTTTTATTTTTTTTTTTTATTTTTTATTTTTTATTTTTTATTTTTTATTTTTTATTTTTTATTTTTTATTTTTTATTTTTTATTTTTTATTTTTTATTTTTTATTTTTTATTTTTTATTTTTTATTTTTTATTTTTTATTTTTTATTTTTTATTTTTTATTTTTTATTTTTTATTTTTTATTTTTTATTTTTTATTTTTTATTTTTTATTTTTTATTATACACTCCATCATAGGATGGAGTATATACTAAGTTTGTCATTCCGTTTGCAACACCTCGAAAGAGTGATCGGTCAGTGTAACATTCTAAGACATTCTAGCGATGTCCGTCTGTCCGTCTGTTGTCTGTTGAAATCACGATAGAGTGCGAACGACCAACGCTAAGAAGCTGAAATTTTGTAGGAAGATGTTTGCCCATAAGCAGGTTAAGTTCGAGAATGGGCCATATCGGACCAAAGGGGAAAAAGTTCCCCTTTACGGGACTAAATATATCCCGGCCATAATCAAATTTTTCACATATTTTTTTTCACTACATCCGATTTTTTTTGGTAAAATTGTTCTAAGTTTATATAATTTATAGATGGGGAAAAAAATCCCAAAAATGGGCGTGCTCATGGGTTCCGTGGACCCTTGGGGCCCAAAAAAGGGCCCATGATAAACATGCGCATATGGGTATCGAAGTGCAACGAAATTTACTCACGAACCCAAATATGCCTTTATTTTCATGATATGCCTAAATTTTTTGATCCGGTTTCTGGGACTATCGGGTCACCAGCGGCCCAAAAACCGTCCCTTGACAAACATGGACATATTGGTATCGAAATGCAACGAAATTTTCTCGCGAAACCAAATATGCATTTATGTTCATGATTTGGATAAAATTTGTGATCGGGTTCCTGGGACTATCGGGACACGAGCGGCCCAAAAACTCAGTTAGTTTTCTTATTTATTGACTTTTTAAGGATCCATGATGGAGGGTATATAAGATTCGGCCCGGCCGAACTTACTATTTGTCCACTTGTTATTTTTTATTTTGTATTTTGTATTTTGTATTTTTATTTTTATTTTTAATTTTATTTTATTTTTATTTTTTATTTTTTATTTTTATTTTTATTTTTTTATTTTTTATACGAGGTGAATTTTAATATAAGACCTCCACAACCAGCCGTACACAACTCGCTTACTTTGGAGCTCACACCAGCCGACCATGCCCAGAGTCTGCAGAAGGCCGAAACAAAGTCATGGGTTGACCAATATATCAAAACTTTATCTGAATGTAGTCAGAAAACAAAATTGTCCCGACAAATTGGTTCGTTATAAGCGAAGTTCGTTATATCCAGGGTAAAATAGGGTAGAAGCAAAACTCTTGGGACTAAAAAAGGTGTTCGTTATAACCGGACTCGACTGTAATTACTAATCGTATTAAATACTAATTAAATAAAAAAATGTTTAGAGATTATATTCAGTTGTTCAAGACTTATAATTGATTACAATTCCAAATAATCTAAAAGTAATCAGGATTACTTCCGATTACTATAAATAATCAAAACGAATCAAAAGTAATCAGAAAATAATCCGGCAACTTTCAGAGAGGACGGTGTGGATCTGATGGACAATTGTTTTTAAGCAGAACGTCAGCAACTGCCCAAGCAATGTGAACTGATGTCTAAGTGGTTGTGTCCGTCATGTCAGGGCATTGTCTGATTGAAAGGCATGCAATGGGACTGAAGATTGTATCCAGTGACGCTGTGAAGCTGTCTGAAGAGGAGAAGTAGTCCAGAAACAATTTCTGCATGTGCTCAGCGGGCATCAACACTGTGTTGTGTTTTCTGTGGGCAGATAGACGATCTGGCCGAAAAAACGGCCTCAGTAACATATTGTCCCGATCATAGTTTACAGCAAACATATAGACATATGTTGGGAGCAGCTGCAAACATATATGTGTTTGGACTAGCAGCAATGTTCCCCAGTTGAAGTTGAAGTTTATTGGGACTTTTTCTAAATAATATAACATATAATATAGAAAACATTATAAAGGATACTTAAAATTATTTTGTATTATTTTAATAACAATTACAAAGGTTACAACTCCTGTTTTAAGAGACCCGGCGTTGACAGGCAATGTTCCGAAACATGTATTTGATATTATGCAAACATATTTTTCTCATATTCTAAAATTTTTGTTACAGTACGCAGTCATATTCCACAATTTGATGGGTTTCCAAACACTATGCGTCCATCCTTTCATCTGTGTGTGTGCGCATGCAGAATTTGCTGAAGTTGTTCATTCGTTCGTAGGTTTGGTCGGAAAACTTTCTGATGCGTAAATTAGGGGCCATTGGCATTTATTTGTTTGTATATCGCTGTTGCTATCATTCTTTGTTGTTGTTGTTGTTTATTTGTCATTTTTCCATTTCCACTTTTCGCTTTTCACCGAAATGTTCCAGTTTGTGTTTTTGCGTTTCCCCCTCCCCCACCAGTGTGGTGTAATTTCTGGGTGTTTCCCTTGCTCTGTCTTTTTTTTCTGCTAGCAAAACGAACAAGAATAAACCCGGCAATTTAATGTTGCAACGCAATGCAAATGTCATTTAAATTGTCAATGAGAATGAGAAAGACAACAACGAAAAATGCACGAACGTACAACAAATGCTCGTAACCGGAAGTTCGCATATGCTGCTAGTGGTGTCGCGAAGGGCGAGAGAGTGTTTGTTGTGTGGTGTGACTGGCATTACAATGACTGGGCGATCGAAGAACTGAGCCTGTTGGAATTTCTGTGGGTTTGGCAATGGAGGAAAAACTATACAAAGGCTGTACAGTAGGGTGGAGTGAAAACATGATTTTTTTTTAATTTGAAAAAGTTAACCTAGGAAAGAGATGTAGTCTGGGGTCCTAATGAGGGGAAAATAAAGAAAAAAATTTTAAAAAATTTTTAGGGGTCGCGCCGCTCCCTCGAAATTTGGAAATTATCGCTATTTTGGCGTTGATTTTAGAAAAATACTTCAATACTGCCAGCTAAGACAGCAATTTTGTCCTCGGTACACACTCTACTTAAAATCGGAGCTACATTTTCCTACTTCTCATTTACTGGCTGGCTGACGAAAAACATTCTCTTAGCTCACAATAATTGATTTAAAAATTCGGTAATAAGAGCTCCGGTAGGGGAGTTGCCTATCAGCGTGGAGGTTGTGGATTTGATTCGCACCAGATGCTTTGGTCTGTCGCTGCAAAAATCTAGCCCGGTTTCTTAGACTTAAAGTTACAATAAAACTTTAGTTTGTATTGTAATTAAATAAAAAATTTTTTTTTGGTAATTTGAAAGAATTGTTAAAAAAAAAATAAAAAAAAATTGGTAATTTGAAAGATTTGTCAGAAAACAAAAAAAAACTTTAAAAACCAACCTGCAATAAAATCGCCCTTTATTCATGATATCATGGATATGTATGTCTTGGCTTTGGAAATTAAGCTGGCTACTTCTCAATCCTCCTCAAAATTCGCCTTTTGAGTAATTTTCCAATTGACCTTAAATTGTCAACGAGGGGGTGGGGGCGCTCATTGTTGCAATTCGTGCGTAAACATTTTGAGGGACAGCCATTACAGCAGAGTTGCATTTTTGTTGGTGTGAAAACTAAAAACCGCATGGATTTCAAAGCATCAACAATAACAACAACAATCAAATGTACAATAAATTAAAAGAAATTAGGAAATTAAAAAAAATATTTTTATTTTCCATAACATTTTCTCCACAAAATGATCTATAAATGCAATTTCGTTATGATTTCTCTCGATGTGATCGAGAAAAACTTGTTTACACAGCCATCGAAACGACGACAACGCAACGACCGAAGAGAATTCTCGAAAGAAATCGGGAATGAGCGAGAATGGAAAGTGCAGAAAAACAAAAGTTTCGAGAAACAACTTTTTTTTTTTGTTTTGGTAAAAACAAACAGAGGAAACTTGTATAACAGTTATAACAGGGGAAAAGAAATGGGGTGAGAAAAATCGCTGATAAAATAAAATGCATACAAGTTGGAGGAGAAGACATACGTACATAGAACGCAATGTGGGAGCCATAATAGCGAAAGACTTTCGTAAGCAGGAAGATGTCGAACAATGGAGAAACCACCATAAAGCTCTATCAGAGAGTGTGTTTAGCACAGATGTTTCGTGAGAGAGAGCGAGAGAGAATAGAGGGGGAGCGATTTTCGAAATGTTGATAAGTAAAAATGCATTGACGATGAGATCAACGGTTGTGGGGATATCTCGCCAAATGTGACCGAGGAGCTTCTGGCAATTTGGGCGTTTTAAAGCCATGCCGAAATCAAAATGGCCATTGATAATCCTGTGATCACTAACAGCACCACAACTCATATTAAAAATTACGACAAGAAAATGATTTGCCTAAATTGGGTTATAATTCCGAAACTGTCAGTCTGATTAAATTTTTTAAAATTTATTTCAACAAAATAATGGTCAATATTCAATTCAAACAATAAGTGACCACAATAAATTACGGATTTAGTACCCCTCTTTGCCAATGCAAAGATGTACTGTTTGGCAGTCTGTCGTTCGATGTTTAACATCTTCTTGCATTGTGCTCACATGAGAGCGGCTCTCTTCCCCAATACAATTCCCCCCCCCCCCCCAATCATATTGCAATCGTTTGTATAACAGTTCATTAGCTGGAGGAGCATTTCTCTTGCTGCGTTTATTTCCCAATACTCATATTAACACACACACACAATATATTTCACTCATGCTCTCTCACTCTTTTTCCATGTCTTTCTCCATGCTCTGTTGTCACAAGTGATTACGCGATCATTACTGCAAATGAGTGCATAAACTACAGCAACAACTCGTTGGGGCAGCTTCGTGGCGCTGAGATGCCTGTGCTGTGCATGTGTTTTTTTTCAAAATGGGAGTCGTTGTGGTGTTTTGTGGATATTTCGAAATGAAAATTGTTGTTTTTCTATAATGCGCCATTTTTAATTCGGTTTGTATGTCTGTCGTTCGCTTCAACCGATGTTCATTCGCCTATCTATCGATGTTTGTTTGTTTGTATTGTGTTTTTATAGGGCTGTGTGTATATCTCGCTTGCCTGCTGTGGGTTATGAGCGCGTATCGCCGAAGCAGCAACTGTTGCGTTAGTGCAATGTTGTTGTTTTTCAAGCATGTTTTTTTTTTTCTTTTTGTATTTTTGGTGTGTAGAGGGGCCACAAAAAGTCAATGAACTTTTTGGGTTGCCACTTTTTCGGCTGTTGGTGCGTGTGTTTCTAATAATTTGTTGTTGATTTTCGTTTGGTTTTTTTTTTTTGCTGACGAACTTGTTTTTTTTTCTCTCTCTCTTCTTTCTTATTTCTTGTGCTTCTGGCTCGTGTAGCACAGTTTAAATGTGCGTGCACGAGTGTGTGCTTTTCAGGAATTTGATGTTGTTGTATTTGTCGAGGTTTTCAACTGCAAGTTGCGATAAGTATGAATTTAGAAACTATAAAAATATGTATGTGTGGTTTTAATGCATTAATGCTGTACGTCTTCCCTCTCGCTTTGGCCCATGACAGCTGTTGCCTTTACTCGAACCGCACTGGTGCCGAACAAAACAGTCATTTGGCTTTGTTTTTCAAATAAAAAAAAGAAGCACAAGAAAATAATGTTTTAAATAGTTGCTTGTCGTGAATTTAGACAAATCTATTTGTTTGCATTGGGTTTTCGTCGGGGGGAGGTAAAATTCATTTGAAAGTAATCAATTTGTGGGAGATGGCGAAATGTGTTTTAAGCATGAACACACTTAGTGACCAAAGCAAGGCAAAGTAAGAATGAAGTGATGCTTTCGATCTTGCTGGCTGTGATAGACCGTCTAGAAGACCTGCTCAAAAGTCTCGCAAAACCAGGTCTTCGATAAGACCTACAATGGATTTTTTTCTTATGGTAGATTAATTTAAATCCATTTTTAATTTTGTCGCCTTTGTCGCCTCTCTTCGATAAGACCTACAATAGTTTTTTTGCTTATGGTAAATTAATTTAAATTCATTTTTTGAATTGTTCTACTTTGGACGAGGAGATTAAAATCAAAAAGATTTGTAATTTCACACGACACCAGTAAAATTCAAACCATTTGCTTGGAGAATGTGATTTAAAAAAACCCCTTACTTTGTTTTTGATTTGTGCTCACTTAAATTCTCATCCTTTCAAATACAAGTATTAGCCGCCCAATCTCAAACAAACTACAAGTCATATAATTATCCATGAGAGGTAATTAAGTGCAGTCCTTTAATTACCCTAGCTGGATAATTGCTGAAAACGTTTTAATGCCAAATAGTGTAGATTTGGAGATATTGTATTGTAAATTCACTGGTCTTATCCATTTGTTCGAGCATTTCGCCGCTAATTCCACGATGCCACAATGACCTGAGACTCATATGAGTTCTAAGCTGACTGGAGATAAAATCTCGTTGATTTTCTCTTATAAGCGGACACCTCTCATAAGTGGAAAAAATTCACAGTCCCTTAGGTGTCAGCTTATGATAGAGTACACTGTACATACATAGTTTCTCATAACTAGAAGTTGCCTACCCTAAATGGTGAATAAAAGCGAAAATACTTCATCGATTTTATATATCATTGTAGTGTAGCTTTATGGAAAAACTTTAGAAAATGGAAAATTGTTTTCATTTTAAATTTTTTATGAATTCAAAATTACAACAAGAATATGATTTGACTAAATTGGTTTACAACTCCGAAACTGTCAGTCTGATAAACAAATTTAAAATTTATTTCAACAAAATAATGGGCAATTTTTGTAATTTTCAAAATTGTATGAATTAAAAATTACGACAAGAATATAATTTTCTTAAATTGGTTTATAATTTCGAAACTATCATGATTAAATTTTTAAAAATTTATTTCAACAGAATAATGGGCAATTTTTAGCATTTTCAAATTTTTATGATTTAAAAATAACGACAAGAAAGTGATTTGCCTAAATTGGTTTATAACTCCGAAACTGTCAGTCTGATAAAAAAATTTAAAATTTATTTCAACAAAATAATGGGAAATTTTTGTAATTTTCAAAATTGTATGAATTAAAAATTACGACAAGAATATGATTTTCGTAAATTGGTTTATATTTTCGAAACTATCATGATTAAATTTTTAAAAAAATTATTTCAACCGAATAATGGGCAATTTTTGTCATTTTCAAATGTTTATGAATTGAAAATTACAGAAAGAAAATCAGTTGACTAAATTGGTGTATAACTCCGAAACTGTCAGTCTGCTTACATTTTTTTTAAAATTTATTTATAAACAAAATAAAGCGCCCCGGTAGGCGAGTTGTCCATCGGCCTGGAGGTTTTGGCTTCGATGCCCACAAGAGAATTTGGTCAGTCGCTGCAAAAATCTAGCCATATGGTCTGTACCACCCGGTTTACCCTTGGAGTCAGATTATAATTTTACTTTAATTTAAAAAAAAAAAAAATCAGCAAATCAATTTCAACAAAATCGGACGAGTCGTTTTCGTGATATCACAAATTATATAAAAAAAAATATTTTTTTGTCTTAAGAAAATAATAAACTTTTCTTAATTTGTAAAAAGATAATTTTCTCAGTGCACATCGGCTGTACAATACAAATATATTTGCATTAATATGCAATCAAATTTTAACAACATTATTACACACGCCGAATCAACCCATGAAGGTGAGCCACAAACAACCTTACGACACCAACTCGAAAAAAATGCAACCCTGTATGCAAATAAATGCAAAACTCCGCTTATGTTAATCGCCCGTTAAAAACAACCGACAACAACAACGATCTCGAGCTCTCCAACGGCATCTCTTTGGTATACGTGCCTGAAGAGCAACCGAGCAATGGCGACGGCCATGGTGCAGTAGCAGACCCTCCAACTGAACTCGTGCATATAAAAAAACAGTGTGAATTTCTGAGTGTGTGCGTGTGTGCTTTTTTACGCGAGTGAGACGGAAAAAACAAGTTTGATGTAATAAATAATAAAACATTAGAGATTGATAAGAAATGAAAAGAAGAAAATGTAAGTATGTATGTATGAATGTATGAAGAGGAACGTGCACACATTTCTGTGTATGCACATATTTTTTTTACACAAACTGCACTTGGTCGCTCTCAAGGCAAGACGATCCCAAACGAGAATTCGTATAACCTACAAAAATATACGCACATACACACTTGCTTACATACAATATTTTGACAACGGCGAGATAAGTAGGGTTAAATAGAAAAAAACATAAGAACGAGGCTTGTGCAATAATTTTAGTGGAACATTAATAAAGACTAGCGATAATTCTGTGGTTTTCACGAATAAACACATATAACTTATAGGAGACTTCTCAGGAGAGCGAAAAGAAATCGTTTTTAAAATTACATTTTCTATTAAAAAATATTAACTTGTACAGAGTAACGAAACAGTTTTACTAAAAAACAGTTTACCCTTTGAGAATGTAGCACTTTGCCATCAGTAAATCAAAATCCCCTAAAATGTAGTTAAGCGATTATTCGTGAAAAACACATGGTTTCCAATGCACATAATCTAATGCGACATTGAGTCGGTCTGGAATGGCTTCAATTCTAGTGTCGTGATCCTTCGGGCAAAATCTTGTCTGTATTGATATTTTTTTGTAAACCGATATTTTTAATTTACAAAAAAAAAACTCAGGCAACTGAGAATCTTACTAACAACTAATACGTTTCCGTATTGCCAAATTTTCGTTAACCTTTAACCATTAAGACCGTCTACAGAGGGTCTTGTTTTCTGTAAAAATAATTGTATCTTGTATTTATTGTATGGAAATAGTTGTGACAATTAATAGTTCAGTATGTAGGATAATACAGCATTTTTTAGTTGCCTCTACCATTTTTTTTTTAAAATAATAGTACCTACAATTAGTTGTACGGAAATGGTTGTGACAATTAATACTTGAGTATGTAGGTAAGTAAGGAATATTTTTAGCTGGTTCTACCATTTTTGTTAATTTTTTTTTTGTAAAAATAATCGTAGCCATCGTTTGTGGTAAGGAAATAGTTTTGACAACTAATACTTGAGTATGTAGGAAAGTGTGGAATATTTTTAGTTGCGTCTACCATTTTTGTTAATTTTTTTTGTAAAAAAAATAAAAGCTACTATAAGAAACTGGTTGCGACAACTAATAAATTGAGCAATTGACCTTAATATTTTTATTTTTCGTTGCTTCTACCATTTTTGTTAATTTTTTTTTGTAAAAGTAATTGTAGCTACCATTGGTTGCGACAACTAATAATTGAGTATGTAGCTTAATATTTTTATTTTTAGTGGCTTCTACCATTTGTGTTAATTTTTTTTTTTGTAAAAATAATTGTAGCAACCACTTACTATAAGAAACTGGTTGCGACAACTAATAAATTGAGTATTTAGCTGAATAAAAAACTTGTTTATTGCCTCAACCATTTTTGTTATTTTTTTTTTTTTGTAAAAATAATCGTAGCCATCGTTTGTGGTAAGGAAATAGTTTTGACAACTAATACTTGAGTGTGTAGGAAAGTATGGAAAATTTTTAGTTGCGTCTACAATTTTTGTTAATTTTTTTGTAAAAAAAAAATAAAAGCTCCCACTTACTATAAGAAACTGGTTGCGACAACTAATAAATTGAGCATTTAGCTTAATATTTTTATTTTTCGTTGCTTCTACCATTTTTGTTAATTTTTTTTTGTAAAAATAATTGTGGCAACCATTTGCTATAAGGAATTGGTTGCGACAACTAATAATTGAATATGTAGCTTAATAAAAATATTTTTTAGTTGTCTCTACTATTTTTTTTATTTGCCATTTGCTGTAAGGAATTGTTGGCGAAAATTACTATATATATTAATATCCAAATATATTTTTAATTGCCTCCACCATTTTTGTTAACTATTTTTGTGAAAAATAATTGCAACTACCATTGCAATCGTATGGGCCATTGATAATTTAGTATGTAGTTAAATGTGACATGTGAGTTTTATTAATCCACAGTTTTATGTTAGTTACCTCTACCATTTTTGTAAATTTTTTTTTTTTGTAAAATGCGTTGCCTGTCATTTAGAATTGGTTGCAACAACTAATAATTGAGTATGTGGAATAGTATGAATTTTTTTAGTTACCTCTACCATTTTTTTTTTAACAATTGTGGTTACCATTTATCATATCGAATTGGTTGCAACAACTAATACTTGAGTATGTGGATTAATATGCATTTTTTTTAGTTACCTCTACCATTTTTTTTGTCTAAATAAATTTGGTTACCATTTGTCATATCGAATTGGTTGCAACAATTAATAATTTAGTATGTGGATTAATATGATTTTTTTTTAGTTACCTCAACCATTTTTTCTCTTTTTTTATTAATGTCGGCTATTTCCCCTGGCAGACATCATAGTTGTGACTTGGACTTGCACTGTCATCTGAGCAGATTTCGAAATAATGGGCGATTCTCTGTTTGGTTTAGTCTTCAAAGAGGAAAAAAATCCGCATATGATTGTCCTGTATCTTCAGACTGGACAATCCTTCGATATGGTTTCATTCCATAGATTTTAAGCTGTGCTAACAAATTACATTTTCTGATGTTGTTACATTACAAATCCTCTCACACTCAGATCTTAAGAGGACACATGATTGTCAACACACCCGTTTTCGAGTATCAACACTTATGCTGCCTTAAATATGCTGCCAGCATCAGTGAACCATTCTCGGTCATAGGACTTAACCTTCATAAGTGTGCAGAAAATCGGCAATAATTCAAGGGAAAAATCAATTGAACTCAACCCACATATATTGGCACAGATTGAAGTCATATGTTCAGCACATTTTCTCCACGCACATACAAGTCGTACCACACATGCCGACAATTTGCGAATGTGAGAAAAATCTTTCAATTCTTTCAATAAGCGGACACGCACTTCCGCTTTAATGAACCCACTGAAGAAAATAAACGCAACTCTGGCACAGATGACATTTCTCAACAAGGATCGCCTCATAAATGACACACACACACACACAGACACTCTCTCTTTCTCTCTCCCTGTCTCACCACTTGAACTTTTGCCCCGTAGTTCTGCTTGGGAACGAAGAAAACCGAATGGAAAACATGATTTGTGCAAATGTCATTTCCTTTTCGAAAAAAAGGGGCAAGAGAAAAACCTGCGGGTCCAGGCAGTTTTCACATGTGACTAAAAATTTACGGCAATCCTTAAAAAACCATGGACAAAACAACTCGTGTTGTTTATTTTTGGCGACATTCTCGGTTGGTGGTTTCGTGTCGGTGCTGCTGGTGGTGGTTAAACATTTGATGGTCTGTGGCGTCCTAATGTTATCTCTGGTGATCTGTAATTATGTTTAATTTCTAGCATTGGCATGAGAACCATATTATTTTTTGGTGAATTTTTTTGCGGTTTTCCTCAATAGAAAAAACGAACCAACATTGATTAAGGAAATGATAAAATCGTGTTGTGAAAGAGTTGAGCGTGATGTGAAAATAAAAAAATATAAATAATAATAGAAATGCTGGTTGATGAATGGCGAAGAATGGGATAACTGGGGTTCGATGATTTCTTTGGGAAACGAAATTGAGGTTTTCATAGGAAATGTGAGGATCAGTGTATGCTCATAGGGCAGAGAATGAAATCTGCCAGACAGATTTAGTTATCCTGCGGAGCAATTGGCAACACATGAAAATGAAAGGAAAGACCTGCCGAAATATTTCAATTCAATACCCGAACACCCTGTTTTATAATCTTATAAAAGTCATTAAAAATCTTAGCATTTGAAAAAAAAATGCTATTTAAAAATATTTCTACTCCTTCCCAAGTGTTTACATACAAAATGATTTATATGCCATCCTTTTAAAAAAGGACATAAACTTCAGAAAAAAATGCAGATTTCCCCCAAAAAAAAAATCTCATGATTAATGATAGTTTTTAAGACATGTGGACGGACGGATATCTCTGGGTTTGCCTGCACTCAAAGTGCATCTCGAGTACGTTCCCAGGACCTCACAGTGTTAATGTCAGTGTTTCCTTCGTAGTTTTCCCATTTAATGACTTTAAACATCCTGTTCTCTGAATGTGGTGGGAGTTAAGCGAATGTTCACTTATTTGATGGAATGTTTTCTCATGTTGTGTTGGCATGATGGGTTGTTAAATGCCAACGGTCTGAGGCATGTGAGTGAGTGAGGAGTTGTGGTGGTGGAGTTTTCGATTTGACATTGATGTTTGGCGGCATGAATGAATTTCGTTATGCGGGTTGAAATTCAAATTGATATTCGATATTTGAAATTGAGAAAAAGAAAACCCAAATGCACTTAGGTAATTGAAAATTCGATTGGAGAGATGAAAGACAAGGAGGACTACGAAAAAGTCATTATAAAAATGATTTGCAGTGTATCTGGAAGCTCCTTCAATATATATTGAATTGTTAATATGTGAGTATTGCCAGAATATTGTTTTGTTTCGATCTCGAGTTATGATAAATCAAAGACCATAAGATAACAAAAGGTGAAAGGGGGAGGGTGCCCAGGCTTCAAGATTTATTTCTTTTTCAGAAAGGGGAAATCATTGTATTTTAGAACATTTTTATCCATCAGCGAGTCCAATTCGGCCCCACCATGGGTTGCAAGTTAATATAAAACACCCAAATTATATTCAAAAAAAACTCCTTTCCATTAACAATTAACACAGCTAGATAACGTGTCATCCGCCCTAAAAGTGCTCGACACCGACAACGCCAATGATTTCAAATGTCATCACACAAATTTCACACAACTGAATCGGCGGCGGCAACGAGAACCAAACCCCGTTCATCGACATCTCTACGCAGTAATTTCCAATGAGCTACAAGGGGGAAAAAAAACTGCATTAATTGTTATCAATGCAATGACATCTCCCGAGGAGACACAGACAAACTACAAAACTAATTGCACTTTGGTGTATGCAACAAAACGGCCAGCAGACAGCAGACTCCGACCTGTCGTCGCGTCCTGTCCGCCTGGAAATGCAACTCTACACACACACAAATTCACGTGCGTCTCTAAACCAGGCATTGGCGACAATAGAGGGCGAATCACGAATGGGTAAAAAAAAAGTAATGCTCTTAAAAGAAGTAATCGGAGCTGTTAAAATTTATCACTTAAGATTTTTGTTTTTTTTTTTTTTTTTTTTTTTGAATGAAAACGAGGCAAACAGTAACGCACAACAATGATCTCCGACATGGACAGTCTGTCCAACAACTAACCATTCGTTCATACTGTGCACAGTGGTCTGAGGTAGGGTGTTTTTTCGATGATGGGAAGGGATGTTGGAATTTCAATTGCTTCAAGATCCCATTGAGAGTTGTCGTGTTGTCGATTTAAAATCATTTGGAAACTCCATCATTTGTAATTAAATAATAATTTTTTTTAATAATATTTTTTTTGATTTAATTTAATTTTCTGAGAGAATTTTCAAGTTCCCTCACGGACAGCTGTATATAATTTGTTGAGATGTTGGTAAACTCAACGATTTCTTTGTGTATGTCATTGATTTCCCGGAAAGTTGTCATCCTAATGCGTTTATAGCACGAGCATTGGTGTTTCATTGATCGAAATAGGGCAATTCATGTATTCAGTTCACAAACTGAAAATTGTTTCACTCCCAGCGGCCTTCTCTCGCGCACAGTTGTATGGAGTTTTAAGGGAAGTTTGGGGGGCAACTATTTTAGCTAAAGCTGGTTTATAACACCGTGTTACACACATTCTGTTCTATGAACCAAATTTACTTTTTCGGAAAGGGAATAAAAAATTTTAAATTCGCGTGTATCGGCGATTTTCATGTACACGTCAGAATTTTTTTTCTTTTTAGTTTGAAGTATGAAGCTCGTAGTGGCCTGTGTGAAAGCCATTGGACCGATTTTTAACCCTTTTTCAATCTATTTTTTGTAACACGGTGTAATGAATACAGGGCCAAATTGAAAAGTGGATGACCATACTACTAAACAGCAAATCTAGATTCGAAACCTGGTAACACCATCAAACATTTTCAGCGGCTATTTTCTATCTCGCAAAGAAAATGAGAGAGTAATCTCTAAGCCACGTAAAGTGTCTCTAAAAAAGCATTAGCCGTTCGCAGCCGGCTTTATGTTTCCGGTATGTTCCTTTATGCCAAGGGACTTACGTACACAGAAAAAACATATTTTTGAAATCAATTACGAAGTTTGTATGGAATTCGTCAATTCAATTACTTTTTTAATTGATTTTCTTCCAATTACAAAAGTTGTGAATTCAATTACTCAAATTTTAAATAAGTAATTGAATTTTTTACTATTTTTTACATTGATTTCACCAAGAATTTCTAAGTTCAATTACAACATTAATTGATATCCAAGCTTAATTTCAATTACGACAGTAATTGAATATTTTTGGACCGTATTTTTTTCCGTGTAAGTTATGGTAAACTTGTTTATTACAAAAAAATTCAGCATGTTGCTCTGATATTTTGTTCCTATTTGTGTTATTTTGTACAGATTTTGAGTTTGTTTCCCAAACTTACTCCAGTCGCCGTTGTAGAATGTTACTCCATAGAACAGTTGATGTCTACTGTGTTATAATTTAAAAAAAAAAAAACCCACATTCCAAATGTGAGCCCAAACGACAAAGCGATTGTTTACACAGAAAAAAATACGGGCCAGAAATGTTCAATTACTGTCGTAATTGAAATTAAGCTTGGAAATCAATTAATGTTGTAATTGAACTTAGAAATTCTTGGTGAAATCAATGTAAAAAATAGTAAAAAACTCAATTACTTATTTAAAATTTGAGTAATTGAATTCACAACTTTTGTAATTGGAAGAAAATCAATTAAAAAAGTAATTGAATTGACGAATTCCATACAAACTTCGTAATTGATTTCAAAAATAAATTTTTTTTCTGTGTAGGTTGGAACACATTATCTGTTACACCTAAACTTTGTTCGTTTGTGAGTGCATAAAGTGTGACCGTTCACTTGAGAAGCAAATTTATCGTAAATAAGTAGAACTGTTTTTCTTGATTTGCGACTAGGATATCTAACATCGCCCTACATATTGCTCATCCTCTCTATGGAAGATCTTCCATCATGATTCTTATTTGACTTGCCAAGAACTTTTCGAATTTATTCAGCGTGAATGAACTTCTCCAACTATTTGCTCAGTTTTGGAATAACATGGACTCTGGTTAACCGCCTTCTCGCCCCGAAGGTGGTTTATTCTTAGGTTGACTGCTGTGGCAGTAGGGAATGCTGTTGCCCTCGTCGCTAGATTTCGACCTTCATGAGCTGCCCCAAACCATTGGCATAGAATGAGTCTTGGGTCAGACATGGAAAGTCTCCCTATGGTATCGATACTATTCCCAATATTCTTTTTTCAATGACCAATCCTTCGGTAAATATTTTGGAAACGTGATTGCCTGTTCAGTATGATTAGGTTTCAAGAAGTTCCATTCCTACATATTTTTGAAGAAAACAAATATTTGGCCCCAAATTATTTTAAAACCCTGAAACTGTCATTTATATTAAAAGAGACTACAGTCAAAAATTACAAAAATAAATGTACTGATGGATTTCTTACAAATTATTTGAACAAAATCGTCTCAAACATTTTTTAAAGGCCATGAAGACACAGAAAAAACATATTTTTGAAATCAATTACGAAGTTTGTATGGAATTCGTCAATTCAATTACTTTATTAATTGATTTTCTTCCAATTACAAAAGTTGTGAATTCAATTACTCAAATTTTAAATTAGTAATTGATTTTTTTACTATTTTTTACATTGATTTCACCAAGAATTTCTAAGTTCAATTACAACATTAATTGATATTCAAGCTTAATTTCAATTTCGACAGTTATTGAATATTTTTGGCCCGTATTTTTTTCTGTGGAGGGCAGACGGTCTCAGTCTGTCTGCAGATGCATACGTTCGGCCGGAAACTGCAGATGTTACTAATTCTTTTTTGAAATTCCTATAGAAATTCTTAGGAAAAAAACCATAGCTGTCCTTCACTTAGGAGGCCTGCTCACTAAATGGTCTTAGCTGGAAGCAACAATTCTAGCTCTTTTTCCCAATTATCCACTAACAAATTTATTTATTTTTTATTAATTAAAATACAAAGTAAATTTGAATTCTAATTCTAATAGGCAAACACGCCATCAACTATTTTTACAAATTTAAAATTTATTTAGCTTTTAGTCTGTAGACAAAAAAAAAAACACTATTCAAAACCACAGTGCACTGTTGTGCTCGTCTATGTTGGCATTTGACTGCAGTCACCATCGTCATTGGCATCAACACCGCCAGCCAGCCAGCCAACACCAGCCTCTAAAAGCGATAAAAAAAAACGAAAAATCTCATAATTTGTGTTACCTTTTTTCCATTCCCTTTGAATGGCTTTAAATGTCAACCGGCCACCTACAGCCTGCAGAGCGAAAGAGACCGAGCGAGAGTGAGCAGGTCCCAACGACAATGGATGTCATTATTTGCTGATGCTAATCTGGCTAACCTTTTTTTTTCTCGACATTTGCTTTTCTTACACTTTTCTTTTGTTTCGTTTTTCAGTTTTTTTCTTGTTCTAATAACAACAACAACAAAAATAAATGGATCACGCAGCCTCTATTGACTGCATTTGATTTGAAAAGGTTGCCTTTTGTGGTTGGTGTTGCATCTTGTTGCACTTTGTGACATTGCAGTGCACACAGCCAGTGCTGCATTGTTTAGGGAATCCGGTTCTCTGTCTTCTCATCTCAAGGGTCAATGGTTTTTTCTTTTTTTTTGTTACCTGTTGCGTTTTTTTGCTTTTAGCTGAAATTGAGTTTGACCCTTTTGATTAAGAACACTTTGATTGGAACAGGTTTTTTTTTTCTTCTTTTTATAGAAATGTGAATTTATTGGCTGTATTTTTGTTTTGTATGGCATTCGAGAAAGGCTTTGTGTGTTGGTGTATTATCGAGGTGGGGTTTTTTTACCTTTTCTTTCCATTACATTTTGGGATTAGGAGTAGACGCCAAAAAAGAAATTCATAATGCACTGGCTTAACTAATCAACATTCATTAAATGCAGCCCTTTTTTCGTCTACTCTGTCTGTGGCCGTCTTCTCTGTTGGCTATATAGAGGTCTTCACAGTCGCCTATTCAGACTTAAACTCAGTCACTTATTTAGAGGGCTTCTTAGTTGCCGACATAGACGTCTTTCTAGTCACCTATTTAGACCTCTCTGTCGAATATTAGGTATCTTCTATGTCGCATTATAGACGTCTCCTCAATCACCTATAAAGACTCCTTCTCAGTCGCTATTAGACATCTTACCAGTCGCCTATAAACCCTCCTTCTCAGTCGCCTATTAAACGACTTCTCAATCACCTATGTAGACTCCTTCTTAGTCGCCTATTATACGACTGAGAGTCGCCTATAAACGCTCTATCTCAGTCACCTATAGAGACTCCTTCTCAGTCGTCTATTAGACGTCTTTTCTCTCACCTATTTAGACCTCTATGTCGCCTATTAGACATTTTCTATATAGACGACTTCCCAATCACATATGTAGACTCCTTCTCAGTCGCCCATGGAGACTCCTTCTCAGTCGCCTATTTAAATCTCTTATCATTCGTATATAAAGGCTCCTTCTCAGACGCTTATTTAAACCTCTTCTCAGTCGCCTATAAAAACTCCTTCTCATTCGCCTATAGAGACTCCTTCTCAGTCGCCTATTTAAATCTCTTATCATTCGTATATAAAGGCTCCTTCTCAGTCGCTTATTTAAACCTCTTCTCTGTCGCCTATAAAGACTCCTTCTCAGTCGCCTATAAAGACTCCTTCTCAGTCGACTATAGAGACTCCTTCTCAGTCGCCTATTAGACGTCTTTTCTCTCACCTATTTAGACCTCTATGTCGCCTATTAGACATCTTCTATATAGACGACTTCCCAATCACATATGTAGACTCCTTCTCAGTCGCCCATGGAGACTCTTATCCAGTCGCCCATGGAGACTCCTTCTCAGTCGCCTATTTAAATCTCTTATCATTCGTATATAAAGGCTCCTTCTCAGACGCTTATTTAAACCTCTTCTCAGTCGCCTATAAAAACTCCTTCTCATTCGCCTATAGAGACTCCTTCTCCGTCGCCTATAAACTCTCCTTCTCAGTCGCCTATAGAGACTCTTTCTTAGTGAGCCGAATATATCATCTCGATCACCTAATTCTATAATTCCAAGAAATTACGAGTTCATGCTCAAATTATTCAGGTCCAGCACAGTGTCTTAGTTAGTGGAACAAAGAAAGAACAAACTAATGAACCTTTAGACAAATTAGTTACCCACCAGCCAATTGACTATAAATCCATTGGCTCAAAATAAAAGCAGAAGAAGATATTTAAACATTTGACACACAGATTTTGGCAGCAAAATGTCTTCAAACTGCACCTAGAATTAAATACAAACACCAAAAAAAAAAACTTCAAAACCTTCTTTTCCAACTCAACCCACCAGCCATTACTCTGGTGTAATTTAATCCGTTACCCTCATTGTTTGCAACGAAACAAAAATACCAACAACATGAGCAAATAGTGTGAGTTTTCCCTCGATTTTTTTTTCCTAATACCCAATTAATGTCAAATTATGAATTGAATAAATAAAAGAAATTTGTTAAATTTCCACAACTTAACACTTAATTATGTGAATTTACGAATTTCCCAGAACACACACACACGTACTTTCTTTCGCACTCTCTCTCGCTCTCTCTGCCCACCCTCCTCCATCATAATCATCCTCAGCATAGCACCAAATGGCAGCCAGCTCGAAAGATGCGGGTTTACAAGCACAACTTTTATGAAACGCGTGTTGGCCCACGGATGTGCGGATCGATGGCTGGAATATTCCATTCGATTCATTAAAAGATACATTTGTAGGCATTCAACGAATTGCGCATTGCATCCCGTGCATCAATGTTAAATGAGTTGTTGTTGTTGTTGCTGTTTGGCAATTGATGATTATTAGTCGTCAGCCGTTTTATTGGGCCGGGTGCGAGGTCATTGACTTGTTTTTTATTTTTTGTGAAAATTAAATTGAAGAGTTGCAATGGAGAGAATTAGGAAAGTTCAAGGAAGAATAGACAAATTCTAAATAGCAAATTCTAATAGTGAACCAGAATCCGATTGACGGTTTTTTGTGGAAAAAAATCATAAAAAATCAAAAATTACAAAAAGTGTAATTTATCATAAAGTCACCTATCTTATAAATAAAATTCGCCACCAAATTATTTTAAATCTTCGCCTTTTGTGAATCTGTATTCGATTTACGATTAAAACAAATTGAAGTCGGAATTTTTTTTTGGCTTTAGAAAGTTTTTTTTTAAAAAAATCTAAAATTACAAAAAGTGTCCCTTTTCAGTAATTTATGATAAAGTCACCTATCTTATAAATAAAATTCGCCACCAAATTATTTTAAATCTTCGCCTTTAGTGAATCTGTATTCGATTTACGATTAAAACAAATTGAAGTCGGATTTTTTTTTGGCTGTAGAAAGTTTTTTTTTAAAAAATCTAAAATTACAAAAAGTGTCCCTTTTCAGTAATTTATGATAAAGTCACCTATCTTATAAATAAAATTCACCACCAAATTATTTTAAATCTTCGCCTTTTGTGAATCTGTATTCGATTTACGGTTAACAAATTGAAGTCGGAGTTTTTTTTTGCTTTAGAAAGTTTTTTCTAAAAACATTTAAAATTACAAAAAGTGTCCCTTTTCAGTAATTTATCATACAGTCACCTATCTTATAAATCTTCGCCTTTAGTGAATCTATATTCGATTGATGGTCTCAGAGTTATTAACATTAAAAGTCCGACATTTTTTCGTAATTTTTTTGTAGAAAATAAATTATTAAAAATCTAAGTGTAAATTTTTAGTAATTTATTATATTACAAAAACAATTTAACACTAGATTATTTTAAATCTTTAGTTAATCTAAATCCGATTGATGATTGCAGGGTTATTGGCAACGTGAAGCCGGCAGTTTTTTTTTCCTAATTTGTTTTGTTGTAACAAACAATTCATAAAAAAAAATAAAATTTCAAAAAGTGTCCATTTTCAGTAATTTGCCCTATATTGAGCTATCTTACAAATAAAAAAAAATATAGATCTTTCAAAATGATGGAATATTTCGGATTTGGTTAACAATTTAGTAAAGGGCCCTTCTGACATCGGGCGACATCGCCTGGTCACCCGAAACTCCACATTTTATTTTAAATTTGTGGAGTCATTTGTTAATCAAAGTGGAAAAGGTAGAAAAGGGCACACATTTTCATGCGGGCAATAATGTCTGCCACTTAATGGAATCTGTATTTAAAAATTAGTTGAAATAAATTAACTAAAACTGCTTCGTGAAGTGTAGCCCCAAAGGAAAAATTGCCCCAATACAAAAATAAAAATGATCCCGAAAATGTCACATTAGTCACAACAAATTTTGCTGGGGCCATTTTTCATGTGTGATAATCGGGCGTTTTTTTTTTGATTATGATAAAACTCCCAATAATCAGAAATGACCCAAATAAAGAAATATACGGTCCAATGGTACAAGGCCATAAAATCACAACCTAGTTGGGGGGATTTTTAGGCTCTATGTAAAATGCACCCCCCCCCCCCCAAAAAAATAACAAACTCCCCAAAAAATCTCATACAAAATTGGGGAATTTTTCATAACGAAAAAAAATTGAAGAGTTTTTCATAAATTTCGGTAATATTTCATTTTTCGTGTTTTGGGCCAGTTTTCATATTATGAAAAACTCATATTTAGCGAAATCTCCCATAACGGACGCCGTCCTTGAACGGTTGCCCCGGTCGAGGGAAACAATTGCCAAGTCCCCCCAGCGTTGCATACAAATTCCATAATTGTCCTTTGAACGGACATCGCTCTTGTACGGACACATTTCAACGGTGTCCGCTTAATTTATAAATGTAAAATTACTATTTTTCTCATACTTTTGATTTTTTGTTTGTTAAAAAATACAGTTTTTCGAAATTACGGAAATCTATTGTTGTTTTTTTTTTCAGGGGATTTTTCATAATATTTAGGAGACTTTGCATTGGTTAAGTTTTCATAAATTGTTTGGGTTATTTTCCGGAATTTTTGGGGAAATTTTTATATTGGTAGTTTGGGGGGATTTTTCATTTATTGTGGGGAATTCTTTGGTTGGGGCACTCTTCATTTTTTTGGGGGGCATTTTGCAGTTGTGCCATAATTCATAGAGCCCTCAGTAAGCCTGAATGAAATGAGGGAATTGCAGGGAGTTTAATTTCATAAACTCCAACTCCATGAATCTATTTTATTGATTGAATAAATAGTTTCTTTGGAAAAAATTTAAAAAAAACAAACAATTCATAGAATGTCGAAGCATTCATTATGCACAACACTCTCTGGGGAAACACTTAACTCTGACAAAAGTAGATTGCAAATCAGGTCTAGAACATAATCATCCATAACCTGCATAATGTCCCGCCTTTAAATGGTTGATGGCTCACAAAACACCAAGCCTTTATTATCCTTTTGTAATGCAAACATTAAAATATTTGTCAGTCACGACTGATGGGTTTGATGTCCTTTCATAGAAATAAACATTTCCAACGAATGGATTTCTATTTTTGTTTTGTTTTCCTTATTCCACTTTTGTTTGCAATCCTTTAGCATCCTGTGGGAATCGAGCAGATCTATCTGTGGTTGAGTTGTCTTTCCTGGCCTTCCATAATATTTTGATGCTAATTCATGGTTAGATTACATAATCATTAACCCTTTCGTGTTAAGACTCCTGGTCGCGGGGTTCGCATTCGTTGTTTGGCATTTTTCCACCCCTGCAATTCGCTGCATTTCACTTGTGGTTTTTTTTTTCGCTTCTTCGAAAGGGGATCTGTGCGATTGCGTGGTTTTTTCCTTTCCTTTCCTTTCTTTTGTTTTTAGCTTTTTTTTTCTTCATCTTCTTTGGATTGTTGTTAACTTTGATTGACAATTGGCTTTGTGTTCTGTTTGCACAGTGTTTGTAGCTGAGTGAGTGTGTGTGGGTTCACAAACTATTCGGAAAATGTTTGCGCAACTATGAATATTTGATGAATTGCATTTGCGTTGCAAACTGAAAACGTTTTCTTTTTCATTTCTGGAGTAAAGTGGAGTTCGTACAATGCCTTGATTGAAAAAAAAGGATTATTTTTTTTTTTGGAAAAGGTAAACAGGACACAATGCAAGCATTTCGTGTATGAGGGTGTGTTGATCGAGTCAATAGGGGAAAACGAAATCCACTGAGGCGAAATGTAGAACGTGGGAAAGTTGTAGAGAAACTGCGCAGGAATTCGTAGTTAGGTGAGACAGAAATGCGATGTGATTTTAAAAGAATTTCCCAAACTTAAATTGTGTGGGGTCTATTTTGCAAAAAGTTATTTCCTATTCAAGTTTTTTTTTATTTAAATAAATTGTGTTGATAGATTCCTCGGATGTTTTAACAACTCACTGAGGAGGAAGGTAGGCAATAAGGGCTCGGCGAACTGTGGCCCCAATGTAGAACTTAAGAAGGTAGGCGAGTTGGTAGCTTGCTGGCCTATCAGCGTGGGCGTTGTGGGTTCGATTCCCACCAGAGGCTTTGGTCTGTGTTTACCCTTGGACCCAAAATTAGAATACAAATTTAGTTTGCATTGTAATTCAAAAAAAAATTAAGAGGCCCAAATTAGACCCAAAATTTTAATATAAATTTATTGTAATTAAATAAAAAAAACAAGAATGGCCTCAAAATATTATACTGAGAACAGACGTAAAATTGTGAAAATTTTTCCAATTTTTTTGGGGTTATTTTTCATTATTTCATTGGGGTCATAGTGCATTTGACCCGAAGTGAACAATTATCCCCGAAATAATAAAAATATGAAAAACGGACAATCCATTTTACCGGGCGTAGGCACCCCCGGCCCCTCAAAATTACCCAGAAATCATGAAAATGACTAAGAGAAGGGGAAATTCTCCTAAAAAAAATAATGTTCAGGAAATCACACGAGGAGGAGAAAACTAAAATAAAAAAATTGTGGACGTGGCCGTAGGTCCTTAAATTTAATAGGTGTGAGTACTCAAAGTTCAGGGAATCACATAAGGATGGAAAAAATAATAAAATAAACGGTGGGCGTGTTCTTAAATTTGATAACTTCATGAGCCAAAAAAAAAATATTTTTAAAAAAAAACATTGAAATATTAGAAAAAAATATTCTCCGGGGGGAAAAAAATCAAAGGATGAAGGAATTCAATAATCAATTGTGAACTCTTCTGTAAATTTAATAAGTGTGGGTACTCAAACGTCATCAAATTGCATAAGGATGCAAAACCAAATTTTTTTTTAAAAAAAAAAAGATTTTAAAATAATTTGAAAAAAATTTTAAAAAAAAAAATTAATATTAGAAAAAAATATTCTCCGGGGGACAGCAAAAAATGGCCCCAAGACATAAAAAAAAAATCGTGTTGGTACTCAAAGCTCAGGAAATCACACGAGGATGAGAAAACTAAAATAAAAAAATTGTGGACGTGGCCATAGGTGGCCCTATTCCTCAAATTTGATAAGTGTGGGTACTCAAAGTTCAGGAAATCACATAAGGATGGAAAAAATAATAAAATTCTTAAATTTGATAAGTGTGGGTACTAAAACTTCATGAAATTAGAAACAAATATTCTCCGGGGGGAAGAAAATCAAAGGATGAAAGAATTCAATAATTAATTGTGGGCGTGGCCACAGGTAGCACTAGGCCAGTTCTTAAATTTGATAAGTGTGGGTACTCAAACGTCATGAAATTGCATAAGGATGCCAACATTTTTTTTTTAAAAAACAAAAATATATAAAAAAAAAATTTTTTTAAAAAAATTTGAAATTTTTTTTTTTAAAAAAATCTAGTATTAGAAAAAATATTCTTCGGGGGACAGCAATAAATGGCCCCAAGACTTAAAAAAATCATTTTGGTACTCAATCTTCAGGAAATCACATGAGGATGAGAAAAGTAAAATAAAAAAATTTTGGACGTGTCCATAGGTGGACGTGTCCTAGTCCTTAAATTTAATAAGTTTGGGTACTCAAACTTCATGAAATTGCATAAGGATGGAAAAAATAATAAAATAAACGGTGAACGTGGTCTTAAATTTGATAAGTGTGAGTACTCAAACTTCATGAGCCAAAAAAAAAATATTTTTTAAAAAAAATTTTTAATAAGGATACCAAACAAATTTTTTAAAAAAAATTGAAATATTAGAAAAAAATATTCTCCGGGGGGGAAAAATCAAAGGATGAAAGAATTCAATAATAAATTGTGGGCGTGGCCATAGGTAGCATTAGGCCAGTTCTTAAATTTGATCAGTGTGGATACTCAAACTTCATGAAATTGCATAAGGATGCCAAAATTTTTCTCTTTAAAAACAAAAAGATTTAAAAAAAAAAATTTTAAAAAAAATCTATTATTAGAAAAAATATTATCCGGGGTACAGGCAATAAAAGTAAATACAAAAAAAAAATATTAGGAAAAAAAATTTTTTTTAACAAATGCACTTTTTGGACTTTGTCTATGAATATAAAAAATCGCCCGCGTCCACGCGCTTTATTTTCTGCAATTTGAGGTATTTTTCGATTTTGCGGCGTTTTTCTGTTTTCCTAGGGGCCTGAGGGCTTTTCTCCCCCCCCCCCCCCCCCCTTCTGATACCGATTTAATCAGTGGACAATTCTTAAGAGGCTGGCATTTTCATTATTTTAAGGGTTTGGCGCCCGGTAAAGTGCATAACAGCCAAGAATTTGAATTAGGATCATCTTTAATTTGCTAAAATAGCAAAAAAAAAAAAAATCCAAATATTTTTAACATGAAAAATGGCCAAATTTTGGGGTGATTTTGTCTTTTCGATCAAAATCATGTTTTACGAACATTTTAAAAATATGCGTTTCTGGAGCTTGTACATTTTTCATTATTTATATAATGAAAAACAGCCCCAGGTTTGGGAACATTTTTCATTTCTCGTTTGGGGTAATTTTGCATGGGGTGATATTTAATTTTGTGGCCATCTTTCATTTGATAGACCCGCGGAAAATCCAAATATTTGTAAAATAAAGAAATGGTTCAGTTTCACTTATTTTTGGGGTGTATTTTTATGCTAACTAAACCAGTTTCCAAATACTCAACGATTGAGGCATGTCCTCGTTCATGCAACACATCAATTACATATTTTCCAATGCCTGACAGATAATCATCTTCTACAGAAAGAAAATTGCTTAATATTTTCCAAACTACTGCTACAAAAAAAAAAAAGAAAAATGTCACTCTGACTTTCCATCAAGATAAGAGCGAAAGGAAATGCTCATTCCAACTGCATCGAAGACGATCGTATTCGCATTTAGCCAGAACACAGGGCATCATCTTTTGAATAATAATTATTACTTACCACACATTCAGTCAGGTTGCTTGTCTTGTCGGCCTGGTGGTTGTACTTCACCTGCCGCGACGTGGCAACAACAATGCAAGAAAAAGGTCAAAACTCATAAATAGGCAATATTTTCTTCTTAGGCTTATAATGGCCATGCATTCTTGGCCGAATTGGAAACAAACCCGATTCTCTTCACTTTCCAATGCCCGGACAAGCGAATGGCAAAGCAAGTGCACACTGTCGGTGGTGATGGCCGGCCGAGGGCTCATAAATTTCCCATTGCTGCAGGTTGCCAGCAGAGCAGCATGCAGAGCATAATTAGCAGCTGCTACTGCAAGTGCAACAAGTGCAAATGTTGATGCAAAGGCGATCAGCACTGTGGGGGCATTTGCAGTTTTCTTTGTGAGCTCAAGAGTCGTTTAGTAGACCACAAATGATTTAAACAATAGAAGGCCTTTTCCAAATAAAACTTAAAAAAAAGGTGTGAAACATCTGAGTTCGAAACAATTGAAGGCATTTTGGATTTGTTGAAATAAATCTTCGTGTTTTTATGGAGAAGAATGGATAATTACTGGAAGAATAATTGCCGTCTTCTTATTAAAACTGCATGGTGTATGTAAATACTAAATGTATGTGCAAGGATTTTTCGAAATTACTAAATGAATTAGTTTAGTAAAATGACCAACAGTCCCTTTGATATTCTCCTACTCCAACTGCCACAACTCGGACTGTAACACATTTTTATGCTTCGGCTAATGAAATTTTAAGAACATGAACAGCCAGTTATTAATTAGAAAATATTTCGACACAGAATCATTTTCGAATTCATTTTCGATAGGCAAACACATTTTCACCAGAGTCTACAAAATCTATGAAAATCATATTCAACATTTGGTATAGGGCCGTCAAGCTACCAACCGGAGTAAGAATGTGGTAAGTCGACTTTGACTTTGATGGAAAATCTCCATTGTTGGGAAATGGACTTTGTTTGGAAAACGATACTGGACGAAAATCGACTTTGGTCACATACTGAGTAGTCGCAAATCGCCTTTGCTGAAAAATTGATTTTTGTAACCAATCTACATTGGTAGAAAATCAACTTTCGTTGCAAATCGCCTTTGCTGGAAAATTTTAGAAAACCAAATTTGTTTCTAAAACGTCATTAGTTTCCAATCGCATTTCAGAAAATGACATTGGTTGCTAATGGATATTAGACGCAAATAAACGTTGATCAAAAATGGTCTTTGGTCGCAAATTGACTTATGTTGAAAATCGACTAGGTCAGATGACGGCATTGGTAGAAAATCAATTTTGGTCGCCTGACGAACTTTGTCGAACATCTTCTTACTTACTTAAGTTGGTCTTAGCCTGTTGAATAAATGATTTCCAAGCATGTCTTTTTCCACTTGGTTCTTTTAATCGCAGTCTTCGTGTTATTTTCGTTCGACGAGAAAGGGCTCTGTTCTTGAATATCTTCTTTAGGTGACTTTGATGTCAAATCGACATTGTTCAGAATGTGAAACTGGTCGAAAATCGTCATTGGTATGAAAATCAACATTTGTCCCCAGATGACATTGGTTGAAAATCCACTACGGTTGAAAATTCACTTTGATGTCAAATCGACATTGTTCAGAAAGTGATACTGGTCGAAAATCAGCGTTGGTTTGAAAATCGGCACAAATAGACTTTGGATGAAAATCGTCGTTTGGTTGGAAGACGAAATTGAACGAAAATCGTCTTTGATTGAAAATCAACTTTTGGTCCCACGACGACATTTGTTGATAATCTTCTTTGAGTTAAAATCCACTACGGTTGAAAATCCACATTGTCCAGAATGTGAATGAAAGTGGTCACAAATCGAAATCAAATCAAACTTTTACATCAAAGTGTGTGAAAAAAATCTAAAAAGCAAAAAATATGAAATAAAAATGTCCCGGAAAAATCAAAAAATACGATAAGAGTAGTCGACTTTGGATATATTTCTAAAATATATCCAATTGATCGATTTGTAATCCCAATAGCTTAAAATAATCGCTCTCCCCTTGCCTACAATCAGTTTTTTCAGCATTCAACAATGTATTCAAGATTAAAAGTTATAGACAAAGCCGCGGCGCTTGAGAGATAAAAGTAGCTGATGGTTTTAAAAATGTTGTAAAATATTTAAAATAAAAAAATGTAATTTAGAAAAGTAAATAAATGAATTTAATTACTTAAATGAAAAATGTAATTATTTAATATATTAAACCATTCATGACCAAGAGATTTTTAAAAAAAAAGTTGTATATATTGTCCTGAGTTCGAATCCGTTGATATTTTTAACTTTATAAAATCCCTTTTTTTCTGTGCCATATCGCATCGCTGGCAATGAATGTTTTAATTGAGCTTCTTCTGGGCTTCGAAATTTTTGTCAATTCAATTCGAATGGAGTTTAATCATATTTTTAATTGAAACTCGGTTTATGCGTTTTCTGTAGTCCGATTTCAAAACTCTGTTGTCCGTCAGAAAATTCGTTTTGTCAGACTGTGGAAATCTGTGAGTCGATATCAGGCTCTATGACAAATGATCCAAATGCAAAATGCAACCAAAAAATGAAGAAATTCCCAAAAAAAAAAATCTCATACGAAAATAATGAAAAATTCCCCAATAACGGGGGAGTTAAAGGTTTTTCGTTTCTGAACTATGAAAAATGCCACAATTTTTTAATTTTGAGAATTTTTTTTGTGATATTTTCAAAATACATAAATGTGTTAAATGCATGTCCCTAATTGTCACATTTGAAAAATGCCCAATATTCAAAAATGTAAAATCGCCCCAAACTGTTACACATTTTGCTGGGGCCATCGTTGATTTTAAAATTGGGATACATTTTTCAAATGTAAATTGGAATGAAATATCCATATTGCCGGGAAGACGTTGAAGATATTTTCATTCTTTATGTGTAAAATTCATATTTTTCTCATATTTTTTTTTTTTATTTATTTATTATTAAAGTAAATTTATATTCTAATTTTGGGTCCAAGGGCAAACCGGGTGACACAGACCATATGACTCTGTTGAGAATCGAAGCCACAATCCCCATCGCTGATAGGCAAGCATGCTACCAACTTTTGATTTTTTGTTTGTTAAAAAATACACATTTTCCAAATTACTATTTTTTTTTGTGGGGGGATTTTTCGTACTTTTTAGGGGATTTTGCATTGGGTAATTTTGCATAAATTGTTTGGGGTATTTTTAAGTATTTTCGGAGGGGATTTTTTGTAATTTTTAGGGGATTTTGCATTGGGTAATTTTTCATAAATTGTTTGGGGTATTTTTCAGTATTTTTGGAGGGTTTTTTTTGTACTTCTTAGGGGATTTTGCATTAGATAATTTTTCATAAATTGTTTGGTATATTTTTCAGTATTTTTGGAGGGGATTTTTTTGTACTTTTTAGGGGATTTTGCATTGGGTAATTTTTCATAAATTGTTTGGGGTATTTTTCAGTATTTTTGGAGGGGATTTTTTCGTACTTTTTAGGGGTAATTTTTCATAAATTGTTTGGGGTATTTTTCAGTATTTTTGGATGAGATTTTTTCGTACTTTTTAGGGGATTTTGCATTTGGTAATTTTTCATAAATTGTTTGGGGTATTTTTCAGTATTTTTGGATGAGATTTTTTCGTACTTTTTAGGGGATTTTGCATTGGGTAATTTTTCATAAATTGTTTGGGGTATTTTTCAGTATTTTTTTTGTAATTTTTAGGGGATTTTGCATTGGGTAATTTTTCATAAATTGTTTGGGGTATTTTTCAGTATTTTTGGATGAGATTTTTTCGTACTTTTTAGGGGATTTTGCATTCAGTAATTTTTCATAAATTGTTTGGGGTATTTTTCAGTATTTTTGGAGGGGATTTTTTCGTACTTTTTAGGGGATTTTGCATTGGGTAATTTTTCATAAATTGTTTGGGGTATTTTTCAGTATTTCTGGGGAAATGTTCATGTTCGGCTTTTAGATGTGATTTTTCATTTATTTTGGGGAATTCTTCATTTTATTTTTGGGATTTCTTAATTTTTTGGCGGAGGGGGGTGTGTTGTTTCATTTTCTTTTTTTCCATAGAGCCTTCGTTTTGCAATTCATTCCACCAGAAATGCGAATCAACTTCACTTCTAAACTCCACGGGTAAGACTCTTTGCCCAAAAAAAAATGAAAAACTTATTAGAATTACGAAAAATAACAAAAATTTATAAATCCTTTTGTACGAAAATAAAACTCGGGTTTTTTCCTTATTTTATTTTCTCACGTTTTGTTTTTTTTTTTTGGAAATTTCATAAGACCAAATCCCTTTTGGATAAAACCTGCATTTTTATTTCACTATCACTGCAATTTATGAGCCATTTCTACCCAAAAAAAAAAAAAAAAAACCTGAAAAAACGATACAATGGCCGGCACAAACCCAAATGCCTTTTGGGCATCTTCCTTGCGGGGTCAAAGTGTCCGTGTGTCCGTCTGTTAAATAAAATTGATATCAAAAGTCATAAATTTAGGGATCCTTACAAATCTCATGCACACTACAAAGAAATGGAGAACACGATGAAATCAAAAAAGCCAAACCCTCTTCGCATCACCATTATCGGACATCATTTTCTTCTTTCTTTTTTTTTGGCTATAAAACTCACAGACAGCCACATAAAACGTCAATGTGAAAATTGACTTTTTGGCTAAAACACCAGCAAGCCAGGAACGAACGGTCTGCACACTTGTCTGTTGGGCACAGGTGAAACTGCACTTTCCCCAGGTAGCCGAGAAGATCCCTTAAACACTTTTGTTGTTTGGGGTTTAGGAGTCAGTGAATGAGTGTTGTTGTTGCATGAATTGTATGTTTTTTTTTTCTTACCACTTGCAACATTGAATGGTCGAGGGAACCTTAAGAAAAGGATCGCTGAGGGCAATCGTGCAAATGTACGTGGTTTCCCTCCCTTATCAGTTCATTGTTGGCTCAGCATGATTGCGCGTTTTATTTTCGTAAGCGTTTTGATTCGTTTGCTTCGGTTTTCTTCGTTTTTCACGTTTTTAATTGGAATTTGGGATGCTTTGTTTCTCGACGACGCATCCTTTTTGCGACGTGAACGTCAATCGATCGCTGTTCAATTTAACCTGCCGTGTTTTCCTTTTTTTTCTCTCCATTTCTCATCTTCGTCGTGAGATTTAAATTATAATTGATGGTTTGTTTGTCTTTATTAGAAAATGACTTTGGGGTTTTCTTTCTTTTTTTTTTTTGATTTTCCTTTCTATTCGATTTTTATGATTTGATAATCGCATGCATTTTTGATAAAGGTTTGACACAGTGGGAAAACATTTCTGGTTGTCTGTTATCTGCTGCAATTTTACCATTGACTACGATTGTTGGCCATTATTATGAAAATCATTGGAGGGGAAGTTGCATGCAACATGTGCTTTGTTCGGTTCGGTGGGAAAATCCGGCAGGTGGGGATTTGCGCAAAACTGATGTTGTTATAAAGTGTTCTGTAATGTGGACTCTGAGGCATTGAGCAAGGATGCCGAAGGCGCTGAGGGAAATGTCAGCATTACATTTTAGGAATGAGTAAACAAAGAAAAAAGTCGGAAGAGACCCGGAGAATAGTTCCTAGAAATACTATTTTCAAGATATTATCAGGACATGGCTGGCTAAAACCATTTTTGCATCAGACCACTGAAGCATTTTTCAGGCAGAAATCACGGAGCAATCAATCGAGGGCTCGCTCAGAATATGTGAGAACCACTATTAACAGACAATGTGACAGTCTGTCAGCTAACAAAGTTTTACAATTTGCAGTCTTGAATTCATGAACCGCCCACAACGGTCAAGGATGCATTTACCCTTTGTCGACCGATGATACTTAAAAATACCATTACAATTATAAAAAAATATAGGTACGTTAAATTACACTAAAATTCATCTAATATATTTTTTTTTACAATTGTTGGTAGCCCTGTCTTCCCAGAAAAACGGTAATTTGCAATATGTGTTCAGATCTTTGCGAAAATGTGGCACGAAATTCGATTATCTTAATATATATTTACCCTCGACACTGATTCACTGATTCCCTGATTCACTGACTCTGTCACGCAGTACGTAGGAATTTAAATAGGCATTCTATAATAATTCTATAAATAATAATAATAAAAAAAATAATATTTTTTTGTACTGAAATTGTGTTTTCCCAAAATTTTTTTTTTCCAAAATTTTTTTTTCTTACAAATTTTTTTTTTTACAAAAATTTTTTTTTTCCAAATTTTTTTTTTCAAGAATTTTTTTTTCCAAGAATTTTTTTTTTTCAAAAAAATTTCTTTTTTTCCACAAAATTTTTTTTTTCAAGAACATTTTTTTTTTCAAGAAAATTTTTTTTTCAACAAAATTTTTTTTTTCAACAATAATTTTTTTTTTTCAGCAAAAATTTTTTTTTCAGCAAAAATTTTTTTTTCAACAAAAATTTTTTTTTCAACAAAATTTTTTTTTTTCCACAAAATTTTTTTTTCCAACAAAATTTTTTTTTTTTCAACAAAAATTTTTTTTTTCAGCAAAAATTTTTTTTCCACAAATTTTATTTTTTTTCGAAATTTTTTTTTACAAAATAGTTTTCTCAAAATATTTTTTACAAAATTTTTAAAATTAAGTAACAAATACTTTCTCAAGCAAATTAACGGGCGCCATAGGCGCATTACAACTTACTAGTTGAAAAATAGTTGTCTTGGAAAAAGCGTGGTCTAGAAAGTGTTTTGCGAAATAATATTGCATAAATTACTTCAAAATTGTGCTATTATTAATTTTTAATGTTAAAATAAAATATAAAACCAGTGAAAAAGTTGCAGTCGGGTAAACCGACTTATATATACCCTCACCCTCAATAAAAACATACAAGTCTCATATTCCATAATAGCAACCTCAAAGTACCGCATGTTATAGAAAAATATTGTAGAGTTTTTTTCTCGAAAATTGTATGTAAGTACCAGAAGGGGAGTTCCATGTTTTTGTCCAAAACTTTATCTAGCTATAGATTTACTAAATACAAAATTTGGGCAAGATCGCGATGGGCAAATTGGTATTATTACACGATTTCTGATTGGGCGGGATGGTACATTTGTATGGGAGGTACCAGAATGGGAGTTGCCAGACTTCCAAGTTTTTGTCGAAAACTTTGTCTAGCTATAGCTTTACTAAGTACAGGATTTGGGCAAGATCTCGTTGACGGTATTGATATTATTGCACGATTTCTAAAGTGGGTGGAATAGTACATTTGTATGGGAGGTACCAGAAGGAGAGTTGCCAGACTTCCAAGTTTTTGTCGAAAACTTTGTCTAGCTATAGCTTTACTAAGTACAGGATTTGGGCAAGATCTCGTTTACGGTATTGATATTATTGCACGATTTCTAAAGTGGGTGGAATGGTACATTTGTATGGGAGGTACCAGAATGGGAGTTGCCAGACTTCCAAGTTTTTGTCGAAAACTTTGTCTATCTATAGCTTTACTACGTACAGAGTTTGGGCAAGATCTCGTTGACGGTATTGATATTATTGCACGATTTCTAAAGTGGTTGGAATGGTACATTTGTATGGGAGGTACCAGAAGGAGAGTTGCCAGACTTCCAAGTTTTTGTCCAAAACTTTGTCTACCTATAGCTTTACTAAGTTCAGAGTTTGGGCAAGATCTCGTTGACCGTATTGATATTATTGCACGATTTCTAAAGTGGGTGGAATGGTACATTTGTGTGGGAGGTACCAGAAGGAGAGTTGCCAGACTTCCAAGTTTTTGTCCAAAACTTTGTCTACCTATAGCTTTACTAAGTACAGAGTTTGGGCAAGATCTCGTTGACCATATTGATATTATTGCACGATTTCTAAAGTGGGTGGAATGGTACATTTGAATGGGAGGTACCAGAATGGGAGTTGCCAGACTTCCAAGTTTTTGTCGAAAACTTTGTCTAGCTATAGCTTTACTAAGTACAGAGTTTATGCAAGATCTCGATGACCGTATTGATATTATTGCACGATTTCTAAAGTGGGTGGAATGGTACATTTGTATGGGAGGTACCAGAAGGAGAGTTGCCAGACTTCCAAGTTTTTGTCCAAAACTTTGTCTACCTATAGCTTGACTAAGTACAGAGTTTGGGGAAGATCTCGTTGACCGTATTGATATTATTGCACGATTTCTAAAGTGGGTGGAATGGTACATTTGTATGGGAGGTACCAGAATGGGAGTTGGCAGACTTCCAATTTTTTGTCCAAAACTTTGTCTACCTATATCTTTACTAAGTACAGAGTTTGGGCAAGATCTCGTTGACCGTATTTATATTATTGCACGATTTCTAAAGTGGGTGGAATGGTACATTTGTATGGGAGGTACCAGAATGGGAGTTGCCAGACTTCCAAGTTTTTGTTCAAAACTTTGTCTACCTATAGCTTTACTAAGTACAGAGTTTGGGCAAGTTCGCGTTTGTCATATTGATATCACTAACTTGTCCCAACAGCTGGAATTTGTCCACCAATTCCTGTATTGCGGTCCGACAAGGTGCTTCACGACGACCCAACAATTCTTTTGTTTTGCGAACTGTGACTGCAAGATTTTCACCATTTTTGTGGTGAATTTTAATAATTTCAATGCCTTGTTGAAGCGTGTATCGTTCCATTTTCAGTAATGGCCTAGTTTCTACTTGTCAAATGTCATAGAATAAAAGCTTCAAAAGTGACAGCTACCGAAATACCGGGTGATTCAAAAGAAACACCTCTTGTTGGTTCACTATTTATTTACTCCTCGTAAATGTTTGCGATATTGCGAGTAATTTCAAAAACAGTTTTGGAAGTTTCGAAACAGTTTTCGATTCACAAAACACTGGCCCCCTTGCTTAAAACAACTTTACAACAATGTCTTAAGAAGAATGGTAAAAATTTTTTTTGTATTTTCAAACATTTTTTTTTTTCAATTTTAATGAATACACGAAAGTCGTTGACTGTGGAGAATTTTTGCTATTGATCGTTTGTATGGCAAAACACTGTCAATTTCTCAACTGCCACTTATCTCATTTTATGAGAAAACAGTTCTCGAAATTATTTTTCAATGTAACACCAGGAGAAAACGCCTAAACAAATAATTATCGAAATTCTACAAAAAAAAAAAAAAAAACCAAGAACATCCAGGGCAAACATGTAGTCAAATATGACACGGCAGACAGACAGTAGAGGGAAAAGTGGCAAGGATCTGTAATCCTCCAAAAACCTACAAAGAACGAAGAATACAATCGTTTCCAATTGACCGAAGTGAACAACAACAAGATGAAACGACGCACATAAGTCAAATGTTTAGCTAAAAGTTTTTAGCACACCTTATATAAGGACGGTGGACGTGTCCCTTTGTCCGCCTGTCTGTGTCTCTCTCTCTCTGTCCACAATACAATTATCATTTTTCACTTTGCCCAATTGTCCGTCCATCTGAATTGTCTAACTAACACTTGCCAAACCGAAAATTGCCAAACTAATTTTTCCCATCATTTTTCTTTTCCCTCCACCCTCGGATAGACAGACGGACAGATAGACAGACATTTGACAATGTCGACTGTAGCATTTTCTTTGTTGTTGCTATCGTAGGTGCCTTTTTTTTTTGATATCATGTTGCAATCAAATAAACGTTTCTTTATTCCAAGTCTTCTTCTTTGTCTTCTTCTTGTGCTATTCCCTATTATCATTTGCAGTCATCCCTCGTCTACGTTCCTGCATTCACTTGGCACTTGGGTGTTTATGCAACGGTCATTGTCGCCAGCAGGTAGACCGGCTCTCCTGCACATCCTTCACAACCTGTGCGGGGCATTTTTTGTTCCCATCTTCGAGGAAAATTGCAGCGCATTTTCTGTGTGTTGCACATTTTTTTTTTTTATAGACTTTTGTTGTTGCCATTATCAAATTTTTGATATCGACTTTTATATGCGTATCCATGCATATACGCATGACTATCGGCCGGTTTTTCTTTCGGTACTCTAAGGACTTTGACAGCCTTGTGCCGTGTCATGCTTTGCAAGTATAATTCGTTTTTATGGTTTCAATGTGAGCCATGATGGCATTTTTGGAGACGCCCTTTTGTGCGTTTGTTATCTGTGAAAGATCGGGATGCGAATAAATTGGGAAATAAATATTTTATGATCGTGTAAAGAATATTCACATTTTTATTGCAGGTTGTTGGGCGGCAAAGAAAGGAAACCGCCAGTAGATTCTTTAGGGAAGGGTGCAAGGAAAAATCGTACAATTGAATTTATATTCAATAGCATAGGGTGGACTAAAAGTCAGCATGGCGCTTTAAAAAGTTAATAACTTAGACCCGATTTACACCATGACTTTTCGCCCAGTTTGAACTGGCAAGACTTTCGACGGTTGAGAAAAGAAATTTGAGAAAATATCCAGTAGTTTTTTTTATAGAATATTAAAAAAAAAAAAAGTTATTTGGCGGATCCTGTATAAATGAAGAATACACTTCAGAAACAGCCACGCGTGTTTGTTTTTACACAGTCATCGTGTATATGCTCAAGACTTTACCAAGGGGTTTGAAATGAAAATGTCAAGAAAAATCCTGGGGAAAAAATCGCCAATTTCGATAAAAATCGCCATTTTTTGAAAACTGAAATTTGTGGTGAATAAAGAAGACGACCTAGATAATTGTGCCGTTAAAGGAAAAAATCTTAAAATTTAACATTCTGAAAAAATCGCCAATTTCAATTTGACACTTTTTTCGATGTAAACAATCGAAAATAATTGTTCCGATGTGATGTGGAGGATGATAGCAACGCCACTTTCGAAAAAGGAAAGTTGGGCTGATTTCAAAATTTCGAAAATTGACCGAGATATTTCGAAAATACGAAAAAAGTTCCAGCACCGCCACTTTGTTTGTTTGAAAAAGCAAAAGTTGTGCTCAGTGAGTACATGATTGTGAGGTTCTATCTGCAGACATTTTCGAAAAATCGTCAATTTCGAAAAAAATCGTCAATTTCAAAAAAATAGTCAATTTCGAAAAAATTGCCAATTTCGAAAAAAACGCCAATTTTGAAAAAAAAATTGAAATTTGTGGTAAATAACGAATTCGACTCAGATAGTTGTGCCGTTAACGGAAAAAATTCTTAAAATTTTAAATTCTAAAAAAATCGCCAATTAAAATTTTACACCATTTTTCAATGTAAAAAATCGAAAATACAAAATGATTTAGAAGTGAAAACTGTGCTGGATTGTGCTCACTGAACCCAACAAAGACCTTGTTCACAATTTGAATATAGCTTTTATATGGTGTCTTTTGGCCCACCCTGTACAATAATTCATGGATTTGTTTTTTAACAAGACTCAAACGATTGAATTATTCCAACCCATAACATAGACCGAAAATATAAATTGTGCTCTCTAATTAGATTGTATTGTAATTTAATTATAATATGATTTTTACAAATAAATAAATATAAATATAATAAATATAAGACCACAACACGACCGACTTGGAACTATGTGTATCTTCACAAAATACAAATCAAAGACAACGCTTTGTGTTCGCTTACTTGATGCTGGAGCTGGTGGAAGCGGTCCTCGATTGTAACAAAAACACTTTAACACAGAGAAGGTCCATATTTTTCGGCCAACCTTCGCCCTATTAGGCGATACAAATCCAATAAACGTTTAACAATTCGCAATGCTTCCTGACCGTGTCACTGTTGGCTGTGTATTTCGGCTCTTGTCTGCTGAATACTTGAGCATATTTTTAGGGTGGTAGAAATCTAACTGGAAAGTGATCTAGCTGTTGGCTGCCATCTAGCGGCTGCTAGGAGGTATCGAAAATAAATCAATATACATATACCCTTATGTGTCTGTGTATGAATTTCAGAAACATATTGAAACCTAACAGCTTACCGAATAAATTATATATTCGGTAGGTTAGTATTCGCATAGTGCTTCTATTGAGCTGTTTCAGATTATGGCGAGCCCTCAACGATGTGGAGTATGAAGGCTCTTTCGAATAAAAAGTAAGTTGTGCTGAATTGGGCAGAAACCCGTTTTTCGAAATTTTACGTCAGTTTCTTTTTTTAAACAAATAAAAATCACGCTATTTGAGTACAAGATTGTTCTGTTTACGAAAAATTTCTATCTGCAGCCATTTTCAAACAAAAATCGCCAATGTCGAAAAAGTGCCAGAACCTCCATTTTGTGTTTTTTTTTCAAAACCTGCAATTTTTTTGAATGGAGAATTCATCCAGGTTAATTGTGCCGTTAAAGACTAAAATCTGAAAATTGTCAGTTCTGTGAAAATCGCCAATTTGGCGATTTGGAAAATCGAAAATGCAAAATTTTTCAAAAGTAAAAAATATGCAGGATTGTACTTACTTCACCCCAAAAACGCCTTTTTAACACTTTTAATGTAGTTTTTAATTTTGACGACTTTCGAGGAGGTATTATTTTGTATCACCCGGTATTTCGGTAGCTGTCACTTTTGAAGCATTTATTCTTTGACATGTGACAAGTAGAGACTACGTCATTACTAAAAATGGAACGATGAAATGTATGAAAATGATCCGGAATTCCATCGAAAAATTATCTTGACTGATGAGTCATCTCGGTAGCTACATCAACAAGCAACATGGTCGCAGCTGGGTCTCGGAAAACCCCAGAGTTATTGTTGAGAAGCCCCTTCATCCTCAACGTGTGAACGTTTGGTGCGGTTTATGGTCCGGCGGGGTCATTGGACCTCAACAGTTGGATCAACAGTTACGGTGAAAAATTCATTTTTCTTTGAATATCAAAATAACACCTCCTGTTGGAGAACCCTGTATTTTCACAAAAAAAATTCTTTTTATATACAAATTTTAAATCTCTTTTTTTACGGTTACTATAATAATTTCATATTTTTGTCTCTAAACGTAATGAGCGAAATAAATCATTTTTGAAGAACCGTTGCTACGTTAGTAATTGTTTCGATTGTAATTGGAATTTCATTTAGTCATTCATTGGGCCTGGACAACATTTCAACTGTTGCGATTAAGTCATTATTCCCCAAATCAGAGATTTTTTTAATGCATTTTTAAAATCCAACAATTATTGATCGACAATTGTGATAACACCAACAAATGAATGTAGGACAAATGAATGACTGGGCAACAATGGGGTGATGGTCATCATGTCTATGGCATGGAATGGGCATATTTTCACCCAGGAACATCTATAATAATAGATGTAATAGGGGAAATTAATGAAATACGTGAAATACCCTGTATTTTTATTTTTCTATGAAGTTTTTACTACTTTTCACATACACAGAGGCCTTGTGCCTTCACACAAACTTTCAATTCAACTTACAATTCATAAATACGTCAAGAAAACAAATTCTGAAACATAATCAAAATTTAAACCATTCTCCCCTTTGAGGCGACAAAATGGGTTTATTTTTCCGCTCAACCCGTCCAGCAAACAACCAAACCGCTGTGCCGCCTTCGTCGTGTCCAAATTCCCAGCCGGGCTGCAAAGCAACGTTGCGCAGTCGCAATGCTTTCATTAACTTTGTGAGGGAGTATCGCCAGAAATGCCCAACCTCATCCACCTCGATACCATTCTGGCGTATGATTATAAAAGCGGCCGAGCACTGGAATCGCCTGAGTTTGCGTGAAAAATTCCCCTATATTGAGACAGCCCATCGGGCCGAGTACATTTATCATGCTCGCGATCGTCGCATCAATCGTATTATGCGCCTGATGCGCAAGGCCTTGTCCTCGGAGTGTGAAGTTAATGTGACCTATCTGGAAATGGCCCGTAAACAGATGCAGCTGTGGAAACGGAAAATGTTAAAGGATATTTTATAGTTTATGTGATTTTTGTTAAAACTTGTGATTGCCATAAATTGATTAGTTCGTCCTGAGTGCAAATGTGAACGTATTTTAAAGAATCGTTTAATTTCTTGGATCGAATGCAAGGGCAGATATTTGAGGTAAGGAAGGTATTTTGAAGAGTTGGGGCTTGAATTCCAACTCCCATATTCAGAAACATTTACAAATAGGTTTACAGTTTGATTTTTATTAAGTTAAATTTAATCTTTCAACCCCATATTCATAAAAATGTAAAAAATCTTTGTGAAGAAAAATGTGTGCAAATTTTTTTTGTGTTTTCAAACATTTTTCATAACAGAGCTGTTATAAATATTTAGGATAACCAAGTTTCGGATATTTCAAGTTTGAGATTCCTTTTGGTGTTTGAATGAAAATTTATCATCTGTTTAGTTATAAAGTCAACTTGCGGAAATGTGAACTAAGGCCCAATAAATTTGTTCGGTCAAAGTTTAAATGAAGTTTTATTGTCCATCTTCGGCATTAGAAACATCCAAAGAGTTAGGGGCATATTTTAGGATTCCAGACCACGTGTATTGCTAGCACGTCTACTCTGCAATTCCCTGCTATGTCCCAGTGGGGCTTTGCGGAAAATACCCCAAATGCAAAATTCCTCGAAAATTAAATTGAAAAATGCCCTAAATGAAGAAATCCCAAAAAAGGCAACATAAAAATGTCTCCACAAATTTTAAAAATCCCCCAAATAAGTTAGGAATAAGAAGAAGTCTGAAGAAAATATACAAAATCAGAAGTCGTCTTCAAAAAGAAACGAAATGTTTCCGATGTGTTGTGTTGTTGGTGAATTCAAAACGCTTGCAAATGTTTTCTCGGTTGAAAGGTTCCACTATTACCAATTAATTTTTTGGAAATTTCGCTCTTTAAAGAATTGGGACATTTTTTCATTGTTCAAATTTTAAGTTATTTTCATAAGAAAAATTGCCCTAAAAATTTAAAAAAAAAAAATTGGGGGGAAAATTTCCCCGAAAATTCTGGAAAATTCCCCAATCAATTTATGAAAAATTGCCCAAAAAAAAAACATTATTAAAAAATGTTATGATTGACTTCTGTTATAAAACATCCCCAAAAACAAAACGAAAAATTCTCTAAAAATAAAAAATTTGCGAAATTTTTCATTGTCCATTTGTTCAAATTTTAAGTTATTTTCATAAGAAAAATTGTCCTAAAAATTATAAAAAAAAAAAAAAATTGGACGGAATTTTTCATATTGAAAAATGAGACTATTTTTTGTTGGCTCTGTGAAAAATGCCCCAAATGAAGAATTGCCCAAAATAAATGCAAAAGCCCAATATGAAAATTTCCCCCAAAATTCTGGAAAATCCCCCAAACAATTTATGAAAAATTGCCCAAAAAAAAAACATTATTACAAAAAAGGTATGATTGACTTCTGTTATAAAAACATCCCCAAATACAAAACGAAAAATTCTCCAAAAATAAAAAAATTGGGGAATTTTTCATTGTCCATTTGTTCAAATTTTAAGTTATTTTCATAAGAAAAATTTACCTAAAAATTTAAAAAAAAAAATTTTTGTGGGAAAATTTCCCCAAAAATTCTGGAAAATCTCTCAAACAATTTATAAAAAAATATTTAAAAAAAGGTATGATTGACTTCTGTTATAAAAACATCCCCAAATACAAATTTGCGAAATTTCTCATTCTCCATTTGTTCAAATTTTAAGTTATTTTCATAAGAAAAATTGCCCTAAAAATTATTAAAAAAAAACATTTTTTGGTCGGAATTTTTCATAATGAAAAATGAGACAATTTTTTGTTGAATCTGTGAAAAATGTCCAAAATAAATGCAAACGCCCAATATGAAAATGTCGCCAAAAATTCTTACGAAATCCCCCAAACAATTTATGAGAAATTACGCAATGCCAAATCCCCCAAATATTATGAAAATACCCCAAAACAAAAAACGGATGTTCTGTGTTGTTGGTGAATTAAAAACGCTTTCAAATGTTTTCTCGTTTGAAAGGTTCCACTATTTCCAGTTAATTTTTTTTTTGGAAATTTCGCTCTTTAAAGGATTGGGAATTTTTTTCATTGTACAAAAAAATAAATATGAGCTAAACACGGCTCTATGAAAAATGCCCCAAATGAAAAATACCCCAAAAAAGGAATAATGCCCAACTGAAGAATTGCCCAAAATAAATGCAAAATCCCCTCAAAAGCTCAGTATGAATTTTTCATTGTCAATTTGTTAAAATTTTAAGTCATTTTCATAAGAAAAATTTACCTAAAAATTTAAAAAAAAAATTTGTGGGAAAATTTCCCCAAAAATTCTTATAAAATCCCCCAAACAATTTATGAAAAATTGCCAAATCCCCAAATATTTTAAAAAATACCGCAAAAAAAAATATTATTAAAAAAAAGGTACGATTGACTTCTGTTATAAAAACATCACCAAAAAAAAAGACGAAAAAATCCCCCAAAAATAAAAAAATTGGGGAATTTATCATTGTCCATTTGGGGCATGTCTCATATGAAAACAAAAACATTCGTAGAAAAATCTTAGGGGAAAAATCCGCAAGTCTCCCCTCTGGAGTGCCTTTGTCTAGAATGACCTAAATCTTTCATTTCCGCTTGACGGGGAAAAAAACAGAAAATACCAAAAATTACCTCTTTCAAAAAACATTTATTTTTAAACATTTTTATTTATTCATTTCATTTCATTTCATTTATTTCTGAACTAAAAATATAATAATAATAAAAAAAAAGCGATTACATTAAAAATTAATAAAGCTAACGAATTCGTGTGTTCATACATATTTTAGAAAGAAATATACAAAAAAAAAAAAAAACGCACACACTAACTTAAATTAGACTCGATGAAACTAAACTAGACGAAGTTGGTGTTTTCGAGCGGTGGTGGTTGCCATGGTAGCCTCATCAAGGCAGAATAAGTGGACGACGATGACGACAAACGGAACAATTGGAAACGTGAAACGTACAAACGTACAAAAATATGAAATTATCAGAACATGGGCAAGGAGGTCGAGAATAAACGTTTTAAAAATAGCCATGGGGAAAAATAATTTTGGACACGTTTAGGACAATTTCAAATACATAAATAAATAATCTTAACTAATGAACGATTGCTGTGGCCCGCCTTTACACTGACACTTGACTCACTGACGGGCCCAACAAACTTTGTTGCTAAACTATGGGAAGTTTATTGCTAGTCGGCTACCATTTGATTGATTACAGCTCATCTTTGGTCAATACATTGACACGAAACGATTCGAGAATGTTCAGCTTAATGCCCAGTTCCCGTTTCTTCGTTGCCGACACCTTGCCGGCCTTCAGCCGCTGCAGACGTTTGGTTTCCTCCTCCACGTAGGCATAGCCGTTTGCCAACAGTTTCTCCATGAAGACTCTGTAGACTTGGGCACTAATCTTGTCGTTCTCCTTTGTCAGGGATGCCCGCAGATCGTCAGCCTTTTGCAGGATCAGCTGCTGTTCGGTCTCCACGAGATTGACAAAGCCCTTGGCCAGATCATTGTACTCCTTGAGGCAGCCCTCTTTGCCGATGAACAGCTTGGTATTGGTGCTGACGAAGGTTTTCAAATTATCCACCGTAATATCCAGATGACTGGGGAATGGCAGGTGATCCTCAAGACCTTGCCGGAACAGTATGAGGCCGGGAAACTTCTTGTCGGTCACTTCGTAGCGTTCACCCAGTTCTTTATTCTCATTGTCGCCGTAATCCTTAATGCCCACTGTGCCGATCAGGAGGTCATCGGTGACGGCATGGGCGGCTCGCGCGAAGCCGGCAAAGGATTCATGTTTCTCGCCGTACGGAAAGGCAATATCGAATTTGATGAGAGCATAGGGGAAGCGCAGTATTGTCTTGTTGAAAATAATATCGTCCAGATCCACACAACCCGGACAGGTATTGGCCTCTATCCGGCCAAAGTGGACACAGGCTAGCAGCGTCAACCACCACAGGGAAAGATTTTTCGCTAAACTTTTCATAATTCTTGTCTTTTCACTGACTTCTCTATTCGTAACCGGCAAAATGACAACTGATTCGACCGCAGGGAGTGTAGTGTGTGTGACGTACGGCTGGCAATTGTAAAATAGCCACACACACACAACACAACACAAAACAAAAACAACAAATGTTCGAGAATGCTTGAGTATGTATTTTTTATGGCCGCAATTATAAAAAAAAAACCAGACAATAAAAACAACAAAACACACACACACATACCCACAAAGTCAGCATATTGTTAACGCTCTCATTTGGCCAACTAGCAGACTCGTGTAGTATTTCCACAACCAGTTTATGGTCACGCTAAGAGCTCTTGCAGCCAAGTCAGCAGTTTTCTTTTGGTTCTCCCAAGTAGCTCTTACGGTTCTTAATAGGTCTCTCTTGTAAGCGATATTTGAATGCTCATCGGAGTAAAGTCTCTCTTTTCGTTATGCTCTGATTCGAATGAGTGTAGGCGAGAAATACACGGTGAGAAAAGATTAGTGGGAAATGAATATAGGCAAAAACAATATTTATTGAATTAATAAAAGATCCAGAGGGCAAGTTCTCTAACCCTCCAACAGGCGGTTTCCATTAATTGTCGTTAATTTCATAAAAAATAGTTGTTTGTGTATTTGTATAATTTTTATGTAAAAAAAAACAGGTTGCTAGGATTTCCCAGGATTTTTTCCAAGGATGGCTCCTGCTTTAAAAAAAAGTGTCTGAATCATTAATAGATTGTTGGCATAATCTCTCATTCGGTTTTCGACGATCATGTGCCCGATATCCGAACACCAGATGCGAATTGACAGAGAAATCTGATGATTTCTTCAACAGAATCGTTGTTCATTTCGAGCTGCTACGGTGGGCCTGATGTGGGAAATGTTGAGTTGCTGAGATCGATGTTTCAGGACTGAGTCGCACCCTCGTGTCAGCCACATTCTGGCTACCGTATGACGGCGGTTACCGGGTGGGTGTTGGCCACTTAGTTTGGGTTTATTTTTTTTATTTATTTATTAGGTGAGAAATGGATCTTTATTATAAAAGACCCATTGCAGTGCAATTCTACAGCCTGGTTGGTTGGCCAAACCAATAGAAATTGGAGATTATCGCTAATAATATGATTTGGATTTGGATAAAATGTCTCACAATATATTGAGATTGACCCGTCAACCCAAAAAATGTTGATATCGCCACCATTTAAAGATCCCTTCCGATTCTAGTACCTCCCTACAATTCGCAACTAACGTTACATTGTAATCCGATTGGGTAGACCTTTATTACTCAGAAACGAACTCCAGTGAAATAAAACATAATTGACAGATGTCTTGATAACACCGTGTTACACACATTCTGTCCTATGAAACAAATTTACTTTTTCGGAAAGGGGATAAAAATAAAAATACACGTGTATCGGCGACTTTCATGCACACGTCAGAATTTTTGTTTTGTTTTAAGTTTGAAGTACAAAGCTCGTAGTGGCCTGTGTGAAAGCCTTTGGACCGATTTTTAACCCTTTTTCAGTGATCCAATCGAGCTGATTTTTGGCAGGCAGACTCGTGGAAATGTCTGTATTACGTAAAATTTTTTAAAAAATAGATTTTTTTATCAATTCTCCGATTTTCCTAAATTTTTTTTTTTTTAAATGGTTATCGTTTTTTTTTTATGGTTTCAGTTCAAAAAACATAACGCTTAAGTAGTTTAAAAATTTGGAGTCTCTTCAAGTTATGCTAAGAAAAGTGAAAAAAATATTTTTTTTTCAAAAATAATAAAAATTGGGGAAAATCTGAGAATTGATAAAAAATTGTTTTTAAAAAATTTGACGTGATACAGACATTTCCACGAGTCTGCCTGCCTAAAATCAGCTCGATTGGATCACGGAAAAAGGGATTAAAAATCGGTCGAAAGGCTTTCACACAGGACACCAAGAGCTTCATACTTAAAACTTAAAAAAAAAAAATTCTGACGTGTACATGAAAATCGCCGATACACGTGTATTTTTATTTTTTCCCCTCTTTCCGAATATGTGACAGAAAAAAATCTATTTTTTGCAACACGGTGTAATAATCCCCAATATAGAGATCTATCCCAATTTGATAAGCTTTCCCTCTGGACGCCGCTTTCAAAGCCGGATCATGATTAGTTTTTGAAATATTTAGTAAAATTATACCAGCTACCAATTGCGGAGAAGTTGGACTATACACAGCAAAAAAATACGGGTCAAACAATTGTTTAAGCTTGGAAATCAATTAATGTTGTAATATTTTAAGTGGTAGTAGCTTGGATTAGTTTTTATTGTAATTTATTGGCCGTGAGGCTTTAAATTACAAAATCTGTGCAAATAAATGAAAATCACCTAATTTGTATGCCAGAAATTTAATTTACTTATTTTAGTTCGACTTAAATTTGTTTCTTATGGTATTAATAAGGCAAGAAATTTAAACAAAAAAAAATCGTCGAACAGGCCATACCTTGTTCAAGGTAAAATCTCTTTACCCCAGTGGCAGATTGAAATATTCCTTACTCTCTTTTCCCGTCGAACCATTCAACATGTCATTCATTATCTGCTAAAATAAATCTCTTTCTAATCGTTATACTCTCACTCTCCCTCTCTCTTTCTTTTAAGCCATGTTTTGTGCGCTCAGTGTATTTCCCCCCATTCGTTTTGATATTTTTTTTTTGTTTATTTAAGTTTAATGACTTCTTAATGTTTACATACTGGTTTGGACCACGTCAGTCAGTCAGTGAGTATGTGTGTGTATGTGTGAACACACACACATACATTCGTCTGTACAAATGTCGTTCTGTTGCGATCTATTGACTTGTTCTCGATGGAATAGCTGTTGTCTCAGCTGAATGGGAGAAGATTTCATTTTTTGTTCTTCATGTTGTGTGTTTGGGTCTTAAGGGTTTTCCTTTATGGCTAAGCAAAGGTTATCGTCTGATTGATATTTGTTAGAAAATACCAGTTTTTTTTTTCTTTTTTGTTTGTTTGCGGAATAATGAAATGTTATATCATCGATATGGTATGGATCTTCGTAATACCCTACACCATACTACCGAATCATGGGGCAGTTTAAATGATCGGAGATGTTTTTATGCCCGCTGCTGTACAATGACAGTGATCGATAGAGATGTGCCGGCGATACATCGATGATGGTATCAAGGGTTTTGGTTGTTCTGAGTCAGTATCTGAAAATGATTCAAGTTCACCGTTGATGAAATCTCATCAAAGAAGTAAACGCATATCTACCAACAGTGTTTCACATCATCCATCCACAACAGAGCTCAAAGCCCCGGCGATTCGGAGAAGGTTTTGTTTTGGCTCAACCTGGCATCTGGAATTGGCTGCAGATATCCAAAGCAATGTCGGTTGGAGGCTTTAGCATCGTTTACGTTGACACCGGTTCACACAATCTATGAAGAAAAGGCTCCACCGTTAAGGAGACTTTTTTTTTGTGATATTTGTTGAAAAAGGTTTTTGGTTGATTGGAATTATCATTTCTCATAAAGGACAATTTTTTTGCTATTTGGTTTTTCTGAGTTACATTTGTTTACCATTTCACGTGTGATTCGTGGCATGTGTCAAAATCAAAAATGTCCAGTTTACCTTTAGCCATTTCATCCTGAATAAGTGGGCTTACTTACTAGCAAAGCTAGAGTTCTATTATCCAAATTTGTGCTCTGTGAGGTAAGAGTATTATCCGCACTTCAACTTCAACTCATTTTCGGCTCAATGAGTACGTCATTAAAAAAAAAACCGAAGAACAGCCAGCGGCTATTCAGGATCTGGCAATACACATTAGGGTGGAGTGAAAACATGCTTTTTTTTTAATTTGAAAAAGTTAACCTCGGAAAGAGATGTAGTCTGGGGTCCTAATGAGGGGAAAAATAAAGAAAAAAATTTTAAAAAAATTTTAGGGGTCGCGCTACTCCCTCGAAATTTGGAAATTATCGCTATTTTGGCGTTGATTTTAGAAAAATCCTAAAAATTAACGACTTAACTTATTTGAAATTTAAAAGTTTGAGCTTGTTCAGTGCCCAAACAAGAGTATTTGAGGGAAATATGAGGATAATCGACTAATATTTGTAGCTTTGGTGGCGATTTCATTGTTCAGTCAATTTTCTGAAGAAGGGACGATTTGACTTATTTTACTTTTTGAAATTTTTGAACAATGAGAAATTTTTTTTTAAATTTTTTCATGCCCTTATTTCATTGTTTACGCTATTGCAAACATTTATTGACATAAAATTTTTTAGGGATTTTTCTAAAATCAACGCCAAAATGGCGATAATTTCCAAATTTTAAATTTTTTTTCTTTTTTTCCCCCTCATTAGGACCCCAGACTACATCTCTTTCCGAGGTTAACTTTTTTTTTGAATTTCACTCCACCCTACTCCACATGCTGACTATATATTTCCGCTACAGTTCCTAAGACAATTTTTTGTGAAATGAACCCCGGTAGGTTAGTTTAAGCTAAGATAACACTAGCCAACAGTCGTTTTGTTATTTGGTTCTAGCATAATTTTTCTCATTGATTTTGACCCACTAAACACGAAAATGTGTTTTAAAAATTTTTCTGTCGATTGGTTTTCGAGATAAAAATTTTTGAACTTTTTTTTTTAAATTTTTGGAGGTACACTTACAATTTTGAGCATATCTTTCGTCTTCTTTGACCTATTTGATCCTACTACTACTCAAATTAAAGAAAATTGAGCCGTCTACAACTCATTCTCAGAAAATCGTGAAATAGCGGAATTTCGGTCTTTTACCAAAAAAATTATAAGTCCGCCATTTGTTGTCAGATTTTGTTAAGTAAGGGCTTATTTTCTTTGTAAAAATGCCAGCTATACGTAAAAAAACCAAAACTGCTGTTAACATCGTGTTTTATATTTTATATGAATTTTTATATGGTTTTTTCTGCCACATTTTTACTAAAAAAACGCAGTTTTTTAACCTTTTTAAGCCGCCAACATCAAAACTACTTACCCGATTTGAAAATTTGAGAATGAGTTGTAGACGGCTCAATTTTCTTTAATTTGAGTAGTAGTAGGATCAAATAGGTCAAAGAAGACGAAAGATATGCTCAAAATTGTTAGTGTACCTCCAAAAATTTAAAAAAAAAGTTCAAAAATTTTTATCTCGAAAACCAATCGACAGAAAAAATTTTAAAACCCATTTTCGTGTTTAGTAGGTCAAAATCAATGGGAAAAAGTATGCGAGAAACAAATAACAGAGAAAATTTTGTTATTTGTGACCTAGTGTAGTCGACAGAAGTGTCCACAGAAACATGATCTTATTATTTCGTAAACATTTATTCATTTATTGATTACAATACAAAGTAAATGTATATTCTAATTTTGGGTCCAAGAGTAAATTTTTTCTTAAAATTATTTTTCATTTTTTTTTTTAATTCGTCCATACTTAAGGAGAAGTAGGCCCGCAGGTATCCCTCTGGTGTCAAATTTTTCCCAGCCATGTACTCCGTTTGGGCTTTTCATATCCCACACACAAGTCTGACCCAATTTGATATGATTTTTGTTTTTGTGTTTCGTTTTTTTGGAAATCAATTTGGAAAATTGGCCAATTTCCATTAAGTACCTGTGTACCTGTGTTGTTGTTCTATTCAACCCTCCCCTCCCCTCCAAATTGTTCGCTATATCCCGTATGGCTCGAAGGATGACAGGATATGAAAGTCATTTACCCAAAATTAAAAATGACATACTAACAAACAGACACCGAACATATTCTATGTGTAAGGACACTCATATGTATTTATGTATGAAGGGGCATATGTGTGTGTGCGTGCGTGTGTGTGTGTATTGGTAGTAATCATTATTGCGCATTACCTTCAATGTCGAATATTGACCGAAAGTTTTCAGAATGAACGGCAACTTATAAACAAATTGCGTGCAATACTTACACCACCACTACAACAACTACCGAATTCTGGTAATTATCAGTGAAGCGGCGGAAGGAGGCGACAAACCGCAAATAGAACACCAGCGACCAAATGGACAATCGTTGTCGTGAACCACCACATGTGTGTCATGCATGAATTATTTATTGCCACTTCTTTAGCGTCGTCGAAAAATTTGGTAAAAAAAACACACAACAACAACAACAAAAATCCACCAAAAAAAAACGCGACCCTAATGGTTTTGATGTGTATTAAATGCCAAAAAAAAAAACAAAAATTTCCAATAGCTCATTCAACCAGCGCGGTATAGAGGGGGAGAGAGAGAGAACGTGTAGATCCAAAGGACATTATGGCAAAACTTTTGCTTTTTGGTCAGCGACAGATAGACAAAGGGGCGGACAGGGGCGTACTGCAATACAAACTGGCTAAATAAAGTAAAGGCCATAACAATGGCAATATTTGTTTAGTTTTTCATTAACAATAAAAGTAATTTCACAATTGTTCTTTTATAGCTAAATGTGTGCAAGTAGACGGACATTGTAATGGTTGTGGAGACAGTGGCCGTCGTCCATATGAAAACACTGTGCATATTTCCCTTAAAATTCCATGAAGGAACTGACGGAGAACCTCTCTCGAATCGGCCAATCGTGGTAAATGACTTCGAGATTATTCTCTTACACGTAAAGTCACCAGGTGGAAAACCGCTGCTGAAAATGTTTGATGGTCTTATCAGATTTGATAGTCGCACACAGCGGCCGTTCATTTGCCGTACAGCCATTCAGTTAGAAGAGATCACGTTCTGAGTTTGCTGACGACGTGATGATCAGGCTTAAATACAATAGAATACGCTGGCGATGGCGGCGTGATAGATCGCTAGTGTTTAAATCAAAACGCAAGTGACGTCTACTCGAATTTCCACTACTTTCCAAGAAGTTTGAAAATTGTACATGCTCAATATGTTTTTTCACTGACTCGGCAGGCTTCGTAGTAGCTCATGCTGTCAAGCCAATTTTACAAGATCTTGGTAAACGAAAATGATAGGATGCACATCAGACAATCATCAGACCTATGCTCACACTTGACCAGGGCATCGGAGTCTGGAGCCGAAAAAGTTGCTCGACTGCTTTTATAAAATAAAATAAATCGATTTTTAAAATTTTGAATATTTTTGATGTATCTTTAGGATATCAGGGCGCCACAGTGTGAGATAGAGTACATATATGAATATTTATTTTATTTATTTATTACACCGTGTTACACACATTCTGTCCTATGAACCAAATTCACTTTTTCGGAAAGGGGATAAAAAATAAAAATACACGTGTATCGGCGATTTTCATGTACAAGTTCGAATTTTTTTTTTAAGTTTGAAGTATGAAGCTCGTAGTGTCGTGTGTGAAAGCCTTTGGACCGATTTTTAACCCTTTTTCAGTGATCCAATCGAGCTGATTTTTGGCAGGCAGACTCGTGGAAATTAAATTAACCAAAAATTAGAATATAAATTTACTTTTTATTGTAATGAATTTTTATCAATTCTCAGATTTTCCTAAATTTTTTTTTTTTTTTTTTTAAATGGTTTTCGTTTTTTTTTAATGTTTTTTTTTCGTAACGCTTAAGTAGTTTAAAAATTTGGAGTCTCTTCAAGTTATGCTAAGAAAAGTGAAAAAAATATTTTTTTTTCCAAAAGTAATAAAAATTGGGGAAAATCTGAGAATTGATAAAAATTGTTTTTAAAAAATTTGACGTGATACGGACATTTCCACGAGTTATTTTTTCCCCTCTTTCCGAATATGTGCATTTGGTTCATAGGACAGAAAAAAAATCTATTTTTTGTAACACGGTGTTATTCATTACAATAAAAAGTAAATTTATATTCTAATTTTTGGTTAAAGGGACACAGACCATATGATTAGATTTTTACTGCGACAGATTGAAGCCTCTGTTGGGAATCGAACCCATGTAGAGAAATATAATTTTCGAAACTATGTTATAGAACAGCTGAAGTCGAGCTATTTACCAATGCTGGAGTGGGATTCGAGCAATATCGGCTCGACTTCTTAGCCTGGCACATGGCGCTCCTGACATCTCTCCAGCCTAACCAAAGTTGGTCTAGCCTGCGTTGGCTTTACGGTAACTCTGAGGCAAGCTAGATATCCCGTCCATATCAGGAGTTGGCCAGCTTAACTTGCTCACCGTCTAAAAGAAACCAACAAGCTTACAGAAATGTCCACTGGACACAGCTCTATTCTAGAAGAAGGTGAGCAAAGCTCGATATCCCGTCCATATCAGGAGTTGGGCAGCTTAACCTGCTCACCGTCTAAAAGAAACCAACAAGCTTACAGAAAAGTCCACTGGACACAGTTCTATTCTAGAAGCAGGGTGAGACGAAAATTAAAACAGAAGACTGAATACAAGTCACCGACTTTTGAGAAAGCCTTCAAGTCTCTATACCATCCATAGAGCCATGGACCAGAAACTCAGTTATGCTGGACGATCAGATCTCAAACTTTAATTATGTTTCGAAAAAAAAACAGACAGAAAGTCGAAATTTTCGATACTAAATATGCCACTTTTTCGTATTTAGTGCCCCTTTGTTATACTTTTGTACCACTTTTTCAGTTTCAATTAATCTTCTTGTTTATATTATTTTGACAACACTGAAGACTTAAAATCACAAAGAAAACGCGTCACAATTGTGGGAAATTCCAAGTCAGGGTGAAAGCACTAGGACAGAGTATACTAGGTCACCTTAAGGGTTTGGCGTTCAAAGGCCAATTTATTTTTCATGAATTTTTACATTTTTTCCTTATCTTGACGTTTCTTCCCTTAGTTTTATTTTTTGCCAACAAATTTGTTTGGTGTAACTCAAGAAGGACTTGTTCGATTTTGTGGAAATGAATTTAGAAAAATTTAAAATTACATTTTCTTTAATCTATTTTTGTTATTCTATTCAAAATTTAAAATTAATCTCATGAAAAAAGGCTTTAATCGCTTTATGAAATTGTCTAAACTTGTTAACTCTTTATTTTCTTGCTGTTGTTTTCTTAAAATAAAAACCAAAAAAGTGTGCCACTTTCTGTGCCACTTTTTTAAAAATATTGTGCCACTTTTTTTTTAAGAATTACCCTTTTTGTGATACTTTCTGAAAATACTGGGCCAGTGCACAGCTGACTTTCTTAATGAAGGTAATTGAAAGTACAAAATGGTTCTAATCCTGTACAGCATCATATTTTCTCCCTCTCCTCCAATCTCCACCTACAACCATAGGCCATCGGTCAATTCATGGCTTCTACCTCGCAAATGGCTTGCTCGCTTTTCACGAGAAAACCTCTAATGGCGTCAAATCGCAGCTCCGTGAAGGTCAATGGACATCGCTGAGACGATTACCGAACGACTGGGGCGTGGGCTGAGTGGCATGGCGCTCCATTCTGCTGAAACCAAATAACGACCAAGTCCAAGTCTTCAATCCCAATGATGTCTCAAATTCAAAACTGGCATACAACTTTTAATTTATCTCTCTCTCTCTCTCTTGGAGGCATTTTCTTCTTGACGATCACTTGCGGGGTTCGATTCCCAGATGCGCCTTGTGATGAAATCATGGTTTCCTTTAAGACAGCCTGTATTCTTGGCTTACCTATCGTCAGTTGTGGTCAATCACCGCTCGGTCGAAGGGAAGGATGTGTGAAGTTCCTGAGATATTCCCAAATGGTTCGCGTTATCCAGTGGGCTATGTAGATGACGATAATCAATAAATCTTGATTGACTCCTGGTGAACACAAGAAATATTTGTTGCTTTTCAAATCGGTCCTATCAGCAAATATAGAACGGGGTCCTTGTTTGTCCCCAAAAAGAATATCAAGGACAGTACGCAAGTAAGTTATCTGACCAGGTTTTGGTTGGACGGGCCAGCCTATAGCTTCTCCATGTATGAGTGCTGAGTAAGCTGGTCAAAGCCGATTTTTTGTATTCAACCCTTACGTGTTTTTTGATTCTTTCGAAATCGTCATAACACTTACGCCATTCACTGTAACCCGTCATCCATTCAATAACGGGTGGGGTGGTGTCTACTTCTGCCTGCGAGTCTGTGTAATACGATTGCTTTTTGCAGGTGACACATATTCTTGTACGAAAGACCACATTTTCACATTTGGTCAAAATATTATCGGGCTATTTCCCTCGCTGCTCTTTCACTTAACCACAATAAAAACAAAAAGAACGAAAGTAAGAATATGAAGGACAATTAAATGTTATTGTGCGTGTCCTTTTATTTTGCGTTTTTTCGCTGTTGTTGGCATTTCCATTGTCTCTCAAAGAGGTAAAAAACACAAATATGACCGACTGTCTGAAAGTCCATGTCGTGTATATGGACATACGCATGTTCCGGAATATGTCCGGTTGGATGTTTGCCCTCGTGTGTATGAATGTACGCTGTGCTCACACATGTAAATGCACGCGTTTGGGCAGGAGGATACAATTAAATATTTGATACATTTGTCAATCATTTATGTTTATGTAATTTTCTTAAATTGTTTTCCATCGAAACATTGAATAGTCCAGCGTACGTTTTGGGTACATTACGGTAATTATGGAATGATTGGGATTAGATTGAATAATGCGGAAGTATGTGGAGAAGGGAGAGTGGAATGATCGCACCAGATTTCAGTGTTCGGATGGGGGAGAGTAGACCTGAGGGGAAAACGAAATTAGACAGTTATGCTTTTTGGTTTATGCAATTGATAAATGTATTGTATGAATATAAGTTGAAGTGATTAATATGTTAATTGAATTAAAATTATATTAATTGAATTAACTATTGCATTAATTGAATTAATTAATATATTAATTAATACCTTAATTGAATTAGAATATTTATTGAATATTGAATATGTTAAATGAATTAAATCATATATTAATTTAATTAATTAATATATTAAAGTTTTAATTGAATTAAAATTATATCAATTGAATTAACTATTGCATTAATTGAATTTATTAATATCTTAATTGAATTAAAATATTTATTGAATTGATTATTATGTTAAATGAATTAATTCATGTGTATAATATAATTATTTACATTAATTTAATTAATTAATGTTATAATTGCATTAATTAATATATTAATTGAATTAATTAATATAGGCATTGAATTAATTTTTTTTAATAATTTTTTTAGAATAATAAATTAATTGGATTAATTAATACTTTTATTGAATTATTTAATACACTGATTGGCTTAGTTAAAATATTAATATGTTAATTGAATTAATTAATATATTTATTGAATAAACTAATATATTAATTGAAATAGGTAAGGTGTTAATTGAATTAATTCACCCTGCATTCCAAATGTTCCTCGTTTCCAGTTTTTCATATGGTATAATATAATGTAAAGGGTCCGCCATCTTACGTTTTGTTTTTTCAACTAGTGCTTATTTCGTTTATTTTCGTTATCGGGCCATGTTGAAGGAATTTTTGTTTACAAAAATTGAAGAGGAGCTTATTGGCAACATTTGTTTTCAATAGGACAGCGCTACGTGCCACACAGCCAAAGCTACACTCCATGTTTTGCGCCCTGTTTTTGAAAATCGCATTAGCAGCCGCAGATCTGATGTCATTAGGCGACTGCATGGCCAGCCGAGGCAGCCATTTGAATGAAATTATTTTCCATTATTAACCGGAAGGATTGTACTTTGGAATAGAAAAAAAAGAAATTTGAGAAAATATCCAGACGTTTTTTTTATAGAATTTTCAAAAAAAAAAAAAAAATAGTCGTTTGGCGGATCCTGTAGTTGGGCATGCAGGGATAATGAATTATTTATTGTATTAATTGAGTTTATTCCGACTTGTTCGCTATGGCGGGTTATGGGCAGACTCATCGTGATCCTCACAGCCTGCCTTTCCATCTGACATCGTGTGTATTGAATACAAACTCGGGCAGACGCCCTTCAATCCCTTGTTTCAAAATTCGGCTGCCGATATGAAACAATTTTCTGCAACATCATCAATTATGTTATGAGTGCTGCTTACTACCAAAATACAAGCAGCCGCATAATCAATCCACCGCATATCATCGATAAAACATTGTGGAGATGTTCTCGACTTTCTCTACCAAGGTACGCCAAACTATTTATGGTTTACATGTCTTTGGGAATTATGATGGTGCAACGCCATCTATATGTCAACTTGATATTCCAGTTGATATTTAAAGTTATAATTATAGTTTGAACTTGTAGAGAGATTCGGCGCCATGGTCAATACGATTTCCATTTTGCCCGCCAATTCTTATTCCTATGCAATTACTAAGCTGTATTTAGCATTTCCTGGAGGCTAAAATATTTTTTACTGTTTAATAGAAAATTTAAAGTAAATCGAAAGAGGTGTTGTCAAAAAGGTGGTTGGTCCAACATGGACTGACTCTTGTCCCTCTCATCGACCAGTTATTGGCACATGCATTGAATTTTCAGAATTGTTGTCGCATTTGTCTTCTATGAAACACAATTGGGCTGATAAACTATCAGATCATTAGGAGTAGCGGCAAAATAAATTAAACGCATTCCATTCATCAAAATAATTGGGAAATGTTATCGCCTTTTCTCTACTAGTGAAGTTCTATTGAAATTCTATTGAAATTCGTATGAGTGCACTATTTGTGATCTTTACGAACCCATTTGGGAATTGCGAAGGTGTAACGCCATCTATACGTCAAGTTCACATTGCCTATGATATTTCACAAAGATGGCCAACATGTCATAATTTTAATATACAGGCATGTCACAGAAACCCAAATCAACAAATTTTGAAACCAAAACGTTTTTAGCTTCTCCAGAAAAAGGAAATCGAAAAAAATTATTGATTTGAAACCCATGACAAAATCTGAAGTGAAATTGATATCAATTTCAACTTAAACTCCAAACTGAAATGAAATTCTGTTCAAAATTAATTATGAATATTGCTTTTATTAAAAAATATACTAAATACGTTGAGTATGATAATTTTAACATCTTTTTTAACGTATAAAGTATCAGACATGTCAAAGAATTGCCATCGCTTCAATTGTGTGATCTTGTCACATATAAAATTGGCAGCCTTAACCAAAAACAACACTTAAACCCAAAAAAGAAAAAAAAACACTTAAACCCAAAAAAAAAAAAAAAAATATCTGAAGGAAACTCCGCAAAGAAATGTAAGTATTTGTTTTAATATTAAAATTAATAGCTAAAGCACAAGAACATCGCTCAGGCAAAATTTTTTATAAATTTTATGGAATGCCACCAAGATATTGCCAGAGGTTACGTGAAAGGAGACAAGGTGGTCGGACAAAGGATCCGATGCATTCCTTAGACGTCGGCGATCTAACTTAATTTGAGAATGTGCCTTTCTCTCTTTTTCCATCACAGCAATAATCGAAGCACCAGGCATATTTTTGATTTGTTTACTTTATTTAAATTAAAATCACAGTCAAAGTGTGGAGACGTATCGACATTTTTGACGGCGGTGGGTAAACCAGCTGTTTCTAATTTCAATGCTACCATATTTTTAATAGAAATATTCGATTTCCATTTTTTCTTGATTTCATCAAACCCAGGAATTTTTGAAGAAGCAAAATTAAAATGTTAGGGTTTGGAAACACGAATTCAAATCGATTTCGTAACATTTCTGTGACATGCCTGATAATGTGAGAAAAATAGAAAGAGGTCTTACATAGGATTTTTTTTTTATAAATTTCCAATACGATTTTCAATTTATCCGGCCATTAGTCTTTAAAATAACCCAGGTGACAACATCCTCTGTATATCAATTTGATATTTGAAATGTCTTCGGCGTTATAGCAATTACATAGCATCGTTGGCAACGTCAATCCAACGGATCCTTTTACAGGATCATAATTGCGATAATTGGGTAAAGAGGGCTAATCTCAGTCGTGGCCGAATCTTTTAAAAGTTTTTGAGATAATTCTGTCTGCCGGCATTATTACACTGCACAGTACACTGCATGTACAGAGCAAAGAAGACAAAGATAATTCGTCCTTTCTCAAGTGGGAAAGGAAATGTGGGCGGTATTTAAACATGAACTGTTGTTGATCAGTCCACCATTCTCCAAAATCCTTTGTATTTTGAAGACTGCCCGCCCCATCTTAACTACAGATATTAAAATCTTGATGGACGCCAACTCACTCCACCCCCCCCCCCCCATCAAAAAAGGAGAAAGTTGTCATCATGCCCACTCCGTGGTTGATTGGTGTTGATGGAGACAATGTCGACCTGTCGGAAATCCGCCTGCTCAGCTATGCAACAAAATGCGTGTCATTCAGTGTCCTTTTTTTTTCTAATGGGGCCATTTTTTTGGTTCTTTTTACCCGCCGTAGGGGTGAGGACGGTTGTGGTTTCTTGCCTACAGCTAAACAGTTGAATATTCGTTAAATTATCATCATTACCAGTCTATGGGTTTGTTACATTTCGATATGATTGGCAGCGAATACCTGAGCAAAGAAAGGGGTGGGGGCGGGAGGTAAGGCAGGGCAGGACTAAGAACAACTATGAAATGGTAGGAGTTACCAAAAAAAACAAAAAGAAGAAGAAGAAGAAAACTATCGAACGGTATAACTGGGAAACTGGAAACGATAGGTGGTTATTGGTGGCACGCAGAATATTTAATGGAGACACCTTGACCGAAAGACATCCACGGTTTGTGGCGTGTGTATTCATACGCATGTACATGTGTATGTCTATAAGTCGTTACACATATGTATATGCATGTATATAGCTGCATATTATATGTTATGCATTATTAAATGGCTTTGCAGCAATTTCCTAGAACTGTACACACTTACGCAGAAATAAAAGTGGGTGTAGTTTTTTTTTGGGGTGATATAAACGAAGACTGAACAACCACAGGCTGCTCTGGCTCAAACTCGGAGTTTTCTAATGGGTATAGTTTTTTCATTATGTTTTCCCTAAAATCTCAGAGATACTCCGAACAATTGACCTTCTATAGATGGAATTGTAGAACTTATCGGTTGGCGATGTACAGACCAATACAAATTCAAAAAGACCTTAATCTTAAAATGTTTATTTATTCCCATCGTTTCCAAGTGCAGCATAGGACCATACAAAAGAGCACAGTGATAATTCGGTTGCCACACGCCAGTCTGGATGCTACAAGCGGCATCCGCGTTATCAGCCTCGGATGCGGCAGCCCAATCAGCCACTCATCTCAGAAAATAACGATTAATGAAACCTGCACCTTAACGCCAACACATATAAAGGGTGTTTTTTATTGGGGTATAGAACTTTAAGTTGGCATCACTTTTTTAACTGGCGGCCATTTTGTCAGCTGTCAAGTGATTAATATTTAGTTTGGTTTGCCATTTCATCATGAACAGGTTGACAAAAGAACAACGCTTGCAAATCGTGCAAATTTATTTCGAAAGTAATGGTTCAGTTCGCGAAGTTCACCGCAAGCTCCGTCCGAATGAATCGATTCGCCACCGTGCACAGCAATTTGTCTATCAACTTTATGGAAGATTTTGCGCAAAGATCTTGGCTTGCGACCTTACAAGATCCATGCAATGCGTCGTGATTTTGGTGTATGGGCCGAAAATGAGATTCATCTCGATGCTGATTTTCATCACAAAAGTGAAATTGGACCTGTAGAATTGGCTTTATTCGAGCCAGCTGTGGCGGCCACATGGCCGAAATCATATTTAAACATTAATGGCATAAAATTATCCTTCCAATAAAACCAAATTGATGGACATTAAAACGATTTTCCTGTGTTTTATTTCAATTCGAAGTTCTATACCTCAATAAAAACCACCCTTTAGATGGCCAACACTCTCCAAGTTATCATGATGTGAGATTTTTCAGAGAGAACTTTTGGCAAATATTTTCAAAAATTTAATATAATTTTAGAGACCTCTGTTAATGGCCGATTAGAAGTCAGTCCATGTTGGACCAACCACCTTTTTTACAATACCTCTTTCGATTTACTTTAAATTTTCTATTAAAGAGTAAAAAATATTTGAACCTTCAGGAAAAAATATTTTTGGAAAAGTTTGAAAATCGTGAAAAGTCATCCGACTTGAAACATTTTAAACTGATGTTTTTCTAAAACTAGTGAATGGATTTTAAAGTTTAATACAGTGTGCTCTCTTCTAGCGGACATCTCTCTTGAGCGGACACCTCTCATAAACGGCCACTTTTTTCACTACCAATCTGCTTCAGTCGTCTTGTGCACTTCTCTGAGTCCCTTAGGTGCCCGCTTATGAGAGAGTACACTGTTCCATTCTTTAAAGGAGTTTGAAGCTTCTTTTTTGTTTTACAAAAGTTGTTGTTATTTTTTAATTTGTTTTTTTTTTTATTTCGGTTAGGAGGATTGGTCATTTACGAATGAACATCTCATGTTGACATACACCTGGGCCAGCAATTCGGCCTGTTGGGCGCTCCTAATTTTCTTCTTCAGTTTCCCTGCCCCTTTTTTACGTTAGGAATTCGGTCCCCTCTATAAATGTTCTTAAATTCCTTATGTCCATTCCTTTGATGGCCGACAGGTCATCTAAGTTATCCTCTGCTATGTGGACTTTCCTGATCTCCGAGAAAGTGGGGCGTGCCCTACATTCGTCGCTCTCGCAACATCCTACCCTAAAATGGTGTGGCCTTAAGCTAGAGCGTCCTGTGATGACCCCAACTAGGTTGCTCAACTCATTTTTGTTAAACCCGAGAATTCTCCTTCTTTTCTTGTAATTGAGATTGCCCCAGGTTTACTTTGTGGTTCTTCCCACCTGTTCCTCTTGCTATCTCTTGCAACTCCATCTTGTCTCCAGAAAAGGTTTAGACAATTGCAGATTTTCCATTTTAGCCAGTTCGTCGGCCCTAACATTGCCTGGACACCCTTGGTGGCCCGGTATCCAGTTTATAAATAAGTCATTATCTCCTGATACTTCATTTATCGCTTCCTTGCAGTCCATGAGTGTCCAGGACTTGACACGATCATCCCTGATAGTTTTCCGCCATTTTCCAACAAGTGGAAAAATCTGACAAAAAATGTTCTTAAATCTTCCGACATGATTTTCCACGATTTTAAGAGTTTTCAAATCCTTATAACGTTTTAAAAAAATTTTAAAATATTGTAAAATATTTTTTTTTAATTGAAGAATACATATTGACATTTTTCAAAGCATCGTAGACATCAAAATCAGTTATTAACAAAAATCTTAGGATCTGCCATGGAATGACTCATATACGAATAGGAAACAGCCGCTGAAAACTATTTGACTTGATGGTCTTACCAGGCTGCGAAGCTGGCTTGACGCTGTGATAGTCGCACTACACTACCTGCCACACCAGGGACCACCATTCGACTTGTCTGTACTAAATGGTGAAAAAATCACTCCAAATGTGAAATCCCCTTTCAAACCACACATCCAAAAAAAAAAAACAAAATACAATTGGAATATTTTCGAAATCCTTCGGAATTTCAAGCGATTCAAAATACTCGTGCATGCGTGAGAGTGCGTGTGAGTGCCATTTGATAAGAGAAACACTCGCAACCGGAACCCCAAACTACCCGGATAATTGTTTTAATCACCAAAAAAACAAACAAAAAAAAACCGCCACTTAAAACCTCAACAATACAAAAAAAAAACAACAAAAAGTACTTTCCAACTATTGCCCGGTGGGTGGACCGGAAAGAGTTCAACGGAAATGGGAGACGCTAACGTTTTGTCATAGTTAACGTGTTTCATCCGTGGCCTATTCAGAATATCACACGCTATGCGTAACAAACCTGTCGTGCGTTTAACTACGCATTGTGGTTATTTAAAATGTTTAACCACTTGTACGTCTTGGCTTTGTCCTTTTGGCGTTGTCCACCTTACTCCTCGCGATGTTTTCACACATAATTGTCTTAAGTTGTCACTTTGTGCTGCTTTGCTGGGAACCCCCCACCACCATCACCTTTCCATTGGCCGTAAATAACTATTCCTTTGGCCGCTGATCTAAATTCGTGTGGAATTTTTCCGTTCCGTTTCGTTTCGTAGTCGTTCATAACTCAAAGCCTATAATTTGTGGGTCGATTCGGCCAGTTGACATAATTTCCACCACATTTCGTAAATGAGCCATTTTCCAACACGACAATATTTATGGGTAATTAATACATGGCCATTTCTCATTCAGAAAATAAATATTGATGGTTGGGTTAAGTGGGCTGGCAAATACAGGGCCGGGAAGATGACGATGAACTTGTAATGCTCTGCGAGGAAAACAAGGCCATCTATGACAAGTGCATGATTATCCCATACCAACGGTTGAAGTCTGTTTTCGAATGATTACAAAATATATATTTATATATAAGCCCCCCGGTAGGCGAGTTGGTAGCGTGCTTGCCTATCAGCGTGGGGGTTGTGGGTTCGATTCCCACCAGAGGCTTTGGTCTGTCGCTGCAAAAACCTAAACATATGGTCTGTGTCACCCGGTTTACCCTTGGACCCAAAAATTAGAATATAAATTTACTTTGTATTGTAATTAATAATAAATAAATAAATAAAAAAAAAATATATTTATATACTTAAGTTGGATCTAACCCTGGCGATGAATTTGAAAATCTCTGCGAGGAAAACAAGGGCTTGATTAACCCATACCCAAGATCATCTAGAGCAGAGGTTCTCAACCTGATACTTCTCATGTCCCAAATCTGAAGTCTCAATGAGCTCATGTCCCCCCTGCAGTGAAAAGTAATTTACCCTAAAAACACATGCTAGTTATAAAACGCAATCGTTTATTTAACGTATTTAAGAACAAAAAAACGTAACAAAAAAAAAAGTAAAGATGTTTGTACTTCAAGTATATAAATGAGATTACTTAAAAAAAATTAAATATTTTTCCGAAATATTTCAGGTCACAAAAACGCAAAATAAAAAATCTAAATTAAAATAAAAAATTGAACAAAAGCAAACACAAAGAATCAGTCTTCATTCAGATAAAAATATTGGAGTGATGAGAATAACACGTATACTTTTAAGACATTTTTGATACTTTCGTCTTAATTATGTCTTTAATATTTGGAGGTATTGAGGACAAGGCGCATCTAAGATCGTTTTCAGCATTCATTGTTGTTCTTTTTTTCGACTTAACACTTAGAAGAGCAGAAAAGCTGGACTCACATAAATAAGTAGATGCAAACTGTATTAAAATTTTCATTGCAGCAGATCCAATCTGTGGATAGGCTTTGTAGTATTTTAGCCAAAATTCCTCTGTTTCCATAACCCCAAATTCATTCTTTGCTGTTATATTACACTGAAATTCAACAAGTTCTTCTTGTACGTTATCAGGAACATCATTGATATTTATAATAAACGGATTTCGCAATAAGTTATTCTGCCATGATTCTATATTCAATTCTGGAAAATATCTGTTAAATTCATTAAAGAGCGCATCTAAATGCTCACCAATATTGTTTTTTAATTTTTCGTCTTTAGCTTCAGTAGTAGTAATTATTTCATTTAATAGCGGAAAAGAGCAATAATTTTCCACAAAAGCGTTTATTGCATCAAAAGCTGTCAATATAGTTAAATTTCTTCCTTGCAACTTTCAATTGAGAACATTAAGAGCTTCGAAGAAGTCAGTAAGATAAGCGAAATGTAGCAAAAACTCGCTATCGGTAAATTTTTTATAAAGTGTCTCATTCCCATCGCTTAAAAGGAAAATTTCTACTTCGTTTTTGAGTTCATATAACCTTTTGATCATATTTCCTTTAGATAGCCAGATAATGTAATGTGGCTGCGGCCCAACAGAGCACTCAAACGGACCCCCGGGGGGCCGCGGCCCCCTGATGAGAACCACTGATCTAGAGGGTATACGGGCTAAATATGTTAGCCGATGGTTACAAAATAAATATTATGCCTCTAGCCCTGACTGTATAAATTTGTAATATAAGTCGCCATTTATGACCCGATAGAAACGCTTAAAGTACCAGGTCGTTACTGGGTTTTGCCTAAACCAGAGCTTTATCATTCTCACTGGAGTCTTCACAGGTCTGGGCACAAAAGACAAGGTAAATGGTATAGGGTGTTTTTTATTGAGGTATATAACTTCGAATTGAAATAAAACACAAGAAAATCGTTTTAATGTCCATCAATTTGGCTTTATTGGAAGGATAATTTTATGCCATTAATGTTTAAATATGATTTCGGGCATGTGGCCGCCGCGGCTGGCTCGAATAAAGCCAATTCTACAGGTCCAATTTTCAACCACTTGTTGGAACCACAACTCATCCACATTCATGCCATCCAATTCGGAAACCAAATAGTCGGTTATCATGGCTCTAGACCGGTCTCCATTAACGGTAACTGACTCTCCAGCATTATTTCGGAAGAAGTATGGCCCAATGACTCCACCAGCCCATAGAGCACACCAAACAGTCAGTTTTTGTGGATGTAATGGCATAAAATGGACGGAGCTTGCGGTGAACTTCGCGAACTGAACCATTACTTTCGAAATAAATTTGCACGATTTGCAAGCGTTGTCCTTTTGTCAACCTGTTCATGATGAAATGGCAAACCAAACAAAATATTAATCACTTGACAGCTGACAAAATGGCCGCCAGTTAAAAAAGTGATGCCAACTTAAAGTTCTATACCCCAATAAAAAACACCCTTTACTAACGAAAGTCAAGAACTGCCTTGGAACCCGTAACGACGCAGTAGAAAATTTGTTCTGCCACGGCACAGTTCTACGTCGGAACGTCGACTCACTTACTTGTGCAGTAGATTCCTTGAAAATCCTGTAAAGCTGGCCCTCCCTCTCCTCTAATCTAAGGTCCAGTTCTACCGCAACGTCGACTCACTTACTTGCGCAGTAGATTCCTTGAAAATCCTGTAAAGCTGGCCCTCCCTCTCCTCGAATCCTCCAACTTCTCCTCTAACCAAGGGTATGTGCCAATTCATGGCCAACATATTCCATCCAACCCAACCTGCGTTGGCTCTACAATATTTTATGGGTATTAGTCTATTTTAGAAATATTTTCCAGACATTTTGTCTTTGGAAAAAGGACACATTCCGGTTCCTCTCAGTCGTAGTCTGGAGCATTTGGATTACTTCGCCCAACAGCGCAATTCATGTATTTAAATGGGCTTTACTTCTTACCTTAACTATGATCATGTCAGGATCTAACGCACACACCCAAGGTGCCCTCAAAGAGACATGACCAAAGAGAGATGAGAGCCCTGCCCATAAAGGCCTGGCAGATCACAGTGTTGGTGAAGAACATCTTTCATTTGGTTTTGGCAATGTTGACTAATGACGCCTGGTCTAGGGGGACCACTAAGTGGGTTCCATCTGCCTCCAACTCTCTAAAGAAGATCACCTACATCCTGCCCTTTATTCTACTTGCCAATAACCTTTAAACTTTGGTTCGAGCTGAATGAGCTGTTCTTAGCTTTTACATAAAACCTCACTTTGGTTGGGCATAGAATATTTTACTTCTTCATTGGGATGAGTTTAGCACCATCCTATAAACTGGGAAGGCCTTCCATCAGCTCCTTCCAGATGCCGGCACAGTATCCTGATGCCTGATTAAGCATGAGAACAGAACACCGGTAAATACGCAGCTAAACATGACTGCAGACGTGAAGTCTATATTGGGTCCCATAAACCAAAAAGTAGCAGACGTAGCTCTCAACCCATAACCAACAGGGGAGAATGTGCACTTATTCTCCCTCTAAGTTAAATATTGAAGACTACCAGGAAGTTTGGAAATGTTTTCTCCAGTTTTCTTGGTATAAAGTTGTGGATATTGAAGAATTTTTTTGAATTTTCGAAATGTTTTCTCCAGTTTTCTTGGCATTAAGTTGTGGATCCTTGCATCGACTCTATGGAGCAGTACATACACAGAGGATGAAGATCAAATTGTTATTTTCGAATCCTTATACAATTGCCCCAATTTTCCCTCACGGAACTTTCCACGGACTTTTCTTAGATGCATGAGCTGTACATTAGGGTGGAGTGAAAACATGCTTTTTTTTAATTTGAAAAAGTTAACCTCGGAAAGAGATGTCTGGGGTCCCAATGAGGGGAAAAATAAAGAAAAAAAATTTAAAAAATTTTTAGGGGTCGCGCCACTCCCTCGAAATTTGGAAATTATCGCTATTTTGGCGTTGATTTTAGAAAAATCCTAAAAATTAACGACTTAACTTATTCGAAATTTAAAAGTTTGAGCTTGTTCAGTGCCCAAACAAAAGTATTTGAGGCAAATATGAGGATAATCGACTAATATTTGTAGCTTTGGTGGCGATTTCATTGTTCAGTCAATTTTCTGAAGAAGGGACGATTTGACTTATTTGACTTTTTGAAATTTTTGAACAATGAGAAATTTTTTTTTAAATTTTTTCATGCCCTTATTTCATTGTTTACGCTATTGCAAACATTTATTGACATACAATTTTTTAGGGATTTTTCTAAAATCAACGCCAAAATGGCGATAATTTCCAAATTTCGAGGGAGTGGCGACCCCTAAAAATTTTTTAAATTTTTTTTCTTTATTTTTCCCCTCATTAGGACCCCAGACTACATCTCTTTCCGAGGTTAACTTTTTTTTTTGAATTTCACTCCACCCTACTGTACATGATAAAATGTCTACATTCACTGACCGCCACCTACTGTTGAGAACCAACTCCGAATGCCAAATGCTTTGTGTACATAAATTGTTCATGTCTTCAAAGCCGGCATCATATTCATTCCGCCCGGGGTTCTTACCCACTGATTGGCAGTTTAGTCATGACCCTTGAAACCCCAGGGTCCCTGAAACTGGTCCATCATAAACCCATGCCCATATAAATTGTTGGAAATTTTCCCAAGCATCCAAAGAACTGATTTGAACGGGATTCACGACAAGTGTTTGAGATACGACCACAGTTTTTTTTTTAGAAATTTCCTAAAATTTTTGTTTTTACTTTCATTGTCACACTCTGTATGGGAGACGATTGGCGAGTATACGATTTCGCCATATGAGGGGATATAAGTTGTGGCTGATGAAAAGACCACTTATCCCTTAATTCTGTGTGGTTCTCTGTATTTCTGACTTTTTACGAGACTATCACTTATCTCAGACCTTTAATAGGAACTAATATGCTTCGACTTGGCTGTTTTAGAAACCTCCAAGGTGGTGATGATGTGCCTTGCCCAATTCAAAATGCTGTCGTATATTCAGAATGGTAAAAAATCCGTTTTATTTCTCTTCATTTCTCTATTTCTCATGGGCTTAGGCTTCTTCGCAATATCAGTCCAATATATGTCTATTAAACATTTATTGAACCAACATATAAATAAATTATTAAAATAATCCAATCCATGGCCGCCCGTCTCAAACCACAATTTTCCACTCACTTACAAATTCCAAACACATTTCACACACTTCTCAGAAAAACAAAACAAAATAAAATAAGCCTCATCATTGCAATTTGTTAAAAAAAAAACGAAAAGAAAATCATTTGCCATAAAATTTTACACACTGCCATCATTGAGGTCGGCCCATAAAACAAATTGTTATGACGACTACTGTGAAACTGACCAATTTGCCGCCCCACGCTAAACCTTTAGCAAACAAACAAACGAAAACATAAAGTAAAACAAAAGGATTCCAACAATGCAAGTTAATAAAAAAGTCCCAACGACATAAAGTCCTCTCACAGAACAGCCAAAGTCAAAAATATTGAAAAGTTATTTTGCACTAAATGGCCTAAATTGCCGAAAATCTCATAAAAGTCCAGCATAAACATAAAAATAAATGAAAAACACTTTGCACGCATATTGGCTACAAATTCACCACTTCGATGCAAATCGAATTCCGTTCAACACCAACCCCGCCCACCCTTTGCCAGCGGTCAGAAGAGGATATGGATACGGAAGTCGAAACTAATCATTTCACCCTTTTGCCACTTTCTATTAAACCCAACCAGGGGGATATTGTCTTTTGTCAGCAGGTATGGGTGGGTGAGTGAGTGAAATGGTAGAGGCAATTGTCCATGGACCATTTAAATGGCAATAAGCGGCGAATAGCGATAACAAGTGTTTGTTTATTTGTTGCTCTCCTTCGGTAGCTCATCCAAAACTATGAGTTGTGGGCAACGACATCGTTATACTCTACACTGTGACCAGGACACTTTGGCATAGAATAATCTAGAACAGCATAGAATAATCAGAACAGCTGTTCTGTTAAGATCAGATAAATTGGTTGTAATATTTTAAGATTACTGGCTTAGAAAAATATGACACTTGCCTTTGTTCTATCGGCACCATTGTTGCCAGTCTGTGGTTCGATTCAAGCAGACGGTGATCATTCGTCATTCATAGTTTTACTCTGTCCGTCTTTGTCCTGCGAGAGTCCTCCAAATAGTCTTTCCGGGTAAAGATCAGTTTTTTTGTGGATTTTGTCAAAGGCGTCGGTTTTTGGAAGTTTCTTAATTCTTAGGAAGTTTTAAAAAATATTTTTTTTTTAAATTAAATTTTATCTTAACATTTTTTATCCTGAATTTTTTATAAAAAAAATTTAATTTTGTAACCTATTTTTTAATTTTTTCTAAAAAAAAAATAATTTTTGGAAAAAAAAGTTTAAGATAAAATTTAGTTTAAAAAAACTATTGAATTTAATTTAAAATCAGTTTTTTTTAAAAAAAATCAATTTTTTTGTTTTAAAAAAATTCAATATAAAAAAAAATAATTATAATGGAAACAAATTAGATTTTCTAAAAAAAAAAAATAATTTTTTTTGGTAAATAAAAATTTAAAAAAAGTCTATGGAAAAAAATTTTTTTTTTAAAAAAAAATTTAATTTCTTGGGGAGAACAATATTTTTTCTTCATAATTTTTTTTATAACTGCAATACTTTGGATTATATAGAGAAACAGTATATGGTTAGATTAAAGCAAATGTATTACTTAATTCTTCTAAATTTATTTCAACAAAATCGTTAAACAAAAAAAATAACGTTAAACAAAAAAAACGTTATTAAATATTCTTGACCTAGCGCTTGAATTTTTTGATAAACAAATTAAATTAAAAAAAAAAACTTTATTAAAGAATATTGACCTAGCGCTTGATAATTAAATTCAATATAAACGTAAAAAATCTCAAGATAAGGAAAACATTTAAAAGGTCATTAAAAATGGTGGTCAACACAATGGGCGTCAACACCTTTGGCGGTTTTTCGTAGTAAAACAACCTGACGTGAATTTCCCACCGCTAAATTGGCTGTTGTACCCAGCTAAAATCATTTTGGATAATTTTATTTAAATTCAAAAAACACTTTTTTTTATATAAAGGAAGTAATTCTCATTCATGTTTATGATATTATTTTTTTAAATATTTTTACTGGAGATGAGGTTACTAATTTTGGCGCGTACTCCTTTTGTAGGTGTTATACAAGATTCGTCCAGTCCGAATTTAACAAATTTTTTACGAATAATCCAAATAATTATTGTCTACGCCAGTTACTGGATTTCCTCTTGCACACACAAGTATACTTGCATAGTGTGCATCGGGTCTTATTAATATTTTCGAAATCATTTCCAAATGTTTGTCAAACTTATTTATATTTTATTCCGAAGTAGTAAAAAATTATAATCCATTACCTTGCTGCTTTCGGCGGACATGAATAAGGGAGGCTATGACCATCCCCCTCTGACATTCTGTAGGGTGCTCTGTTTGGACGTTTCTTAAATAAAGCATATTTCAATAAATACTAATCATCATAAAAAGACGAATACTTTTTGGCAGTCCACTGGCACTGCCATTCGAACAAAACAACAACAAAAAAGGTATGAATATTATTTCGATGTCGGTTTATCCAAAAAAAAAGGTTCCAGTTTGTGTGTGTTTGGAGCAAACATTAAATTTGTTTTGGTTAATAAAAAGGCTTATTGTTATTATGGCCAGTTATGGCGATTGAACGATTTCGATTCCGATTATGATTATTCGATATTTGTAGAGATACGAGATGTGTATAGGCAAAGGAGTTAGTTTTGTAATAATTTCCAATAAACGAAATATTTGAAAGATGCAAAGCAAAAGAAGCAAAACTTATATTGTTTAGCAAAACACAACAAAAGGATATTGACTATGCAAATGATAAAGATTTCACATAAACATTAAAAGGGATTATATGGAAAATGTGGCCGGGAAAAATGAGCAGCCTGACATTGTCAAATGGCGATATTATGGACCCCCAACCACGAGTGTTGCATTACACTGGACCAAAAAAATGTTTTAATAAATAACCACAGGACAATTGTAATGTTCTGAGGTCCTATTGAGTACAAAACTATACGATATTATATTTATCTAGGAGAAGGACTATTTAAATTAAAAAAAAAAATAAGAAAAAAAATCCGATACTTAAAAAAAGGACATTAAAAAATATTAATATTTTATAAAAAAAAAAGTATATTTTCCAAAAAAAAAAATTGGATATACGAGAGATAATATATGAGAGAAGTACACAAGAAGACTGAAGCGGATTGGTACGGAAAAAAGTGTCCGTTTATTAGAGGTGTCCGCAAGGAGAGAGTACACTGTACATTAAAAAAAAAAACAATATTTTTAAAAAACTTTCTTATATTTTTAAAAAACTTTCTTATATTTTACCAAAAATGATGATACAGTCGAACTTCTCTATTACGAACTTCCGTACAACGAAGTTCTCTATATAACGAATTTGTTTCCAGAACACTGCAATTTCGTTAAATTTTCAGTATGTTTTGATCTCCTTATAACGAGTTTCCTTATAGCGAATATTTCTTTACTACGAATTTTTTCTACGCCCGTAACTCGAATGCTCATGCGTTTTTGATCTCCGTATAACGAGTTTTACATAAACACATTTTTCACTCTCACCAAAAACACACATATTTTCATTTTTTATTTGTTTTTGTGTGTGAGATTCACATTTCTACTCTCTGTAAGTGAGAGAAATGTAGGCTCGCATAGTAGACTACACGGAAAAATGGAAAAATCAAACGCAGACAAAAATTACCAATTATTTTAAATAAAATTCAACATACATAAAAATAAATTTTTTTTAAAATAATTCTATATTACGAATTTTCTATATAACGAATTTTTTTTTGGTCCCCTTGAGATTCGCTATATGGAAGTTCGACTGTATTTTTTAAAAAAAAAGTTTAAAAACATTCTTATATTTTTACAAAAAACAATTGGATATTTTTCAAAATTTTTAACAAAAAAATCAAAAATTTCTTTTTTAGAAAAATTCTAATATTTTTTACAAAAAAATTCGGGTATTTCTTACAAAAAATTTGGATATTTAAGAAAAAAAATTTAAAAACTTATATATATTTTTTTTATAAAAAATTCGGATATTTTTTTTTAGAAAAAATTAGGATATTTTTTTTAGAAAAAATTCAGATAATTTTTACGGAAAATTCAGATATTTTTGTTTTTGCAATTGTAATGTTCTATGGTCCCCCTGAGTACAAATATATTTACGGCAATGATTTTTTAAAACATTTGAATATTTTTTCAGTTTACCACAAAAAAATCTGTTACTTTTTACAAAAAATTTCGATATTTATCAAAAAAATCGATTAATTTTTACAAAAAATTTGGATACTTATTTGGTTTTAAAAAAAAGTAGATTTCCAAAAAAATTTCTTATATTTTTAAAAAACTTTCTCATATTTTTAAAAAACTCTTATATTTTTACACAAAAATTGGTATATTATTTAAAAAAAAAATTTAAAACATTTTCCTAAACATTTGAATATTTTTTACAAAAAATTCGGATATTTTTTACAAACGTTTCAGATATTTACCACAAAAAAATCTATTACTTTTTACAAAAATTTAAATATTTTTTACAAAAAAAAATCGAATATTTTTTACAAAAATTTCAGATATTTATCACAAAAAAATCGATTAATTTTTACAAAAAAAATTTATATTTTTTTTTTAAAAATTTGGATATTTTTACAAAAAAAAATGAGAAAAAAAGAATTTTTTATATTAAAAAAATAAATTTAAAAAAATCAAATACTTAAAAAAGGGATATTAAAAAACAAAAAATTTATATTTTTTTAAAAAAAAAATAGGACATTTCCCAAAAAACTTTCTTATATTTTTAAAAAACTTTCTTATATTTTTGAAAAACATTCTTATATTTTTACAAAAAAAATCGGATATTTTTTAAAACAAAAATTTAAAAACATTTTCCAAAAAAATTTGATATTTTTTACAAAAAAATCGGATATTTTTTTAAAAAATTTCAGATATTTACTACAAAAAAATCTATTACTTTTTTATAAAAAATTCGGATATTTTTTACAAAAAATTTGGACCCTTTTTACAAAAAATTTGGATATTTTTTTTACAATAAATTCGGATATTTTTTACAAAATTTTCAGAAAAAATCTATTACTTTTTACAAAAAATTTGGATATTTTTTTAAAAAAAACAATTTGGATATTTTTTTAGAAAATTTGTATATTTTTACAAAAAAAAAATTTAAAAAAATTGATATCGAAAAAAATCTGATAATTAAAAAAATTAATGTTTTATTAACAGCTCGAAAACGAATCTACCGATTTTGCTGAAATATATTTTGAAAAATTCAGTTTTATAGATTCTCCAATAAGAATGCCCCGCTTAAGAATTATAAAGAAATTGTAAGCAAAACCATTATTTTTATTGTAATTTTTTTTGTGGCTAAAAAGCTATATATGTTTCAAATATTATTTCAACATAATCGAATGAGTCCTTTTGGAGCTATGACAATTTATCCACAAAAAATTAAGAGTATCCCTACGGATCATTAGATTTCGAAATGTCTAATGTCCAAACTACCTGCCACTTAATATTTAAACATAAATCCACATACATTCTGTTCCAACCTGTGTCTATCAAATATTGTGAATTAATTAATGGTTGAGCTCAAAAAACAAAAACCAAAAAATTACAAGTTCCCTTACAAATGTACCGCCAACGAAATTCCACCCCAGCACCAATAAACATACCTGGGCGACGGAGTAGCGTTTCCGGTTGATGAGACACGGACAATTGGTCGTTATCATGTTAACATAATTAGTTGGCTACTTGTATGTTTCAACTAATTACTTGGGTAAATATTTAAGTAAAATTCGGAGACAAAAAACCACAAGACTGGCGAGCATAGCTTTGTTAGCTTAAAGGGAATTGGAACTTGAGAAATGGCTCTTCCGCTAGGGGAGTGATAGAAAAAACGGCAATGGAAAAGGATTCGTTCGATGGGAATGTGAATGGGACATTTGAATCGCCAGGAAAGTCCGAGGCCAAGGTTTTCAAGGAACCTGCTTGCAAGGTCGTTTCTTCTGACCTGGAGAGTGGCATAACAGGTGTTCCACTGCTTCTTCCTTTTCAACGTCGTGGCAGGCAGTAATCATCCAGCTTGCCAGCTTGTCTATCGAACCGTGTCCCTATTGCTGGATAATTTATTTTCTCTCTATAAAAATATTTTAATTCAAGTGTGGAAATATTACAAATAAAATCTCGTCGTGCTTGCATTTGCCCCAAAAAGGAATTTTTTTCTACATTTCACAATTAAAACTTCTAGTATTTGATTTATTCACAGACTAATCTTTTTTTTTTGACCCCCCTAGTACGTTCAATATTGAAAATCACAATATCAGAACTCTAATTCGACGGGGGGTTGTGAATGATCCCCAAGAAAGTCCCTAATTAATCTGGTGCCGATACTTTTTGTATATTTTACAAATACCAACCAACTGATTGACCCAACACGGAGCAACACCCTTTCATCAGCGCTTACCAATCAGTCCAACTTTTATTCGTAATGAATCGTTGTTAGCATTTCCTTGACGGCGTTAATGGGTTTTCGATGATTTGGTGTCGTTTTTACGTTTTAAGGCCGTTTCATCATTTGGCGACCAATACGAATATCCCTGTTCATTTGGCTGACAAACGATTTACGAACTGTCAATCATGCATTATGCGTTTGTTCAATTGGCTTCTTGCGGTTATTCGGTCATTTATTACCCTTGTAAACCAACAAACACATGAATGGATGGACGGAGGAACGTCCAGTGGCCAATGAGGAGTTTGAAGACAAAACACGCGATTCTAATGACAGTCTTCACTTTATTAATGCAATTAATTTCCACAATAAATAATATAATGAAGGACACGAGCATACAAAATGGCGATGTCATTTTCTTTTTTCTAATGGCGAACAAACAAAAAAACATAAATCGTTTAGAATCTTAGGCGGAGGACATAGTTGGAAGTTAAAAAAAAAAAAAGCTTAAGTGTAGATATTCTGGGTGGAAGTGGAAAAATACAAATCTGTGACCTAATTCAACCATACGCTCACGTAGACACCTTCGTAACAATTTGATCTACGTTGCGAACTAATTTCGTAGATGTCAATGGAATTCCGGATTATTTTCATGCATTTCAAGGCAAAGAGACGACGTTGTTGAGTTCTGGTGTTAACTGAACTTCATGAGCCTTAAGACCGAAGTCTTACTGCAAAATACGGTGGACAAACGAGGAATGGACAAACCTGGGTTTTCTTCAACACTTTGGGCTACAGCAGCCACATTCTCAGTTGTTCACACTATAGAGAAAATTCGTTCTTCAGCCGGACTGTTCGTATGTGGAATAATCTTCCTGCAAGTGTTTTCCCTTCCTGCTATGACATTACCAAATTCAAGACCAACGTCAACAAACACTACTCCCTCTTTCCTCCGTACAATACCCTTATTTCCCATCGCTAACACAGTGCATTGCATTTATAGGGGGCATCCCCTGAGTGTTAGTCAAAAAAAAAAAAACTTATCCCAACAGCTTGAATTTGTTCACCAATTTCTGTTTTAGTTTTGCGAACTGTGACTGCATGATTTTCACCATTTTTGCAGTGAATTTTAATAATTTGCTGAACTTTGTTAAAATGACCATTTTTCTAGCCTGTATAATAGGGTGGAGTGAAATTCAGAAAAAAAAAGTTAACCTCGGAAAGAGATGTAGTCTGGGGTCCTAATGAGGGGAAAAATAAAGAAAAAAATTTTAAAAAATGTTTAGGGGTCGCGCCACTCCCTCGAAATTTGGAAATTATCGCTATTTTGGCGTTGATTTTAGAAAAATCCTAAAAAGTTTTATGTCAATAAATGTTTGCAATAGCGTAAACAATGAAATAAGGGCATGAAAAAAATTTTCTCATTTTTCAAAAATTTCCAAAAGTAAAATAAGTCAAATCGTCCCTTCTTCAGAAAATTGACTGAACAATGAAATCGCCACCAAAGCTACAAATATTAGTCGATTATCCTCATATTTCCCTCAAATACTTTTGTTTGGGCACTGAACAAGCTCAAACTTTTAAATTTCGAATAAGTTAAGTCGTTAATTTTTAGGATTTTTCTAAAATCAACGCCAAAATAGCGATAATTTCCAAATTTCGAGGGAGTGGCGCGACCCCTAAAAAATTTTTAAAATTTTTTTTCTTTATTTTTCCCCTCATTAGGACCCCAGACTACATCTCTTTCCGAGATTAACTTTTTCAAATTAAAAAAAAAGCATGTTTTCACTCCACCCTACTGGATAATCTACGACATATGACACACGATAGCGGATGGATGAGTTAGGCACCTGCTCCATGAATATGGGAGTTACAAAAAGAAGTTCGATTAAGCCTGCACAGATTCTAGGTGGTACATCCCACTGTCATCAATTAGTTATCATAACTAGGGTTGGACTGAATTAACTTAATATTGAGTTAAATACGTGGCCTATCGATTTGCCTTCCTTTCCTCCGGAATGTCACCAATAAATTATCACCTGCTAGCCGTTTAACCGGAAATGGCCAAAGTACATAAATGTTGTTGTTTTTTTTTATTATCCAAATGATTATAATCACAAGCGGAAGGATATGGTTTGTTAAGCGTCCATTAAGGGGCAATAAGGAATCGGAGAGTGGGACGGACACGTATAACAGTTCCAGCACTGTTCCCCTTAGATTCATTGCTCGGGACTGGAAGTCTCACAAAAATTTGGAGCATGCGCGTTGGCAAATGTCAGTATGTGAGGACCCACCACCACCACCACCACAAGCATTTTGGCCATCTTCGCCGCAGCAAAGGATTAAGGACTTATGGTTTGGGTTTGTTTACAAACAAAACTCAAACTCAATGAATTTTCATTGCGCTAATTAGAATTTTATCAAAACACTTTAAAGTCTTTGCATTGCAAGAGGCCACTTGTTGATGGCAGTCGACGGCGGTGGAATTGTTCCCATAAGTGCTTGAGGCTATCGAGGCATGAACATAGTTGATAGATTGCCAAGTCGATTAGAAAGTGTTTTTTTTTTTTCTGAAAATGTAAAAATCAATAGGAAAATTGAATTGTTGTTAAACGCTTTTTTTAAATAAGCACTTTTGTCATTGGGATATTTTTTATTAATAAATATTTGCTTTTTTCGTTTAGAATTTTTTTTTATTTAATTACAATACAAAGTAAATTTATAGACTCATTTTGGGTCCAAGGGTAAACCACCGGGTGACACAGACCATTTGGCAAGATTTTTGCAGTGACAGATCCAAGCTTCTGGTAGAAATCGAACCCGCAACATCCTCGCTGATAGGAAAGCCCGCTACCAACTCGCCTACCGGGGTGCCTGAAATTTTTTTATTAGCAAAATATTTTTTTAAATTTTTTTTAAATGAAACACAGTAAATATTTTGAACATCTCGTTTATCAGACTGTGCAAGAAACTGACGAGAATAGAAAATCCCAATTTACACGATGACTTTTACCCCAGAGTTTTTCTTGACATTTTCTGTCGAAAACACTTTGTGAGCATATACATTAGGGTGGAGTGAAAACATGCTTTTTTTTAATTTGAAAAAGTTAACCTCGGAAAGAGATGTAGTCTGGGGTCCTAATCAGGGGAAAAATAAAGAAAAAAATTTTAAAAAATTTTTGGGGGTCGCGCCACTCCCTCGAAATTTGGAAATTATCGCTATTTTGGCGTTGATTTTAGAAAAATCCTAAAAATTAACGTCTTAACTTATTCGAAATTTAAAAGTTTGAGCTTGTTCAGTGCCCAAACAAAAGTATTTGAGGCAAATATGAGGATAATCGACTAATATTTGTAGCTTTGGTGGCGATTTCATTGTTCAGTCAATTTTCTGAAGAAGGGACGATTTGACTTATTTTACTTTTTGAAATTTTTGAACAATGAGAAAATTTTTTTTAAATTTTTTCATGCCCTTATTTCATTGTTTACGCTATTGCAAACATTTATTGACATAAAACTTTTTAGGATTTTTCTAAAATCAACGCCAAAATAGCGATAATTTCCAAATTTCGAGGAAGTGGCGCGACCCCTAAAAATTTTTTAAAATTTTTTTCTTTATTTTTCCCCTCATTAGGACCCCAGACTACATCTCTTTCCGAGGTTAACTTTTTTTTTCTGAATTTCACTCCACCCTAATATACATGATGACTGTTTAAAAACAAACACCCATGTTTGTATCTGAATACGAAATTGGCAATATGAAAAACGATATTTTTTTTTTTGGAAATTTTCAATGCAAAAAATCGTGTTTCCCTAGTATGCTTTGCTACTCTCTTCGTCCAAAATCGTCGAATGTCTTGCCAAAACAATTCATATTTTACAGTGCGTGAATGAATGTGCGGGTAATACCCTAGGGGAAGTTTTCACAACAAGGGGATTTTTTTTAGACCACCTCATCACTCGTGGGTCTTTAACTTGTCCACCGCTCACTCCGATAACTACATAACCAGCTGATAAGAACAAACTAATAATTCTTTAGTAATCTTTCAAAAAAAAAAATTTAAATAATTCACATTTTTTAAAATTGTGTGTATCTGCAAAATAAATTCTTATTTTAAAAAATGGCCTGCCTCCAGTCAAAATTTTTAATAAGTTGCCCCCATTTAGTCCCGATTCACACTGGGCAATTTTAAATGTCGCCATGCTCAGTTTGTTGAACAGAAAGGCAAGGGGAATGACAAGGGAAAAACAAGCTCGTACTGGCAATCCCGTTTGTGTTTTTCGTAGTGTGAAGTTGACTGCAGGTTATTTTGACATTGTGAATGGCAATAATGCAAATACAAATTTGCTGAAACCGAATTTCCTTCTGTGAACACAAGAGGCAAGTTCACAGGGGTATCTTAAAAAAATTGCAGCAATTAAAAATTCCTAGTGCGAAACAAGACTAAGTTCAAATTCACACTAGGCAATTTTTCTTGCTCATGGATTTCTGCCCTGGAAACTCAATTTTCTTCTCAAATCACGCAGTAGTCTGCCATCAAACACAAATTAAATGATGCAGCTTCTTAAAATGTTGAGTTGGGAGATTCAAAAAGTCAAGGACTTTTTCACCCACTCTCGTAAGTTGTGTACTGACTGGCCGGCAGCTTCTTAAAATGTTGAGTTGGGAGATTCAAAAAGTCAAGGACTTTTTCACCCACTCTCGTAAGTTGTGTACTGACTGGCCGGCAGCTTCTTAAAATGTTGAGGTGGGAAATTCAAAAAGTCAAGGACTTTTTCACCCACTATCGTAAGTTGTATACTTACTGGCCGGTAGCTAAAGATTAAGGACCAACTTCCGAAGGTTAATGATTTTCCTAGGCAAGTTGTACATTTTCCAGAGAAGTGGAAAAAATTTCTTTCTTACTGGTAAACTGGCAATTATGTTGGCGACAAGCCTGGGCAATTGACACTGGATCATCTACAGAGGGTCTGCTGATGTCGACTTGTCATATTCGCCACCAAATCTACATTCCCATCTTATGAAATGTCATAAAATTTTTAGGGCATAAAGGCGTATGATAAGTTTACTGGCATTATTTCTACACCTTTTCTTGTTACACCCTGCAGTGCTGTGTTATGGGCAGCATTATTCACCTACATAGCTTGTCGTTATTCCGGGGGAACAGTCGTACTTTACTTTGGTTGCTGTCGACATTCAATACGGAATATGTTTTCACTCGCTACTTATTTCTTTGATGGGGAAGTGGGTTTTTCGCAGCCATTGAAAGAGATAAGTGGGACAGTTGTATGCTGTCAGCTGTTTAACTGCCCAGTACGTGTATGGTCTTCAAAAGCCCAGACATTTCTATCCAAAGACAGGAATTTTTTCTCGGCTCTCGTATGAGGATACGATTTTATTTCCTTACATTTATGAAAGAAACTATGAGAATATAACGAGTACGTGTCTTGCAGAATGGTTTGTTGTCAATTGATTGCTGGGAAGTTTGAAATCTCCGCTTTAAAACGTTTGGCCACATTCTGCTGTTTAACTGCCCAGTACGTGTATAGTCTTGAAAAGCCCAGACATTTCTATCCAAAGACAGGAATGTTCTTAGTACAACCTTTACGTAGGATATGGAATCTAGTCCTGGAGCTTTGTTGTCATCAAGCCTTGTTCAGAGGCCCAGCTTTAACTCCTCAGCAATGAGTACGTGTCTTGCAGAATGGTTTGTTCTCAATTAATTGCTGGGAAGTTTGAAATCTCAGCTTTAAAACGTTTGGTCACATTCCTATTAATTGCAGCAAAATATTCTTGAATATTTCTAAAGAATATTTATTACACCGAAAAATAAAGCAAACAATTTGGCAAAAAAATAAAAATTTAAAAATCTCAAGAATAGATTCTTCTCTCTCAGAACCTATAATCTCCAGTGCAATCATATACAGAGGGCAGTCATTTGCTGAACCTTTCCAAGAGGCTACAGTATTTGTTTTAAAAAAGTAGGTATTTGTTTTAAAAAAAAAGCATTATTTGTATTGAAAACCTTTGAAAATTGTTTCAAAGAGTGTGTAGCCGAACTAAAACGACTTGGGACGTCTGCCCTCTGTAAGGCCTTCACTACAATCAAAGTTCCGGAGCAAAATAAATATGTTTACAAAATTTGTATATCTGAATTTACAGGATGACATTAAATGACTTTTACACCAATCGTATACGAAAATATCTTTACAATCCAATCTAATTGACCTTCAATCAAATAGTGACCTCAATACGTTGACTTTTCAAATACTCGCCCATCGCCACCGCATCATAAAGAAAATGTTTTTGCAGAATTTCCAAATGACAGCCGTTTCAACTGTCCGCCGTAATGACCGGCCATTGTCAAATCATTAAATCTGAAATAATAAAACTTTGCATGACGCTCTCTGTGCGATGGCGGGAAATTGATGTTAATTGGAAAAAATTATGAAAAAATTATAAATCTGCAAAAATTGTCCAAACAGACATGAACATGAAAGTGAAAACGTGTTCGTTTCGATTGTAAAATAAAAAGCGAATTAACGAAATGTTTCAGACGGCGATACCGAAATAAATGGCAGACTATGAAGTGAGTGCAGTGGCTGGCGAACGAGGGGTCTGCACAAATTATTGTGAACTTACAATTTCTGTAAAGAAATATAAAATTTCCGAAGCTGTGCGCAGCCGATTTGAAACTAAAAGAGGAGGCGGGATAGAGTTTTTAAATGTGGAAATAAATTTGTCCTAGCCCGATCAATCGGAAATGGTCTGCGGAGAGTTTTTGGTTGGCTGTGGTTTCTCGCCGAAAGCGCAGGGAGAGTTCGGTTTGGCGTGGAGTCAACAGAGGTGTTAGATAAGACTCAACATCTTACCAAGGCAGACGGATTAGCCAAAAAGCAAGTAGACTTCCCGGGCATAGAGGTGAGTCAGTTAGAGAAATAGAAGACATAAGTCAATCACTGTGTTAGGATTGTCTATCAGCGTTGCCAGTTCAGGGGGATTATTCCCAGTTTGGGGATTTTTTTCCTCCGGGTTTCCTTGGTATGCTTGTGGGAGCGATGACAGTTACTGTTTGTATGATGGCAGACCATGGTCCAGGTCCTTACGGTGATAATCTTAATCTCAAGATGCACAGTAGTCAAGGAGGCCTGGTTTAGGTTTTTTTTTGATTTGAATATTCTGGGAAAAGATGTTTTTTTAATTATTTTTTATTTGACCTACAGAGGCACAAACTTACCTACACATTCCACATTGAGAGTGAATACGTAGAAATAAAATTTAAAATGTTCAGTCTCGGGATAACTCGTGCGTCGCCTTGTTCAAAAATCGTGTGTTTACTATAAAGTATGATAATTATTCTTTGACTGAAAACGAGAAGTTTACAATGATTGCGATGTGATGGACTATTCGGAATATATTCACGAATATCTGGACGATTTGGACAAGATCGTGGGCAAGATAGATGGAAATGTGCATAATGCTTTATTAAATATCGAATTGGGAACGGCAATGTTTGGTCGGATGGTGAAGGAGAATATGAGAAAACCGATGATTGTCAGTGCTCGAGAAATGTCGCAGTTGGCATCGAGGCAGTGAATGAGATGCCTACCCCGCCCTCAGTTAAAACCATGATGTCAGCTGCTTTATAAAGCGAAGGATCGTGCAGGCAAATATCGGGTTTTTTTTTTACACGTGTGGTTTTCAATCTGGCCACCCTTTTTGCGGAGTTGGTCACTTGATTTATGCTCAGTTTGAGTTGCCATTTCATAATGAATAAACTCCGGAATTACGTTTGCCAAGCGAGAATATTTATTACCAAAATAATGTCGATTTACTCGAGAAAATGTTGTTCAGCGATGAAGCTTACTTTCGGTTGAATGGGTACGCCACACTTGGAGTAATGAAAATCGACAAGCCATTGTTGAGACGCCGTTGCCTTGTCAAAAAGTGACCTTTTTGTTGTGATCTAGGGGCATACGGAATCATTGGTTCATATTTCTGCAAGCCGGCCATAATGTTACAGTCGACGACCTGTGGTTCCAACAAGACGGCGCCACATGCCTTACAGCCAACGAAACAATCAATTTATTGAAGGAAACTTTTGGTGAGCGCATTATCTCGCGTCGTTGTCCTGTGACGTGGCCTCCAAGATCGTGTGATTCAACGGCGATGGACTAGTTTTTGTGGGGTTATGTGAAGTCGCGTGTCTACGCAGATAAGACGGCGATTTGGCTGACTGGGCCATATCGGTCGAAAGGCGTTCGACGAAGTAATAAGAATTGGACAAAGCAGGCTCTACATTGCACTATGGTTTCAAATCCGAATTCTGTGGCCAAAAGTCATTTTTTGTATGTTCTTGAATTTTGATTTTGTTATGCAAATCTAAAAATAGACACTCCAAAACAATAGAAAACAAGTTTTGTTGTTGTAATATATAATTTACCGTTAGGCAGTAAGTCGTCAAAGTTGCATTTTTTTCAGTCAGTTGCAAACCGAAGTGCGTGTAGTGTTTATTGCGCTTTTTTCAAGTTCCGAATTCGTTACAAGAAAACAAAATTATAAAAAAGTGTTAAATGGAAAAGATAGATGATGGTAAGTACTTTTAACTTAAAAAACAAAACAAAAAGAAACTTCGTTTGCTAAAATCGAAAAAACGACGCTTTTCTAAAAGCCCAATTTTTTTATTTTATTTTTATTTTTCGATTTGACTTAAGCTTTACAAATTTTGTCTAAGAGTGTCCAGTCTAACGTTAAAAATTATAATTACTTTGAAGTGTGTAGTTTTAGAAAATATGTGTGCCAAGTTGCGATTTTTGAGATAATTTCCCTTTTTTTAGGCAACATTTGGTTACAAAATTCGCAACTGTTTGATATTTGGCTCGAGAATCAGAAGAGAGAGGAACACAATCACTCCCTTTTGGAATATTTTCTTCAAAAAAGTGGTTCCGACACAATTTCAGATAATTACCTAAAATATTTATCCGAAAAAGCTCGCATAATTAGCATTAAATTGTCTGGAAAATGGGGAAAATGTCACAGAAGGTTGGATATTTGGATATATATATGAATATCATTTTATTTTAACATAACTCCATAATATAACAACTGTAAATAAAAATTGTTGTTCAGAAAATAATAATTTTGCAATAAAACATCAAAAAAGTAATAAAAATTAAAAGTTAAAAAAAAATACTTTTGGCCAAAGAATTCGCATTGAGATGCTTACGCATTTTTATTAAGCCAGCCAAGATAAACATCAGGCTGTAGAGCCAACTGAAGTGAGTAAGTCCCGATTCACACCTGGCAATTTAACTTGATTCAACTTGCCTCTGTGGAAATTTGGTTTCAACAGTTTTTGTTTTCATTATTTCCTTTTCAAATGCAAATGCCTTTCAAAATGTCTAAATAATCTGCAGCCAACTTCACACTATGGAAAACACAAAAGGAATTGCCAGTATGAACAAGTTGTTTTCTGTTGCCATTTCCCTTACCTCTCTCTCTCTCTCCGGCAAACAGAATTGTGGCAATTAAAATTGCCGAGTGTAAATCGGTAATTTAAAAAAACTTTATAGAAGGCATCGAATTCCTAACGTAGAAAAGGGGCAGGGAATCTGAAAAAGAACATCAGGAGCGCACAACAGGTCGAATTGCTGGCCTAGGTGTGTGTCGTACATGACCGATCCTTTGTTTCAACCTAACCTAACCTAAATCGGAACTAAGCAAACAAATTGTCTAGCCTTTGCAATTGCCACATAGAACATGAGTTGAGGACAAACTAATTGTATGGACTATTTTAATTTTTAAAAATTAAAAACAAAATTTAAAAATTTAAAACAGGCCGAATTGCTGGCCCAGGTGTATGTCAACGACATGAGACGGCCATTCGTACATGACCGATCCTTCGTTTCAACCAAACCTAACCTAAATCGAAACTAAACAAACAAATTGTATGGCCTTTGCAATTGCCGCATTGAACATGAGTTGAGGACAAACTAATTGTATGGACTATTTTAATTTTTAAAAATTAAAAACAAAATTTAAAAATTTAAAACAGGCCGAATTGCTGGCCCAGGTGTATGTCAACGACATGAGACGGCCATTCGTACATGACCGATCCTTCGTTTCAACCTAACCTAACCTAAATCGAAACTAAACAAACAAATTGTATGGCCTTTGCAATTGCCGCATTGAACATGAGTTGAGGACAAACTAATTGTATGGACTATTTTAATTTTTAAAAATTAAAAACAAAATTTAAAAATTTAAAACAGGCCGAATTGCTGGCCCAGGTGTATGTCAACGACATGAGACGGCCATTCGTACATGACCGATCCTTCGTTTCAACCTAACCTAACCTAAATCGAAACTAAGCAAACAAATTGTCTGGCCTTTGCAATTGCCACATAGAACATGAGTTGAGGACAAAATAATTGTATGGACTATTTTAATTTTTAAAAAAATTGATATTCAAACTTTTGCTGCACTCGTCGTTTCGCAAATGCCACCGTCATCCAAAGTCATAAACAACGAACAGAATGTTGTAATAAAACCATATTTTCGCAATTACAACCCAAAATAAACCGCCTTCTACAGCAACACAAATAACAAAAACAACAACCACAAAAAGGCGACATGTCAGCCAACAAATGCAATAAGGACACAGCGCCACTGCAATTTTGTTGCCAACCATCAGCAAATGCAAGAAAGTTGTGTTCACCTCAAAGAACCAAAGGACTCGAAAGCCCGGCGAGGGAAACATGGTGGTTGGTGGTTTAGGGCTTGCAAAAAATGCCCATTAAATTGATAGTTAGAAATGCGGTGCAAAAAAAAAATCAGCCACAATGCGATATGAACCCGTCCCCTTGAGTTTTGCATGCCTAAGGGCAAGAAAGTGCATTATTCATGCAGTCAGTCAGTCAGTCATTCATTTGGCCATTGGACATGATACAAGAGTGTGTTGAGTCGCGTCATTGTCCAAGCCTAATTGCGGCTAGATTTCCCATTCAGATAGCGGGCACTCTGGTGGGCCATTGTATGGCTTCGCATGGACGAAACACTCTTGTGACCCATTACGTCCGTTTGCTCTCGCAGGCGAATGCAATTTCATTGTTGTTTAGAGGAGGACAACTCGTTTTTTTGTTTTTTTTTGCCAATTTCAAATGTCCGGCATAATTGCACGATTACTTTTTCAGGCTTTCGTTGTTGTTGGAATTCTTAGGGGACCTTTTTGCATTGCGATTAGACAGGTTTTGTTTTGTTTTCATGTGTCGTTTTCGCAAATTGACATTCCATCAAAATAGAATCATTGAAATGCAAGGGTAATTTCATTGAAAGCTCGTACGAGTATTACAATTATTTTATTCCAGTTTCACTTAAACAATACGTTGACAAACATGTGAGTATGCTTAGAATGGTTTAAGCAGAGTTGGCATTATCCCTATAGATGATATCAAGAATTTCTTAAGTTAATTGAATCCGGCTCGAAGGACCAAAAGAACCCATTTAGAATGGTTTTTAATTAATATCTTTTCCCCATAGTAGAATCATCTCAACAGATTCCCTTGGGAATTTCCCCGAAAAAAAAACAGACTTTAAAGATAAATGAGACCACTAACTTCATGAGAATATTCTCTGAGTTGGACAGAGTTGCCACATATGTAGAACAAAAGGGACATTTTTTTCGGATGATCACATTTCTTTTAAAGGGATCCATTAAATTCCTCTTCTGGGACCTATTGTGTGATTAGTCTAACAAATGTCTTGCCCTAGTTTTAATTTTCAGTCTGTTTACAGTCTGTTGCCAACATTGAAGCTATCTTTTCTCGGATAATAGAAGGGAGCTGAACATCACTCCTTTGATTTGTTTACCTGCACTCAAAAATCTATTCTCCCCTTTCATGTTCACACTGCCATCGCTTTGGGGTAGGGTGCCATTGAAATGGCTATGCAATTTAATTGCAATTCGCCAAATGAGAAACAGCCAACTGAAATATTCCACCAGCCGGTAACTGCATGCAATGGGAATATGAAGTGCATTTTTTTTTGTGTTCTCGCAGTACAAAAAAAATGCATTTTTATCTCGGACGGTGTGGAATTTCTTGATTATCGTTCGGGGACACAAGTCATGCATGAATATCCTGTACCCGACGGCGGCAGGGCTGACAGTCAATGTTGCCAGTTCGGGGGATTTATAGACAATTTGGAGATTTTCTTTTCTCTGAAAATGGGAATATTTTTGTAATGCAAAGATTTCCGAGTAAAATAATGATAGGTAGAGCATGTGGAAGTGGTGTGTGTTTGAAGCCGGGTAATACCATCACACAGTTTTCAGCGTAAATGTTGGCGACTTTACGAGTATGAGAGCAATCTCTAAGCCATGTAAAACTTCTCTAGAAAAGCATTAGCCGTTCGATGCCGGCTTTCAATAGTAGGTCCAGGTCAGTGAGTATAGAAATTGTATCGTACACAGCTTCATTAAATGTTAGGGCAAATAACTTACTAAGGATTGTTTTAAAATTGAACAGAAACTCCGAAAAAAAAATTAAATCAACACTATTATTGCTAAAAAAAATTAAATTTTTACTTTAATATTTTTTTTAAATTTTTTTTTTTTATTATTTTTTTTCCTTAATTTTTTTTTATTTTTTAATTAAATTTTTCTTAACATAAGTGACCATAACTTGAAAATGAACAGTGCGATTGCTTTGAAATAAATTTAAAAAAATTGACCATAATATTCTTCTAAATCTACGCCTTTAGTGCATTTCAAGCCCAAATACAGTTTCAGAGTTATTAACTAACTTAAGTCCACGGAGTACGAAAATGATTGAACTTTTTTAAATGCTACTTTTTGGCACTTAATTTGTCATAATTCCAAAATGACATTTCCGATTTGGTTGAAATAATTTGTAAAAAATTGACAACTAATTTTTCTTAAATATTCTGCTTTAGTGCCTTTAAATCCAAATGAAATTTTCAGAGTTATTAACAAAGTTAAGCCGGACAAAAATTGTGTCCCCAAAATTATACAAAATACGAAAAAATACAAAATAATCAAATATTATGATTTTTGTTGGAAAACAGGTCAACGCCTACGACTATCAGATTGTTAAAGATGGGACGAAAAGTTGCCAAGACGGGATAAACAAAGTGACAAAAAGGGGAAAATATTATTGAAGATTGATACAATTGTTTTGCAAGAACATGTGGATAATAGTTAGAGAAGGGGCGAAAAAGGGGACAAAACGTACCAAAATGGCATAAAAAAAGTACAAAAAGGAAAAAAACCAAAATGTGTGAAAACAATTTGAATGGACAGGAATGTTCCAAAAAATGGAAATAGTGGAAAATCGGACTAAAACAGGTCATAAAACTGTTATACTATAAATGGGAAATAATCTACAACAGGTGGAAATGAGATAGAGGTGGGACGAAAAACGGTACCAAAAAGAGGAACAAATTAAAAACGAGTGATACTGATTTTTGGCAAAAAATTATTCAAAATACGAAAAAATACAAAATAATCAAATATTATGATTTTTGTTGGAAAATAGGTCAACGACTACTACGACTGTCAGATTGTTAAAGATGGGACGAAAAGTTGCCAAGACCGGATAAACAAAGTGACAAAAAGGGGAAAATATTATTGAAGATTGATACAATTGTTTTGCAAGAACATGTGGATAATAGTTAGAGAAGGGGCGAAAAAGTGGTCAAAACGTACCAAAACGGGATAAAAAAGGTACCAAAGAAGTAAAAATAAAAATGTCTATGAAAAAGTTGTTATCGGTAGAAATGAGACAAAAATTGAAAGTATTGGAAAAGGGGATTAAAAACGTCCAAAACGGGCCCAACTGGTATAATATAAAATATAAATGAGAAATAATCTACAATTGGTGGAAATGAGATAGAGGTGACGAAAAGCGGCCAAGACGGGATAAAAAAGGGACCAAATAGGGGAAAAAAATAAAAAGGAGTGAAACAGATTTTTGGCAAACACATGTGGATAATAGTTAGAGAAGGGACGAAAAAGTGGTCAAAACGTACCAAAACGGGATAAAAAAAAGGTACAAAAGGGGGACAAATAAAAATGTGTGTGAAAAAGTTGTTATCGAGAAATGAGCCAAAAATTTAAAGTAATGGAAAAGGGGATTAAAAACGTCCAAAACGGGCCCAACTGGTATAATATAAATGAGAAATAATCTACAATTGGTGGAAATGAGATAGAGGTGGGACGGAAAAGCGGCCAAAACGGGATAAAAAAGGGACCAAATAGGGGAAAAAATTAAAAACGAGTGAAACAGATTTTTGGCAAACACATGTGGATAATAGTTAGAAAAACGGGATAAAAAAGGTACAAAAGGGGGAAAAATAAAAATTTATGTGAAAAAGTTGTTATCGAGAAATGAGCCAACAATTTAAAGTAATGGAAAAGGGGATTAAAAACGTCCAAAACGGGCCCAACTGGTATAATATAAAATATAAATGATAAATGATCTACAATTGGTGGAAATGAGATAGAGGTGGGACGGTAAAGCGGCCAAGACGGGATGAAAAAGGGACCAAATGGGGTAAAAATTTAAAAACGAGTGAAACAGATTTTTGGCAAACACATGTGGATAATAGTTAGAGAAGGGACGAAAAAGTGGTTAAACGTACCAAAACGGGATAAAAAAATGTACAAAAGGGGAAAAATAATGTCTGTGAAAAAGTTGTTATCGGTAGAAATGAGACAAAAATTTTAAGTAATAGAAGAGGAGATTAAAAACGTCCAAAACTGGTACAATGTGAATGAGAAATAATCTACAGTACTCTACGAGTACACTCAAACCTCGTAAATAATAATTGAACAAACATCTTTGTTTTTCTCCTGTAAAAAGTGTTTTTTTTTTACTGTTCCTCTTCCTTTTGGAGTAGGGCATTTGTGGATTTTCATATGACTGAACACTCGTTTGTTTACGCTTTCAAAGTTTGAAGTGTTTGCGAAAACAGAAGAAAAAAAGTGAAATGGCTAATCGAAAACCACAATTACCATAATTACAGGTCACCTTGACAGACCCATCACAAGGGTCTGCCAAGGAAAATGTTTAGTTTTCATTTTGAATGCAAAACACCAAAGTTAAGTAGAATGTAATATTCCATGCCATATCAAGTTACGGTGCACAGTAGAACAAATCGAGATTGTCACGAAAAAAATATATACAGAATAAATTATTCAATTTTCCAAAACCTTGGTGAGGGTTTCGGTGAATGATTTGCTCGATAGTCGCCTTAGCCCCTAAATTTTCCAGTATTTCTGTATGAAATTAAACACAATTATTGAAGACTGCCTTATGGGGGTCTGGCCGTAAAGGCTTAAGATTCCCCATCATTAATGGATTGTTCGCACAGCATCGCTCCGTCACGGTATCCCACAAAATAAAATTCAACGGCAACAAGTGGCGGCCTCAAGGTGATCAATGGGCATGACCGAGATGGCTGATAACACGATTACCGTACTGGCTGAGGAGTAGATCGTCGGTGGCATGGCGCGTCATCGAACTCATCCAAATCCATGTCTTCAATCTCCAGCCACCCGGTACATTTCCATTGATATAAAATCCCATTCTTACTTTATCATGTTTCGCCTGTCTTTGAAAATATAATTTTGTATTGAATTTCATTAAAAAGCGAAAAAAACTACATTGATCTCATTCTCTAATTCATTTCCTCCGCTTTTCCTGTTTTAGTTGGCCTGTCTGTTGATTTAACTCCCTTTCCACTTCTTTATATTTCCCCCATGTTGGACTCTTCTCTGATTGCCTTTTGTCGTTTTTTGTCCCTTTTTCGTATAATAATGGATTCTCTCAAATTTTTTTCATATTTTTCGCCCCCTTGTTGGCCATTTGATCCCACTGTGCAGTTTATATTATTGCAAATGTTAATGCATTACGAGTACCCTTTGATATCCTTCATTTAGCAAACTTAGTCACAGTCATTAAATATTAAAACAGTGAACACTCTTCAACCTGGGCCATGGCAGGCGAATGTGAAATGTTCCGACAACAGGACAGAGTTGGCCCAAAGGCGCCTTACTTGGCGATAATTTTCGCTACTGTCGGATATTAACACGTGTGGGTCCTCATATGTATCTCAGATACACGTGTGTGCTCCGTATATGAAGTCATCAGAGCAAAAGTTTCCCTTCTTTAAATATTTCATAAGAAATCGTGAATATGGTTAAGAGCAAATTGAAAATATAATTCAAAGTATTTAAGGCGAAGACCTTGGCCAAATCTGAAATACCAGCGGTGTCACAATTTCCGATAGCTTCATAGATTCATAACGAAGAACATGACAAAGTCCTGGGCCAAATCATGCGAGATATGTCACAATTTCCGATAGCTTCATACTTTAATGTCCACTGTAATTGTTATTTGGTATGAAGTTGTAGTCGTAACTTATTTTATTTTTTATTGAAAGCCAATGTGCAATTTTACATTGCGTGTTTGAAAAAGTTGCAGTTTTTTTTTTGCGGTTTTGTTTCTGTTTTAGTTTTATTTTTGTGGCGTTTAAACATCGTGAAAGTTTAATGCAATTCCAATGTTATGTTTCTTTTTATTTTGGTGGGAGGCGAGCGACAAGGTGACATTAGTTCTTGTGGTAAAAATTAAAAACAAAAAAAAATATGTCATAGGTTTTTGTGAGGAAAAAAAAACTACGGGGTAATTCGTCAGTAAAATTGTTGTTAGGCCAGGCCGAATTGTAGAAACCCTCCTCATCATAAAGAAAATTCCCCCAGGTCGTTGACAGCATAGGTAGGAGTTGCGGTAGAGTCGTGGTGCATTCGGTTACTCAAATGTCCTTGCAAGTGGTTTGTATACTCCCAGCTCAACTACAGATATGATACAACAAGAAATGGGCACTGATTCGAAAAGTTTCTCTAGATCCCAAAACCCTGCTAACCTAGCAACTCGGAGCTGACACAGTCAGAGTTAATCGATTGTGATCTCTGGTGGTACAAAGGAATAGGTCTGATATTTCTTAGCTCTATGAAAAATGCTTCAAATCCAAGCATAATAACTCCGATTATAACTTATTCGTCAATAGTATGTTGGGCGGCAATGCCAAAGAAATGTAACGCGAAGAGACTACAAGGGATTCAAAGAATTTGCTGCGTAGGAATATGCGGAGCAATGAGGACGGTGCCGACGAGCGCTCTCGAAATATTGCTATCTATCCACCCAATAGATATCCAAATTAAATCTGAGGCAGCGATCTGAGAAACGAGACTAGACGCATTGAATGAGTGGATTGAGGATGAATCTTAAACACAACATCAGAGAATATTGGAACACCTAGACGGGTTCGCGAAAACAAACTGTCAGACAGATCGCATCCCAGAAACACACGTGGTTGCGAACTGCACGACAAGAATAGGAGATAGATGCGGACCAGAACACGACACATACACCAAAGATCGGGGAATAGTGGAGTGCTACACAGACGCATCCAAATCCGATTTAGGAGTAAGAACAGCGGTCTACATCCGCAATTTGGGAATTCTTCATTTGCGGAATTTATGAAATTTTTTAGATATTATTAGGGAGAATTTGTAGGGAAATTTTCATGTTGGCCTTGTTGGGGAATTTTTCATATATTTTTTTCGGAACTCGTCATTTGGGGAATTCTTTGGGGCATTTTTCATTTATTTTTTGGGAATTCTTCGCGGAATTTACGGAATTTTTCATATTTTCTTAGGGAGAATTTGTGGGGAAATTTTTTATGTTGGCCTTTTTGGGTAATATTTCATTTATTTTTGCGAATTGGGGCATTTTTCATAGACACTCCTTTGGGGAAATTTTTATGTTGGCCTTGTTGGGGAATTTTTCATATATTTTTTTCGGAACTCGTCATTTGGGGAATTCGTTGGGGCATTTTTCATTAATTTTTTGGGAATTCTTAATTTGCGGAATTTAGTGAATTTTTCATATTTTCTTAGGGAGAATTTGTGGGGAAATTTTTTATGTTGGCCTTTTTGGGTAATATTTAATTTATTTTTGGGAATTCGGGCATTTTTCATAGACACTCCTTTGGGGAAATTTTTATGTTGGCCTTGTTGGGGAATTTTTCATATATTTTTTTCGGAACTCGTCATTTGGGGAATTCTTTGGGGCATTTTTCATTTATTTTTTGGGAATTCTTAATTTGCGGAATTTAGTGAATTTTTCATATTTTCTTAGGGAGAATTTGTGGGGAAATTTTTTATGTTGGCCTTTTTGGGTAATATTTAATTTATTTTTGGGAATTCGGGCATTTTTCATAGACACTCCTTTGGGGAAATTTTTATGTTGTCCTTCTGGGTAATATTTATTATTTGGGAGCCTCTATATTGGGGAATTTTTCATATATTATTTGGGAGAATTTTTGGGGAATTTTTCATTTATTTTTTGGGAATACGCCAGTCGTGGAATTTTTCACTTCTTTGGAAAAATTTTCTTGTTGGTCTTCTTGGGGAAATTTTCATTTAGTTTTTGGGAATTCTTGATTAGGGAGAAATTTTGGGAAAAATTTCTTGTTGGTCTTTTTGGGGAATTGCTCATTTAGTTTTTGGAAATTCTTCATTTGGGAAATTTGTCATTTATTTTTTGGAAATTCTTCATTTGCGGAATTTATGGAAATGGAAAAGTTTTTATGTTGGTCTTTTTGGGAATTTTTCATTTATTTTTGGGAATTCATCATTCGGGGCATATTTCACAGACGCTCATTTGGAAAAAAATCATTTTGGTCTTTTTGGGGAATTTCTCATTTTTTTTTTTGATAATTAGTTATTTGGAGAATTTTTCATAGAGCCTCCTTTGGGGACATTTTCATGTTGCCTTATTTGTGAAATGTTTAATTTATTTTTTGGGAATTCTACATTTCGGGGAATTTTCTTAGACTCTCAATATTGGGGAATTTTACGTATATTATAAGGGAGATTTTACGGGGAAATGTTTGTTCATTTTGGGACATTTTAGATTGGACAGGTTCTTTGGTTCCAGGGCCCGTGGGGATTTGGGAGAAAATTGAATTTTATTTTGATAACCACCAATACACCAATAAGCACGGATTTTCGGCCCAAAATTAGGGAATATTTGGATGTGTGAGATATTTCATGTCATGCCTCTGGATCTGGATCACAAATGTATTCTAATCATACAAATAATTGTATATTTTGAGGATGTTTAGAAATGCTCGGTTTTCGGTCCATGCATCCATGGCCAAACCGTAGACAGTTTTGAAAAATAAGGGATATTTGGATTTATGTTTTTATTCTGTTTTCGTGAATATTTTCGTAAAAAAATCCAACATTGGAAAGATCCGTGCTGGGGCTGGCTGCTTCTCATGGTAGACGTACTCTCCTGTTGCGTTTTTATTTTTTATGTTTAATACAATGTTAGAAAAACTGACTTCATAACGATTTCAGTAGTATACGTTTCTTCATATTTTCTTCGGAAACATCAGCTTTCATTCAAGTGACTGCCTCGGCTCGCTGAGCAGTAGCCCATTCTACCAAACCAAGGCCTTGGTGTGTGAAATGGGGCGCTTTAAGTGTAACCCCAACATTTGATCGCTTGTTGGCACAAATAACGTAATTTTTATTTGAGAAAATAATTCCTTTAAGTGTCAACTCCCCCTTTAACGATACTGTGATTAGTTAATAAATAAAACACCACCATTATTATAGAATTGTGTTAATAAAGTTTATTAGTTTTTTTTTTGTATTAGCATTTTAAACTTAAACATTAATGTTAATGAATAATTTCTCCGTTTAGTAGTGGGGAGGGCGGGAATTGTGTTAAATTGTGTTATCTTCAAAAAAAAACTGTATTTGAAACGACAAAAGAGATATTCAAAATCTAAGGAATTTTCAAGTTCAAAATTGTGTTTTTGTACTTTTTTCATTTTCATTTTTGTTTTGCTTTTATGGTTTTTTTTCTATCACATCTAATAGAAATAAAATGCGAACAATTCTAATAGATTGATAGATCGTTTAGACATATACATCTGTGGCAATATATATATAGATAGATCGAGTGAGTTGAATATATGGTACATATCCTTAGTAGATAATTCTTCTGCTTGTTTCAAAAAGAATTTAAAGGATATTTTAGAAAAATGTGTGGCAAGAGAAATGTTTTTTGTTTTTAGTTGGTGTTTGATTTTAATTGAATTGAAGTTTAAAGGAAATGCATTTAGTTTTGAATATCTTTTTTTGTGAAGGCAAGTTAGCGAATGTATGAAGATTTCCAGAGATTTTTTTTTTTTGAAATTCCCATTTTTTACTCTAAAAAACTTTAAACTTTTTAGGATTTTTTTTCTAAAAACTTGAAATGTTAAAAAATTTTTGGACACTCTTTTAAAAAGTGTAGTAACTTTTTTTTAAAAAACTTAGTAATTTTTTTTAAAAAAAATTGTTTTTTTTTCAATTTGGAATTTGTTTTACATAATTAAATTTTTTTAAAAATTTGGTTTTTATTTTTTTTTAAATATTTTTTTTATGAAATTTGGAAAAATGAAAATTTGAAATTTTTTTTTAGAAATTTTGATTTTTTTTAGGAAATTTTGAATTTTTTTTTTGTTTGTCTTTTTTTAAGTTTAAATTTCTTTGTGGGGGTATTTTTTTTATTTTTATTTCTTAAAAATCTTGTGGAAAGTTTTGAGTTTATTAAAGGAAATTTGGATTTTATTTTAAAAAAACTTAAATTGTGTAGTAGTTTTTTTTTTAAATTTGGAATTTTGTTTTTCAATTTGGAATTATTTTTATAAAATTTGAATTTTTTAGAAATTTTATACTTGTTCATTTGTGAAGATTTTTGAATTTTTTCTACGGAATTTTGATTTGGTTTAAAAAAAAAGCGTTTTTACAAATTTAAATTTCTTAGAATTTTTTTTAAATTTGGATTGATTTTATAAAATTTGAAATTTTGTACTTTTTCTTTAGAAAATTATAGTTGTTCATTTGTGAAGATTTATGTTTTTTTTTTACAAATTTCAATTTGGAATTATTTTATAAAATTTTTAAATTTCTAGAAATTTTTTACTTTTTCTTTAGAAAATTATAGTTTTTCATTTGTGAAGATTTTTGAATTTTGTTTTTTTTTTTTTTAAAAGAAGTATTTTTTTTTACAAAAGTAAATTTTTACGATTTTTTTTTTAAATTTGGAATTATTTTATAAAACTTTGAAATTTTAGAAATTTTGTATTTTTTAGAAGTGTCTAGTTGTTTTGGAAAGTTGGAACAGTTAAAAGCTGTGGAGATTTTTGAATTTTTTCCAGGAAATTTTGATTTTTTGTTAAAAAAATTAAAATTTTTTTTAATTTGAATTATTTTAAGAAGAATTTGATTTTTTTAGGAAAAATGAATTTTTTTTTTTAGAAAATTTTGGAATTTATAGAAAAGGTCTTTTTTTTAAAAATATATTTTTTTATTTAACAAATATGGAATTCCAATTAAAACTGGATTTTAATTTTTTATGAAATTTGGAAATTTTTTTAGAAATTTTGGAATTTTAAATTTTTTTTTTTTGGAAAGTTTGTCTTTTTTAAGTTTAAAGTCCTTTGTGGGGGTGTTTTTGTTTTTTTTTTAGTTGTTAATGGTTTTTAATTGGTTTTAATTTTGTAAATATTTTTTTTCTTTTTTGTTTTTGGTTTTTAAATGATCGTCAAAAGAGTTACGTTATTAAAATTTTAAGTCCAACATCTGAACACATTACGATTTTGAACATGCATATTGAGTTTTTGAGTAGCCGCATTTGAATTCAAATATATTTCTTCTTTTATTGTTTTGGATTAGAAAATTTGGAATTAGTACATTAATGAATTTATTGTTATATTGATCAATAGGTTTGTTAACGTTTTAACAATTTATTTGTTTGTTTGGAGTTTTTGTTTTGTTTTGGTTAATTTTTTGTTAATTTTTAACATCAAATATATAAGGCTGGAATGGAATAAACTTTGTTTTGTTTTGTTCTTTATCAATTCGCTTTGTTTTTCATGTGAAGAACAGGCGAATTTGTTGTTTAAATTTCAAAGTTTCTTTAAGTGATTTGAGGATTTTGGTGGGAGGATCATGAACAATTTCGCATACTCTCTTGTTGTCTGGCTATCGTTTGATGCTACTTAAAATAATGTTCTTTCTTTTTGTTTAAATCGTTTCTTTTGTTTGTTTTTTTTTATTAGTTAATTCTTTTTTACGTTTTTTGTTTTATAACCTGAGTCCTCCCATAAGTTCTTTTGTTTTATGCAGAATATTACACATAAAAACACAGAGCAGCAGTTGCGGTTAATAAAATAAAATGCTGGAAAAAACAATTTGTGAAAGACCGAAAAAAAAAAATAGTTATTACAAAATACTCATTAAAATCAAAATATTTTCAAAGAAAATTATTAAACGAGATAAGAAATCCCGTAATAATATCCTATAAGGGAGTAATGATTCCGTTTATAAATGAGCAGAATCTGTCCAGCGGAGAACTTTCTATTGTTTAAGGAAAATACTATACGGCCTACGTGTGTCGTCCAACAAATAATACATGCATCTTCTTTGGCAAGACCTAATGGAGTTTTTTAAAATCCTTAAAGTATGCAATAGCAATCTGAACGAAATCACTAATAAATGACAGTCGACTTCGGCTAACTGCAACTGAAACTGAACGTCCTCAACAAGCCATTTTTATACTCCACTAAAATCACTTCGCTGAAGAAAACTATCGGATAACTAACATCGTTTTATGGAAACCGGCAATTAATGAACACATATACTGTTCGTTCTGTTTACCTGAAATATGATAAGGGAGCCAATTTGTTTATCTATCAAGATAATTCGGATAATTGAAGTGTTTCCCAGTGAAACAGTTGTGGAATCTAAACTAAACGTCTCTCAGATATATTAAAACCATTTTTAAACCAACAGATCTGCCGAATAGTCCATCTGGAGGTTTCGTTTTGAATCATGTGTGTATTTTCACAAAGACAGTAGTTTCATGTCAGTATCATAACTCCGTAGAATGATATGAATCGCTTTTAAGCCACAACAAGATTGGGAAATAATCCCAATACCATTTTGTTGGACTAACGTTTGGGGGATCATATGCTTTTTACGTCCAATTGTGGGCACGTCCTCAGCAATTGAAGGCACACGACCCTCCATTTCGTTATCGCTTCTCAGTTTGAACAGTAGACTCGAAATGGACAACGATTGTGCTCGTGAAATTCTCTTCTTCTGACATTCAGCGCATTTCCAATTCGTCGGCTATGTTAAAACCAAACGTGGGGATCAGAAAACACGCACGTGCTGTTATGCGAACAATACAGTTTTGGTCCGTTTTACTTGTAAGGGTCTTCCACGGAGAGTCCATGGAGAATTGGATGAACGTCGGCCATAAGGCTTTGAATTACCCGGAGATTCCACGGAGAATTGGATGAACGTCGGCCATAAGGCTTTGAGTTACAAGTTAATAAATGAAATTAACGTCATTTTTCTTTGTACATTGGTTGGGAAACTTCTTTGTTGTTCATTCTCTAATCTCTTTTGAGAAACTCAACTTCTACAATTGATTATATGCCTGTTACAACCTCTACAATAGTCTTGCTACCTTTCAGTCGGTAGGCATACAAGTTTCGCTTCATATCATTAAAATATATGGCTCGTCACCCGTTTTCGGTATATGCCAGTATTTTTGTTTCCTACATGTTACCTATCTATATGAGCACTATATGGAATTCGTTTTACATAAATAATCGGAATGTTTGCGCTTTCGAATAATATTCAGAAAAAGTAAATTTTCCTAGATATGTTTTTAAAAGATCTTGTAGTGGAATCTCATTTGAAATGTTTTACCCGTGTATTCATAAACATTTTAAAAAAGAAGGAATGAAAATACAGTAACAATTTTTCTTAACAAAGGTTTTTTTTAAATTTTTCCGAATTCGGGGGTAAAAATCTAGTTCCCTTCATTACGCCAGTATACAGATGACGTTAACCTGTCCAAAGATCTCAAAATAGGGTATTTCTCAATTTTCAATCCCGATAATTTGCCTATTTTATGTGAACTAAGAAAACTTATTTGAATTTATTGATTCGCAATCTATATGTAAAATAGGGTATTTCTCAATTCCCGATAATTTGTCTATTTTATGTGAACTACGAAAACTTATTTGAATTTATTGAATCTATAAGTATAGGCTATACATTTTACCGGGGAAGGATTCTAAAGCTGATTAGTGAGTGATACATATTTTGCATAATTTTCCATAATTTTTCTTTACATTTCATTTTGAATCGCCAACATCAATTTTATTATCCACAACTGCAGTTTGTTTCGGTATTAAATGTTTATTTTTTTTTTGTTTATTGTATTTAATATATCGTATTTATTATTTTTTTTTATCGTAATATACAAAAAAAAAGAGAATAATAAAACATGAAAATATGTAAAAAAAATAAAACAGAATATTGTTGTTTTAATTTCAGTTAGGGAGCTAATAATAAAATGTGTAGAGGATTTTTATATAGAAACGTTTTATTTAGATGGTATAGCTAACATTGTGAATGTAGGTGATTTCATTTTAACTGTTTGTATTACAATTTATGTATTTTTTATATTCGTCTATTTTTTGTTTTGTTGATATTTTCAAATATTCGCTTTTCGTGGTATTCTTTTGCTCAAAACATACAAAAATGAAATGAAAAAAAGTAATTATAAAACATACGAAAAAAAATAATATATAGTTATAGAGAGAGAGAGTGTGTGTGAGAGAGAAAATTAATATTAGCATTAATAATTATAAACAACATTTAAATGTATTTCATTTCATTTGATTTTTGTTTTGTTTTGTTGGTTTCCATTTATATTTTAAATTTAAATATTTGTTTGTCAACATTTATAAGCTTACATAAGTATTGTTTTTGTAGTCATAATAATAATTATAATAATAAAAAATAATTTTCTTTATGTATATGTAAAAAAAAAACATTAAATTAAAATGAAAAATATAATAATAATAATAAAAAAAAAATTGTCATACATCAATCACATATATATGAATTTATATATATATGTATATATATATATTTTTGAATCATATTTATATTATTTATATAAAGAAGTATGTATATTAAATATTTTGTTTTCTTTATTTATGTGGGTGTGTGGCGTGGGGCGAGGAGGAGGAAATTGTAGACATGGGCGCCTCCTACGCTTCAGCCCCCAAATAAATTAATACGAAATTGTACAACAAAATATAAGGTAAAAAAGCATTTTTGTTTTCTTTTCTTTTCTTCTTTTCTCTAATTTACTTTAATCGTTTACTATTTTATTTGTTTGTTTTTTTTTTATTGGGTCTGTTGTTGTATTTCGATTTTCTCCACTGTCATGTCGGGATTCATAGCTGTGGCCTCCTACAAAAATATGCAGAAAAAATAGCGACATTAATAAAAGAAAATGACAAATATTAAATAATAACAATATTTACCTGAATTGCCTCAGCCAAGGCTCTGTCATGATCAATTGGATCTCCGTCGGATTGTATGGTTATCTTTTGTTCCACACGGGTTTCAACAATGCCATCTCGTTCGGTTTTGTACTGCAAAGGGGAAATGGTAAAAGAAATTCAATTTAAAAAAAAAAACAATTCTCAACAATTAAAATGCAAATCTGAACTCTGATTAAAAATTCTATTCAAATAGGGCATTAAGTGAAAAAGAAAACATATTTCCTCAAAAGAACATATTTCCAAACTCAGAGGATAAATATAAAATAAAAAAAAAGAATTCTGTCAAGACTCTGCTTAAATGGAGAAAATGGAGAAAGTAAGCCAATTGTTGGAGTTGTCCATGTATTGTTCTTACTCGTAAGGTCGTCGGCATTTACGAGGTGGACAACATTAACTGACCAACTAGGTCTTCTTACCATGATGCGAACCTATGATATGGCTAATATTTAATGGCAAGTGTTGACTACTTATAAGACACTAGTGAGGCAAAATGCATTTCCATTACTCAAAAGATTTTTTAGTTTCTTCAAATCAAAATCGTTTTACAGTAGTAAGAGATAAAAGCTGAAAAACATTCATGATCAAACAGGGTGGCACAAAGTGACTACCTTCTGGATGTAGAATCGATTCTAGTAGTCGCTTGTGTTTTTTTTTTTTATGAACGGAAATGATTTATCAACCTCTGGAGTTGGCAGGCGAAATGGTTGACCAGTAGATTTTCTCTAGTGGGTGATATGGGGATGACAGTTCTGTGGTAGGCCGATATAGGGGCTGACAATTCCGTGATAGGATGCTATAAGGCAGCTGTTTTTTTTTCTCTATGAACGTCGAAGAATGAGTGAGATTTCTAGGTTGCAACCGAAGTGATGAGTCTGCCAACAGACTTGGAATGTCTGCCCACTAGATTGTCTTTGGTGGGGTCATATAGGGATGGTAGTCATATAGGTCAATGCAGTGGCTGGATGTGATGGGGGTGACAGTTCAGTGGCTGGATGTTATTGGGATGATAATTCATTTTGTCACTTTAGAAGTTTTAGGGTTTTCCTGAAGTTATTTTGTATGAAATTTTTTATGGAATTTTAATTTTTTTCTGAAGTCATTTTGTATGAAATGTTTTAATGGACTTTTAATTTTTTTCTGAAGTCATTTTGTATGAAATTGCAGGTTTTCCTGAAGTCATTTTGTATGAAATTTTTAATGGAATTTTAATTTTTTTCTGAAGTTATTTTGTATGAAATTTTAGGTTTTTCTGAAGTAATTTAGTATGAAATTTTAGGGTTTCCTGAAGTCATTTTGAATGAAATTTTTTATGAAATTTTAATTTTTTTCTGAAGTCATTTTGTATGAAATTTTAGGTTTTTCTGAAGTCATTTTGTATGAAATTGCAGGTTTTCCTGAAGTCATTTTGTATGAAATTTTTAATGGAATTTTAATTTTTTTCTGAAGTTATTTTGTATGAAATTTTAGGTTTTTCTGAAGTAATTTTGTATGAAATTTTAGGGTTTCCTGAAGTCATTTTGAATGAAATTTTTTATGAAATTTTAATTTTTTTCTGAAGTCATTTTGTATGAAATTTTTTATGGAATTTTAATTTTTTTCTGAAGTAATTTTGTATGAAATTTTAGGTTTTCCTGAAGTCATTTTGTATGAAATTTTTTATGGAATTTTAATTTTTTTCTGAAGTCATTTTGAATGAAATTTTTTATGGACTTTTAATTTTTTTCTGAAGTCATTTTGTATGAAATTGCAGGTTTTCCTGAAGTCATTTTGTATGAAATTTTTAATGGAATTTTAATTTTTTTCTGAAGTTATTTTGTATGAAATTTTAGGTTTTTCTGAAGTAATTTTGTATGAAATTTTAGGTTTTCCTGAAGTCATTTTGTATGAAATTGTTTATGGAATTTTAATTTTTTTCTGAAGTCATTTTGTATGAAATTTTTTATGGACTTTTAATTTTTTTCTGAAGTCATTTTGTATGAAATTTTACGGTTTTCTGAAGTCATTTTGTAGTTTCACAAAAACGGCAATGGCATTATTTTCATTGATTGTAAGAAACTTTGCGTAGGATTAAACAAAATAGTTGCCATGAAATGTTTCATTGAAGCAAATTAATTCAGAACTGGAGTTTATTATCAATGAAATTTCATTGTGTCTATGAAATTTTCAAAAATATCCATGGAAACCTGATAGAGTAAGTAACGGATATAAGAACATCTCTAATAAGATAAAATCGCATATGAGAAAGTTTTGCAAAAACAGCGTGTGTTACTTTCTTTTTGACAATAAATGTTTATAAGAAAAAAATACCTGATACAGTAAGTAACGGATATAAGAACATCTCTGATAAGAAAAAAAAACGCATATAAGAAAGTTTTGCAAAAACAGCGTTTGTTACTTTCTTTTTGACAATAAATGTTTATAAGAAAAAAATACCCGATACAGTAAGTAACGGATATAAGAACATCTCTAATAAGAAAAAATCCCATATGAGAAAGTTGTCCATAAACACCGTGTGGTACTTTCCATTTTAACAATAATTGTTTAGAAACCTGATACAGTAAGTAACGGATACATCTCTAATAAGAAAAAACCGCAAATAAGAAAGTTTTCCATAAACATCGTGGGTTACTTTCCATTTTAACAAAAATTGTGTGTAAGGAAAATTACTTCACGAATAAATAACTGATACAGTAAGTAACGGATATAAGAACATCTCTAATAAGACAAAAGAGCTTATAAGAAAGTTTTTCATAAACACCGTGCGTTACTTTCCATTTTAACACTAATTCTTTATACGAAAAAAATTACTTCATGAATCTAAATAAATAAAAAAAAAAATCGCATATAAGAAAGAAATTTGTGGTATTTTTTGACTTTCTTATATCCAGCAAATTTGTCTTTTAAATTATTTAAAATAAGTTAAAACCAGTTTCAGTAGCGCTGGGAATTTTTGGGAATTTTTTAAAAACGACTTTTGTACATTTCAATATATGGAAATTTCAAACGGAGACAGGACAATTGGGCAAATTCATAAAGCACATTAACTAATGTCTAGAGTGGCAAAGGACGACAGGGATAACCAAAATACAAACTACATATTTACAAATGGGTAAAAAAAACCCAATTAAAGCCCCCTCACCACAAAACAACAACAGATGGTAAATTACAATTCACAAGGCACTTACGTTCAGAATGAAAAAATTTAACTTTTCTATGGAAAATTTTGAATATTTTTCTTGTTTTTTTTGTGTGTGTGTGTGAATTATATCCAACTTACGGTAATCGTTTCGACGGTGCGCGTTTTGCTGCTCACAGTTTGGCTGGAGACAATTTCACCTTCGCCGCCATAGCCGGGCGAGTTTTCACCTAAAATTACGCGGGTTTGTTCAACATGTGGACCGCTGTTGGTGGCGTTGTTAGAATTAGCGGCAGATGTTTTAGTCAAAGGAGATTCCTAAACACAAAGGCAAAAACGAGAATGTATTAACACAACAGCTTATAAATTTCCGACGGAGATAGAGGATCTGTTGGATCTCGCAAACCCAAAGCAAAGAGAAAATCATAATTTATTTTTGTTTTTTTGAAGTTAGTGGCTATTTGTGTAAGTTAGGGGGATGCGTTTTTTTTTTTGGTTAAGTGGTTAATTTGTTTTGTTAGACAAACCTTGTATGAGGTGGTACTATGAATTGCGGTCGATCCATCATAGGGACCATCGATCGGCGTACCCGAATCGCCGGAGCTTGTGGACGAAATACTATCACGTCGCGGGTACTGCTTAAGACGGCATCCATTATATTAACAATAATAAGGCAAACAACAAGAACAACAACATAAAATTCAGGGCATTCAGAAAACAAAAAAAATACGAAAACGAAAAACGGACAACAAATTAAAACTCTACATCCATGCAATCTTTGTTGGCCGGAATGCCTCCTCACAACCATCCAGCGAGGCTTGCGTGGGCAGTGGGGCGGAGCGTTTCCTTACCTGATCTCCACTGGTTACCGTGGCCGTTGTCTTCACCTCCTGTGTGACCACACGCTGTTCTTGTTTGTTCGGATCGTGGGTGCGGGTGGTGGCCACCGTCTTCTCCTCCAATTGTTCGGTTTTGGCCTTCTTGCCCAAATCTTCGTGTGTGGTGGCCGTACGTGTTGTGACAGCGGTGGCCGTAACATAAGCACCGCTGGTCAAATCAACGGCCGGTGCGTCCGCCTACGTGGATCGCATGTGATCGAGTGATTATTTTTTGCGGATTATCACACACAAACATTAGTGCAACGTGCATCAAAACCACAGGTTAATGTTATAAGTGGGAGCGAGTTTTGTCGAAAAAAACAAAAGTAACAATTTCAACAAAACGTAAAACGAGTCGTTATTGTAAATCACGTGGGGGGGATGAACGGGAAATGAAAGAAATTAAAAATAAATGTAATTATGTATATGAGAAGGATTATATTGTTTAGAAAAAACAAAATCGAACAACCAATGAAATGAAAATTTGTAAGTAAAGCTTAGCACTGATGATTGAGGCAAGCAAAGGAAAATCCATTTGGATTTCTAGAGGCTTAGGCAAAAATACCAAAAAGTCCCTATGGGTAACTCACTACAAATTGAAAATTTGGCACAATAATAAAAGGTAGCAGACACAAATACAACTCTGGGAATTTTGATTGTCAAATTCCAATATATAAATGGCAGACTGCAGTCATGGCACAATTTTTAGCAAACTGTGTAACGACAAAATACAATTCGTTGTACAATGAAGAAAATGTTGCAAATTATATACGAGTATAATCAAAAAAAAAAATGTAAGTCGTCTTTTATTAGCGACCTGTGTCTAGAAAATATGCTGTTCATTGATTTTTTTGAATATTCACGTTTCCGCCAGTTGATTGTAGAACATTATTATTAACTAGTAAGTTGTAATGCAACTATGGCGCCCGTTGAAATATGGAAATAAAAATTTGTTGAAAAAAAAAAAATTTGTTGAATAAAAAAATTTTTGTGGAAAAAAAAATGTTGTTGAAAAAAAATTTTTTTGTAGAAAAAAAACTTTGTTGAAAAAAAAATTTTGTAAAAAAACTTTTTTTTTTTCAACAAATTTTTTTTTCCATATTTCAACGGGCGCCATAGTTTTTTTACAAAATTTTGTTGAAAAAAAAATTTTTGTTTAAAAAAAAATTTTGGAAAAACACAATTTCTGTACAAAAAAAAAATATTATTTTTTTTATTATTTATTATAGAATGCCTATTTAAATTCCTACGTACTGCGTGACAGAGTCAGTGAATCAGTGTCGAGGGTAAATATATATTAAGATATTTTTGAGAGCCCCAAAATGTTTTGTTTGACTTTTTCTTTTCTAATTCTTTTACTTAAATTTTGAATACGAAAAATTTATTCGACATTTGAAAAAAGAACTAACGAAAACAATTGAAATGTAAACAATGAGTTGGACAATCAAAATTCTGTCGAAATGAAAAAATTGTAATCAGCTGTTTGCATGGCTCTTCTCTTCTGTTATTGTGCCATGATAAGAGCCTAAAGCAATTAAAAGTTCTTTTTTTTTAATTCTAAAATAAAATAAAGAATAAAGTAAAAGGTGACTATGACATTTAGAGTTAAGTTCTTTTCTAAAATGTAATAATGAATTTAATTAAAAAAGAAAAAAAAAAGAGAAAAACTACAAACTTTAAAACTAAACTAAACTAAGCTACTGAATTGTTTGGCTTAATTCGGAATCGATTGAAATTGGCAAAATTTTCATGTGTTTGCTACAAACTTGAAAACTAAACTAAACTCAACTACTTAATTGTTTGGCTGAATTCGGAATCGATTGAAATTGGCAAAATTTGCATGTGTTTGCTACAAACTACAAACTTGAAAACTAAACTAAGCTACTGAATTGTTTGGCTTAATTCGGAATTGATAGAAATTTGCCAAATGTTCATGTGATTGCTAGAAGAAAAAACAACAAAACAACAAAAAGCCATTCCAATTGGTCTGGTCCTACGGAAATAGAAAACATTTGTCCTAAGCGTTAATTGTACAGGGTTCTCCAACAAGAGTTGTTTTTTTGTGAATCACCCGGTATTTCGGTAGCTGTCACTTTTGAAGCATTTTTATTCTTTGACATTTGACAAGTAAAGACTTCGCCATTACTGAAAACGGAACGATTAAATGATGATTTAAATGATTAAAAATCACCACAAAAATGGTGAAAATCTTGCAGTCACAGTTCGCCAAACTAAAGCATTTTTGGGTCGCCCATTGAAGCAACTTGTCGGACGGCAATACAGAAATTGGTGGACAAATTCGAGCAGTTGGGACAAGTTAGTGATGAGAAATTAGATCCGTTCACATCTCAAAAGAACAGCTGAAAATATTGCTGCTTGGCATTCCACAAACGTCGTTACACCGTATTTTGCATAAAGACTTGGGTCTTAAGGCTTCTAAAGTTCAGTTAACACAAGAACTCAGAACCGGCCGATCATCAACAATGTCGTGTCTTTGCTGATTTGGTCCTTGAAATACATGAAAATGATCCGGAATTCCATGGAAAAATCTTCTTGACTGATGAGGACCATTTCCGCCTCGGTGGCTAGGTCAACAAGCTAAATTGTCGCATCTGGGGTTCGGAAAACCCAAGATTTATTGTTGAGAAGTCTCTCCATCCTCAACGTGTGACTGTTTGGTGAGGTTTATGGTCCGGCGGGTTCATTGGACCTCAACAGTTGGATCAACAGTTACGGTGAATGGATTGCACTATCGAAAGATGATTAAGGATTTTTTATGGTCGGAGTTGGATGATATTGATCTGGAAAAAGCGTACTTTCAACAAGACGGCGCTACGTGCCACACAAGCAACAAAACCATTGCTCTCTTAAGGGAAAAGTTTCCGGACCATGTTATCTCTCGAAGAGGTGATTACTAAAAAATGTAATTTTTCTTTGACTACCAAAATAACACCTCTTGTTGGAAAACCCTGTATGAACTCCTTGTACAGGAAATCCATTTAAATTGATTAGAAAAATAACTCACAACATGGTGAGATCTAATAAGTAGCCAGACAGATTAATGTTAATATTGATCATACGCTCCAATTAGCTCCAAATTAATATCACTCATACGTCACCGACTATTCCTCGCAATAAATTGATAAAATATTGTGAAATCTTGGTGAGGCTCCATGAGAAATGGCCCTCAAATAAAATTCCATACAAAATAGGAATATTTTTCATAAAGAAATTAATTTAAACAATCAAAAATTCACCAGTTTTTTTCTCAAAATTTCTACATCTCAAAAGATATTTGTGAAACCTCTTAAATCAGCTGGGAATAGTGGGAGACCTTTGCAAGCGTTATGAACTGACGAAAAGTACAGCAATCCGAATCATTTCTTTAGAGCGTTTGGCATAACTCATTTTAAGGCCCTTGGGGATATGATTAAAGGAACATTCCGATCGGCTGAAGGAACATTTCAATGTGGTGAGAGTGTTGGCGATTCTCAGTGGAGAACTTTGTCATAAAACAATAGCGTATACTGTATAGAGTATAGCGTATTATACACTATTATTATATTGGAGGCCGATTTTTATATCAAGACTCAAATAAAACTACAAAAAAAAAGTCAAAATGTTTAACATCATCTGGTATTCTGATCTGGGTTGAGCAGGGACATTCACAATTCTCTAGATATGTTTTTGATTGTCTGTACAGCAAGGAAAAGGCTCATTCTAAAACATGCTTGGATCTAATCTATATTATTTTAAAAAAATTAATTTCAAAAAAAAATATACAAAAAACAAAACTCCGCTCAAACGGTCAAACAAAATAGTTATGCAATTGTGGCAAAAATAAAACTTCTGATTCTGAACTAAAGCAAATCTAAATTGTAGTTCTTTCCAAAGGAAAGCGTTTGCCTAGTAAAAATATACATTTCAATTCATTGACAAACCTTGTGTTCCTGTGTCGAGAATGTCACCTCGCCGGTACCCAAATTGCGCACCTCCTCCTCCACGTTGTGCGTTACGCCGTCATCGTTTTTCGTCAGAACCTGTTTGGTCGTTGTCTTCACCACCGTCGGTGTGCTCACATATTTGCCCAGATTGTGTGTGCCGCTCTTCTTCGGACTGTTCATGATCACATCCTTAACGATTTCCGTCTCATATTTGCCGGTCATGTCATCTTCCGAACTGGCCTCGGAATCGCGCCGCAACGCATTCTTGCCCATGTGTTTGACGCCATCGAAGAACTGCTCCCGGGTAATGGGCACCGTTTCGGTGGTTGTGCTGACCTGAGCCTGTTTGCCAAAGTGCGACGGATCGATTTGGGCATAGTTCAGGATTAGTTTTCCGGTCACCGGATCTCGGATGGCGGTGGCGGGATCAATGTCACCGGTATTGGGATCAATGTGGCCGTATTCGCTCTTGATGCGTCCGGTAACGGGATCGATTTCGCCCGTCAATGTCATCGTATGTGTAACGGTTGTGCGAGCACCAGCAAATCGGGGATCGTTGGGGTCCACCTGTACAATTTCACCAGTAATGGGATCAATCATATTGTAAACATAAACGGTTTTGTTAAAGAACTTAAGAACGCGACCGGAGACCGGATCGATTTCGCATGTCTCGGGATCGACCTCCTCGGGACGGCCTCGCTCGTCCACCTTGGAGATAAGCAAAATGCGTACGAGTACAATTTTTCCAGTCTTGGGATCGACGCGAGCCAATTTCGTATAGACTTCGCCGGATTCGGGATCCACCTGGGTGGCAGCATAGAGTGGTTCACCAGTGGCGGGGTCCATCTCACCAGTGGCGGTAAAGATTTTGCCGGAAGTGGGTTCAATTTTGGTGGTGTTGGGATCGAGTTTCGTCTGTTTCTTGATTTCATTGGTCTTGGGATTGAGATAACCGTAGATGGTGATGACATAGCCGGTCTTGGGATCAACGCTGCTGGACACATATTGCGGTTCTTTGGTGTTGGCATCGACTGTGCCCGTCGGCATCCAAATTTGATTCGATTTGGGATCGACAATGATCTCCTTGTCCTTGGCCGAGCTGACCTGGCTGATGGGTGCCTTCGTCTTGGGATCGACACGTTGCTGCACAATGCGCAACGATATAATGCGGGCGTAATCCTTGTCGGGTTTGTTGTTCTTGGGGTTGATTTGATTCTTAAGCACGATCTGTCCGGTGGTGGGATCAATTTTAATGTCGCGTGTAACCGTTTTGCCCGACTTGGGATCGGTAAAGGTGATGGTGTGTCTAACCAAATCGATTTGTCCGTACTTGGTGTCGATCTTGCCGGCCTTGGGATCGAACTGACCGCCGGAAGTTTCAACGAATGCCGTCTTCGGATCGATGACATTCTTCTTGGAGTCGTATTTGCCAGCCAACGAGGTGACTTCAACAATGGGATCGATTTGCTGACCCACCTCAATGATGCGACCCTGATTGGGATCGATTTTGCCCGTCTTCGGGTCCATAACACCGAAGATGGTGATTTGTCCAGTGCCCGGATCAACCTTGACATTCTTTGAGTGGACAATCTTGCCCGATTTGGGATCGATAGCCTTCAGTTCACCCGTTCTAATATTGATTTCGCCATATTTGGTATCCAACAAGCCAGAGTCCATGTTCAAAACGCCCAGAGAACGCTCGACTTCACCGTTGACTGCATCCACTTTGCCCGTGGCTGGATCAATGCGGCTGGTAATAACGGTCAACTCTACAACAGGATCGTCCTGCGGTGTAATGGCAAAGATTTGACCCAGGGCGTCATCGATACGTCCGGTCGCTGGATCACTGACCCCACTAACCAAATGCAAATTGCCAGTTTTGGGGTCCACCTCGCCTTGGTGGGTTTCATTTTTACCCGTCTTGGTGTTCAATGCCACCAAAGTTCCCTTCTTGGGATCGATAACACCGTATTTGGTATCAATAAGTCCGGTGGCGGGATCCAAAATGCCGGTCGAGTGATCGACCAAACCAGTCTCAGCGTCGATTCTCTTGGTGGCCGGGTCGAATTTGGAGGTGATTACCATAATCTTGACACGCTTCTTTTTGGGTTTGCCAGCACCGGCCGCTCCAGCACCGGCCGCTCCAGCGGCTGCCAAACCAGCACCACCCTTGGAGGGGGAGACAGGAGTGGTTGACTGCTGTGAGGGCTGAGGTGAGGCAGTCGATGAGCGGCCATCTTTGGTGGGACTGCCTTTGCCTGCTGCGGCATTAGCGACGGCTCCAGCCACTGCGGCTGCACCAGCCAGATCGTCGGCTCGGTTTCCTCTACCACCGGGTCCAGTGTAGCCCGGCTCTTTGTTATATCTTTCCGATTCCAAGAAAGCCGCCGTAGGATCGACCAAAGGTTTATAACTACCGGGAGCACCCGAAGTATAACCCTGGGTGGGACTCTTGGAGGGAGAGTACGATCTCTTCTGGGCATCACTCAACGGCTGGGCAGCAGCATCCACAGCGCTGCCTTGCAATTTAGCCCTGGTGGCCGGCGACAAATTGGCCTCCTTCAGGAGCTTAGCCTTGGTGCGAGGCGACAACTGGCCCTTGTTCAATTTGTCACGGGTACGTGGTGACAATTGGCCCGACTTCAATTTCTCCGCCTGTTTCAGCAGATCATCCTCATTGCCGGGGGCATAATTGAAGGCCAAACCGATCTTCTTCTGCTGCGACATGGGTGACAATTGGTCTTGGCCATCCTGACTGCGTCTGGCACCCGAAGGATCCTGATCGTAACGGAAACCACCGGGTACATAGGATTTACGCGTGGGACTGGTCTCACCATCCCCATCGGTGTATTCGTACGGTCTAGTGTGGCCGGGCGATTTAGAGCCACGATTCTTGTCGTTGTTCGATTGATCATCGCCCAAACCGCTGGCAACCACCAATTCCAATTGACCAACTTTCTTATCCTTGCCATCCTTGTCCTTGGCCGATTTGTCTTTGCCATCCTTGGCCGGTGAACCACTCTTGCTCTTGCGACCCGAAGAGAATAAACCAACTCCCTGCGTGGGCAACGATGAGGTGTTGCGTTGATCAAATCATAAAGTTAAAATAACCAAACGAAATGATAAACGAAAAGGAAAAAACAAAAAAGAAAACAAAATAAAAAAAATTAAAATCATGATTCGAAACAAAAGAAGGAACTTAAAATTATATTTTAATGTTATGGAAAATAAAGGATTAATCTTAAAGAAAAACACAATTCTCCGGTTTACAAGTTAGGGATTGATTACATCTCGTATTTAGGAAGTCTACATGCGGGTCTTCGGAGATTGAGGGTACGGTCAACAACATTCATCCAATCAAGAGGATTTTAATTTATGACACAATTTTCCATGTACTTCTTAATATTCGGGAATCTTTAAACGTTTCAAAAAATATGGTTTTTTATTATTCAACTTACACGTCGTCCAGATTTGTCCGATTTCTGAGAGTCATCTAAATCGTCATTGCCTGGAAAGATAAACATGGCGAAATGTTAATTGCCGTTCCAGTGCTGCTATTTGGTGGGTATTACCATTCATGGCATGTCCAGCAGCAGCGGCGGCGGCGGCTGCAGCAGCAGCCTTTTCAGCCTTCTCTTTGGCGGCCTTGTCCTTGGCAGCCTTTTCTTTGGCTTCCTTCTCTTTCTTTTCATTTTCTTTGCGCTCTTTCTCCTCCTTTTCCTTTTGTTTCTTCTCCTTGAGCTTGGCTTCTTTTTCAGCTTCAATGGCAGCCTTGTTTTTAGAAAGATTTTAACAAAAGATTTAAATTCAATTTTAGTTGCGCTTATCGTAAACGACCCACAAATCTTAGGACTACAGACAAAAGAAAAGCTTTAAGCATGCTGCTTCTTATACAAATGAGACAAAAATTATGTTAAACTAAAAGCTTTATCATTTTCTCTGAGCACAAGAGAAGAGCCTATATAAGCACAAGCAATAGCCACACATGGCCACTAGTGATTGGACCAGCAAGCTGAACGGTTGATTTTAGTTCTCAATAAATTTAAGGCACCAATGCAGCAAAATATAAACTCTTCCCCTGGGAATAGTAAGACATTTAAGTATTAGTTAAATATGTTTGTAATAAATGCAACTTGGATTTGTGTGTGTTGGACAGAGACAGTTGGATGGAGAGAGAAAGAGATCAGTGTTAGGTATACATATGGTGTGTATGTAAGGAGTTGGTGTTATGACAATTTTGCGGGGAGGGGATTTTCAATATTTTCTTAAGCCAATTACAATTGATTTCACACAAATCCTAGACGAAAAATGTATGTAAGTATGTAGAATAATAATAATAAGATAAGACAAAATCGTAAGTAACATTTTAGTTTGGAATACAAGAGTTATCATTTATAGTTGGCAAACATATAGTATGTATGTACATAAATTGAAGCATGTTCAATTGTTTTTTTTTTTTTTTTTTTTTTTTTTGTAATCATATTGTATATTATATATTAAACATTTACATGAAAACGTTGTTAAAACAAACAGATTTTGCAACATGAATCGGTAAAGAAAAGAAAAAAACAACATAAATATTGGAACAACTAAAAAATAAACACCAAAAACATACATAATTTCAAATTCAAATATTCTTTAAGACAATTGGACCGACGGGTGTTCACGAAAATTTTGAAAATCCTTACTATCTTTGTTTGGACAATGGACAAAAATCTCTTCATATATTACAACCACAAAATATCAATTAATTTTCGTACTCAATAAAAAGGAAGAAGTTTAAGAAAAGAAACGTAGAGAAATCTGAACAAAATTAAGAGAAAATCATACTGCATAATTCCAAAATACAAGAAATGTCGATAAAAAAAAAATCCTGTGTTTAAACAAATCCAAAGTTCTTTAGATAAAAGGCGGCATTGAGGATCCAAAAATATAGAATCACAGTGATTTTATTAAAATGGTCTTTGAGGTTTCGTTGACAAGACTCTTAAAAAGTGTAGATGATATTCATCTATAGTTGATCAATTGATGTTGTTCTTCATTATTTTTTTTTAATTTTTACAAAAACGAGAATTTTTCCAACCAAATATTGTTTTACAAGTAGAGAGTTTCCATATTGGATTAATTTTCTTTCCAATGTTACTTAAGCTGGCATCTTTATTAGGCAGTATAGGCCTTTCAGAGAGCTTTCGACAGATCCATATTGCTAGATCATAGAATTTTTTACTAATCCAGATACTTTAAAGAGTCGCAGATAAAAATATCGACGTATTGGAAACGAAATGACAGTTAATACAAACTCCATTCTATGGCGAAGGGTCTGAACGATGTTCATTTACATAAAACGATCAATAAAAACGATCGCAGATAAACATGACGGTTAATACAAACTCCATCCTATGTTGGAGGGTGTAAACGATGTTCTTTTACATAAAACGATCAATGAAATTTAAGCTAAAAATTATTGTAAAAATAATGTCAACCATTTAAAAAAAAAGTCGTTGGATTTCACAGTGGCTCGACAAATTTTAGAATTACTCTACTCAAAACTACTACAGCAACTCAAGGAAATAAAGTCATGAAAAATCATACATGAAACTCAAAACCCAATATAAAAGAAATCAACAAAAAAAGTAAACTTAAGGCCCAGTCAGAGTTTAAACACAATAAACACGCTGGCGGCGAAGTAGTCATATATTACGTACATATCGCTCATTTACTTGAATAGTGGCATAACTCAAAATTAGATTTTTTCCGGAGAGCCGTTTAAAATAGTCAATTTCGTCGTACTTTCCAAATATAGAAAAAGAACTGCAGGCTATTTCAATAATATGGAGACCTGTCATATGAATCCATAATACTCAGTAGAACAAAAGCCAATTTAAATTACAGATTTACAGCTTTTCCAAGACCAAAAATATATAAAGTGAATTTTGAATTATGCCACTATTCAAGTAAATGAGCGATATACTCCTTCTGCCAGCGATAGAGAGAGAGAGAGAGCGTGCAATTGAGACACTAGCCTTGGAGACTGGCGATTGTTTTATTCGTATTTTGTGTGGGAAAAATAAATACGCCAGTCGCTAAAGCGAATGCCGTCCATTGTGTTTAATCTCGGTGTCGACAAATGGTAGCAGCGCTTTTCTCTCAACGCCTTAAAAAAGAATACAACGAATGACTGATGACACCGCTACCAGCATCCTTAAGGGTACTCACACTCTAATCAATTCAAAATAACATTGAAAAAGAGAAATACAGATAGACAGAGAGCGAGAGAGAGAGTTGGAAAAGTATTTAAGAGAACAGTGACAGAAGAAGTAACGAGAGCTTTAAAACAAAATAGTAGTTATGTATGTATGCAGTATGTAGTAGAATATAGTACAAGAAAGTAGTTTGCAGTTGTTAACCTGATCATGGACGCCCACGAAAGCGGCTGCTGCTGAGGCAGCATCGGCCGCCGCACCGGTATGGGTCTCGTAATCACCTTCGAGGGAACTCTGCGAAGAAGCCGAAGCTGTACCAGTGCTAGATTCACGTATCAACTAAGAATTTCATACAACACATAATAACCAGAAGAGTATGTACGTATGCGTGTGTGTGTGCGTGTGTATGTGTAATGGACACGTGGTAATACCGTTCATTCGTTCGAGGTTTAAGGATGTTGGATTAATTTTTTTTTTTTTTTTATTTTTTGTTGTTGTAGAGTAGTTGTACAAGAGAGAGAGAGAGAGAGAGAGAGAGGCGAGAAAAAAAAAACAAACAAACAAGAACGCATTGTAAAGCGTATTTTGTGATCATGTAATTAGTGTAACGGTGTTAGTGTTGTTATAAATTTCGTATGACAGTATGGAGGTGGTGGAGTAAACAGAGATGTATGCATGTTGTGGTAGTGTCAGGTAAGTGTAAGTGTATAGAGTTGCAAATAAACATAGAAACAGGGGGTGGAGTTCGGGGTGGGTGGTTGGGTTAGAGGTGTCAATCAAAAATCGATTATTTAACAAACAAACCGTTTTCGTGGGAGAAAAACAGAAATCAATTTTCAACAAATCAAAAAAGGAAAAAAAAGAAATCAAAGATTTCCAAATGTTAATCGTTATTTGTTATCGAAACAAAACAGAAAAAAAAAACAAATATTGAAATCAAAATCTCTAAACATGGCGTTAAAGTAAACGCCACAAAACCCAAGGTGAACCTACCTTATCCTTTTTGTCCTTCTTCAGGGGACTGCGGCTGCGTGGTGAATCCAAATCGGGAATATGCTCCGGTGGATGGCCCATGGTGTGACGTTTCTGGGCATCCTTCTCCTTTTCGGCCAAAGCCAAAGCTATGGAAAGTCGTTTAATTATACAAAAAAAAAGTCTCATTTCACCATATACACTTACCATCCATGGACCTGGAGGTCAGACGGCGGCCCGACAAGCTTCTATCGAATTTCGGTGCCTCACGGTCCACGGCATTTTTGCGACTCTCGTACATGGTCCGGCCGGAGTAACGGTATTTCGAACCGAATCTGGGGAACAGAGTGGCCTTGTTTGGCGGCTCCGGTGTCATCAAACGGAAGAATGTATGATGTTCCACACACGATTTCCATAGCTTTTTGGCTGCCCTATGATTGGCCAATTTAAAGCCGATGGTCACTTCGTGTTGTTCAAACTCACCGGGCCGTATCTTAATATAGAAATGATGACGCTTATAGGAGATTTTCAATATTTTCGGCCAAGCAAAACGATTGATACGTAATCTGTAAAGCAACGAGAGAAGAGTTTGAAACACATTTGTGGGGGGGAGGGGGGTTGGTTGACTATTGAACTCACTTGTCTCTGTACACTAGAAGACCGGAGGCGCAGACACCCAACATGATGTCAACACCTTCGGAGTCCTTGGCCGGATGCAAGTCAACGCCATACATGGCCAATTTCTTGGCATTCTCCAAGTAATGTAGTTCAGCCTCGGCCGGTGATTGGCCTCTGCAAAAAAAAAATGGGAAAGGAAAGATAGAAATGTTAAAGAAATTAAAAGAAGATCATCCACACTCGTATTTCTTGTTGAGAAATATCGAAACACCATCATCTGCATTTCAAGTCCATTAAAACTTTCCCAAACTCACTTGTGTGTTTTATGCAAATCCATGACTTTCTCCTCCAATTCGGATGTTTGAGTTGGTGCTATTTTGAAATCCTTCAAATAGCCACGATCCGGATTTTCCTTGGGATCATAATCGCCCATTTCCGATTGCACCAAATACGAACCCAACAGGGCATGTGTAACGAAAGTACACGGCAGACGTCCCTCCAAAATATCATTGCGCACCTGCAGGCACAAATGATAACGGGTTATGTCCTCCTGCAGCTGCGAAGGTTCGGGTGGATAGAACTTGACGGCGAACTGCATGGCCCATGGATCGCCGCGGAAAAACTTCGACACCGGCTTATCCAAATCCAACCAATTGCGAGGATCTGTGGGTGTTTCATAAGTCAAGCCGAAGTAATCCTTTTCGATTATGTTCAGACCAGCACAGATGGAATTCAACAAATCACGACCCTTAGCTTTGCGCTAAAACGAAAAGAACAACAAAACAATTAAAAACCATAAAAAGGATTAGAAAAATACGAGATACTTACATCTATGGTGACATCCAAAATGGAACCGTCCATCAGCGATATGCGGGCCAAGGCAGCTTTGGAATTATTGCTGGCAGATTTCTTACCCTTAGTGGGTGTTTCCACCTCGGCGGCGGGGGCTGTCTTAGTTTCCGCCGGCATTTTCCTTGTATGTTACAATCGCCTGTCCCTTGAAATGCTTTCACTGCAAGGCATTAAAAAAAAACAGAAACAAATAAATAAAATTAATGTTATTATGATTTAATGTTTCACTTCGAATGACATAATCTTTGTAATGTGAAGCAAAATTAAATTCATTTCAATTAAAATACATTCTAATTTCGGGCTATTTGTTCTCGCATCTGACTTTGAATGTGTCATACGAGTGCTGGGCAGTTTATAAAAATATATAAATCACTCCCATGTACGCCAGTCGTTGATGGCGATTATTATTTAAACCGCACCGATTGTGAATGATTCATAGTCGGTTCATTGGTTAAGTGGGCAAATAGTGGCTTGAATATAAATTACACAATAATGTTTTATTTTGAGTTTGGTTTTGAAGCGGGAATGCATTTGTGGCTTCGCTTTAGCAACAATGGCGGGATTTTGTAAAAATAGGTTTGGTTTTGTTCCTTGGGAGAATATTTTTGAAAAAAAATGCAATTTATTTAAAACTCTCACTCGACAATTGAATTTCTGTTGCACGTTTCTTTCGGGTCTGTCAACAGCTCCCCCCCCTAAAGACGAAATTGTAAGGTCTGAAATTGTATCGCTCCATTTTGTATTAACGATAACATTTTTATCGAAAGGGACATAAAAAACAACAAAAAAAACTTATCAATAACAATTGTATTACTGACAACAAAGCAAATCACATCATCTGAACACCACCATACACTATTCGGGACGTTACGTTGGATTGGCTAATTCTGCCCTAAGCCAGCACGAATCAGCTGATGAGTTAACTACGTTAGGTGTTTCATTTAGGTGTTGTTTCTATTTGAGCCGCATTCATTCATTGTAGGTAACTCAGTAAATTTGTATCCAAACCTCGTATCAGCATCATTCACTTTGTGGTTTCTTTGCTGTCACACATTTTTTTTATTATTTTTTTTTTTTTTGCTGGAATGACCGCAAATTGTTCTACTTTGTAAGTGTGGCTGGGATATGTGAACTGTGGGGGATGCAATCAATGGGGTGTAATTCAGTTAGCATTAAGCCACCCAATTGAAAGTGTCCATTTCAATTGGATTATGAAAGTGTCCATTTCAAGTGGATTATGGCCAGATGATCCATTTAAATACATGCATAGTATGTACGTACATGGGTGGGTACAACGAGTGGGAGACATTGACTAATAATACGTATTAGTGCCTTTGTATACTCACTTTTCGGTCGGTGAGTATACAAATCTAGTCTTGTATTTAAAGCCGATGCTTTTCTAGAGAGATAACTCTCTTACTCGTAAAGTCGCCGGTGAGGCGTAAACGGCCGCTGAAAAATGTTTGAAATCTTTTTAACAACGTACCATCTTGGGTTTGCTGTGTAATATCCATCAAAATCTTCAAAATACGTGTGGAAACAAATTTAATTTTTCTCTTTTTATTCCGTTTGTGAAATAAATCACTTGTTCCAAATTCTATTAGACTACACTCGGGGGGATACCTTTACAGTCACTCCATCCAACCAGATGCCCTCAGTTTGGAGCACTCTACCGTCATTTGTTTTCTTAATTCATTTAAACTTGTAATCAAATTAAATTTCTTTTAGATTGCTGGTATTACGAACAAAATTGTTCTTCACTTAGTTGGCCCACACCCTTTATGACATCACATTGTTTGTTGGCGTTCGAGCACTTTACTGACAAATAATTTAAATTTTTATTTTTATTTTCAAAAGCAATTAACTGTGTTAAATGGGTTAATTTGACCCCTTTGTGTGTGAGCCGTGCTAATTGGTAGTCATCAAGTAAGTGAGCTGTGAAATATGTCTGAGAGTACATATGTACTCGTATTATATATATACAATGTATTCATTAAAATAAAAACAAAAGTAAATCTCAACAGAGTCAAAGAGTCTTAGGAAGAGATACGATGTTTTACAGCATTACACTAACGCTGCCTAAACAAAAATATGTTAACCATAGGAATTGTGAAAGACCGTTTTTTGATGATTGGAATGATAATATGATTGGAATGATAATATGATTGGAATCATAATACGATTGGAATCATAATATGATTGAAATCATAATATGGTTGGAATCATACTATGATTGGAATCATAATATGATTGGAATCATAATATGATTGGAATCATAATATGATTGGAATCATAATATGATTGGAATCATAATATGATTGGAATCATAATATAATTGGAATCATAATATGATTGGAATCGTAATATGATTGGAATCATAATATGATTGAAATCGTAATATTATTGGAATCATAATATGATTGGAATCATAATATGATTGAAATCATACTATGATTGGAATCATAATATGATTGGAATCATAATATGATTGGAATCATAATATGATTGAAATCGTAATATTATTGGAATCATAATATGATTGGAATCATAATATGATTGAAATCATACTATGATTGGAATCATAATATGATTGGAATCATAATATGATTGGAATCATAATATGATTGGAATCATAATATGATTGGGATCACAATATGATTGAAATCATAATATGATTGGAATCATAATATGATTGGAATCATAATATGATTGGAATCATAATATGATTGGAATCATGATATGACTGAAATCATACTATGATTGGAATCATAATATGATTGGAATCATAATATGATTGGAATCATAATATGATTGGAATCATAATATGATTGGAATCATAATATGATTAGAATCATAATATGACTGGAATCATAATATGATTGGAATCATACTATGATTGGAATCATACTATGATTGGAATCATACTATGATTGGAATCATACTATGATTGGAATCATACTATGATTGGAATCATACTATGATTGGAATCATAATATGATTGGAATCATAATATGATTGGAATCATAATATGATTGGAATCATAATATGATTGGAATCATAATATGATTGGAACCATAATATGATTGGAATCATACTATGATTGGAATCATACTATGATTGGAATCATAATATGATTGGAATCATAATATGATTGGAATCATAATATGATTGGAATCATAATATGATTGGAATCATAATATGATTGGAATCATAATATGATTGGAATCATAATATGATTGGAATCATAATATGATTGAAATCATAATATGATTGGAATCATAATATGATTGACATCATAATATGATTGAAAGCATAATATGATTGGAATAATAATATGATTGGAATAATAATATGATTGGAATCATAATATGATTGGAATCATAATACGATTGGAATCATAATATGATTGGAATCATATTACGATTGGAATCATAATGTGACTTCTGGTAGTGAACAGTAGGCAACGTGACTTTTTGTTTCTTTTTGTGATGACTAACCATTAGGCAGACTCTACCAGATGAACCTCGGTCTTTATGCCACGCTGAAAACCATCGGTGGTCAGTTCTCAGTTCAAAAAATCCCTCGGCACATTTGTAAGCCTGCCGATGACCAAACATTCTTAAAGGTCTTCGGCCTCCACTCCAACCCAATCGTAACGGTTTACGTCATTGCCTTCAAGGTTTAGTTTTTGAATACAAATTTAATTATATATACCAGAGAAAGAGACAGAAAAAGACTTAATTGAAATTACAATTATTTTTTGTATTTTTAAATGCAACAATAACAAAAAAAAACTCTCATTGCCAGTCTTCATCTTTCACGCCATCACAATCACGAAAGCCGCATCCAACAAAGGTGTTATTGTTTGTTACAAACAACAACAACAAAAAAGATGTTTTCTAATTTGCCTTGACAAATGATCTGAAGTTTTCCACACACCAGTGAAGGCTGATCTCATAATTTGCTGGGTGATGGTCGAGGGGGGATTGAGCGATAGTTTTTGGTGAAACGCAAATGTCAGTTTCTTTAGTTTTAATTGCAATGACCCATATGTGTTTTTTGAGCGGATACAAGCTTAAAACAAAAATAAAATCAAGTTCATACCGTCTAATAAGAGTAGGGCATTTTGGAATGATGGGTTTTTGTCAAGTGGATCAGGGCACTTCTAGGGCATACACCTTTATCCAGTTGGTAATACCAAGGATTTGCAAGTCTTCTTCTACCGAAGTCGAGGAATAGTCTTCGGCCTACTAAAATCTACTCTAAATATTTTCTTTATTTTTTGGACATTTTGAAAAAGAACGGAGAATATTTGTCCGGAGTTGAGGAACAGTCCTCTGCTTTTATCTAATGAAGAGATATCCCCTGCCAGTATGTGCCCTATATATTTTTTCTATTTTCGACATCTTGAAAAAGAACGGAGAATATTTGTTTTTACAACCATTTGATTGGATATCTCAAAAACAATTCCTTTTTCACCACATTCCCATTTTTCATCACGCCATCCTAACAGAGCCCTTTTCCACCTAACATAATCTTAATTATTACACACAAAAAAAACATCCTAATTGACAAAACAAGAACCTAAAAAAAAAACAGAAAACATTTCAAAGAACAGCTCAACCAACACATGATTGAACGAACTGAGAACATAGGAAGATAATGAGAATAGAAGCGATGACGATGATGAAACCGATTAAAACAATTGTAAAAGTAACAAACCAGAAACAGTACAGGAAGATACTCGCAAGCAATTAAGGTTTCTTTTTTGATGTTCTTGACGCGTCAACGTTGACGTCGGGTGAGGTAAACGAGTACAGCGGCGTTGACAGGCAACGGATACAAATTGCACAATTCATTAAAGAACAGCGAATGGCAGGGAAAGGGGCACGACAAAACTTTGGTTCAGTATTGGTGTGTGGATGGGTGTCTGTTGCGTGGTAGGAGTAGGAAAGTCACACAAAAAAGTCAAACGGAAATTGTGGTCCGGAAGTATCAGAATGCTTGCAAGAGGATATTATTTCAATTCCTTAAGAGTTGACGCCTTTTAGAGAGAAACTAGTTTATAATGTGTGTGGATGTGGGTTGGCGACAAAATGATGGGAAGGAAATTTAAAAATTTAAAAATATGAAATTTGGCCTCAAAACAAAAATGGGTAATTTTTATAAATGAAAATTATTATTATTATTTTATTTATTGCAAATATAATTTAAAAAAAATAGTAAAAAAAACGACTTGATTAAAAAAATTGTTAATGAAAAATTGCACCAAATTGCAATAGGAAAAATTACAGGAAAAATTGCCCCAGAAGTTTGGCACCAAAAAAAAAAAGAGGAAAAAATTCAATTTAGAAAATTCGTCCTAATGTTTGTTATTGAAATATGACTTTAAATTCGAAAGGAAAAATTAGGCCAAACAAAAAAATTTTTGTCAAGTTTTCAGGTAGTCCAAAGCGTTCTCACATAGGAGAGCAACATTAACATTTTCGGAAAGATGGAGTAAATGGTGTTTTTCAGGAATCTAGAAGACGGGTCTGATGCTAATCGAGGAAGTCTACATATGCGGACAACACTGACAACGTGGGAAAGACAGAGAGCTTTTTTTCAGGACCAAAAATGAATAGCCGACACTCTATGCCAAAAGTTATGCTTGCCACCGCTTGGCAAACGTGACATTGTCGAGGCCGGCAGTTGGAGCCTAGAGGTGGTGGAAGAATTTCCGCCATCAAGAGAAAAAATTATAACAGCATCGTTCCGACGAATACATGCCAGTACAAGAGCAGAGCCATCTCTCGACGAAGTTCAACATCGGGCTTATTCTCCACTCGTTTTACGTGGTATAAAGGGACGAAACAACTTTGGGGCATTTGAGAGAGAGAGTGGGACGATTGCGTCGGTCGATTGAATCCAAACGCTCCAGCCAGAAAGGCGTTAGACGGCAACTACCGAGAAAGGCGGAAACTGCAGGGAAGACCAAGACTCCGTTGGAAGAACCTTTGTACAGGGTTTTCCAACAACAGGTGTTATTTTGTTATTCAAAGAAAAATGTGAAAAAGTGACAACAATAACACCTCTTGTTGGAAATCCCCTTACAATGAACTGGAGGATGCACGCACACGGCCGAGGTGCCTAGAAATTAAGTATTGAGCGGGACAAGACCAACAACAGGTTGTAGAGCCAACTGAAGTCATTAAGTAAATTGTTTTTGAAAGGATGAAAAATTATCCTTTTCAACTAGGTGAGCCAGTGAAAGGGTTGGATTAAAGAACTGCCGAAACAAAACCCGTCAGCAATTTCTGAAAATTCAAATACTTTGGAAAAAAAATTTACAGTACCTTTCACAATATCTGAAAATTCAAATAATTTTCAAAAATAAATAAAAACTGTATCGCTCATTTACTTCAATAGTGTCACAATTCAAAATGCACCTTCTCATTTTTCTGCTCCAGACAGTACAACTACATATGTACTGTACATACTGTTTATATCTTAATATATATTTACCCTCGACACTGATTCACTGACTCTGTCACGCAGTACGTAGGAATTTAAATAGGCATTCTATAATTTTCTATAAATAATAATAATAAAAAAATAATATTTTTTTTTGTACAGAAATTGTGTGTTCCCCAAATTTGGTAATTTTTTTTGTTTTTTCCAAAATTTTTTTTTTACATTTTTTTTTTTTTCACAAAATTTTTTTTTCAACAAAAATTTGTTTTTTTACAAATTTTTTTTTTTCAATAAAATTTTTTTTTCAACAAAATTTTTTTTTTTTAATAACATTTTTTTTTTCAACAAAAATTTTTTTTCAACAAAATTTTTTTTTTCAATTTTTTTTTTTTTTCACAAACATTTTTTTTTTTCAACGAAATTTTTTTCCATATTTCAACGGGCGCCATAGGCGCATTACAACTTACTAGTTTCCAATAACAAGTTCGAATAGTTTTATAACACCATAGCACATATATAAATTACCTAACAATGTGTACTGTACTTATGTACTGTACAGTTTTTTTATTTTATTTTTTCAATACTTTTATTTATTTATTTATTATTAATTACACTACAAAGTAAATTTATATTCTAATTTTTGGGTCCAAGGGTAAACCGGGTGACACAGACCATATGTTTAGATTTTTTGCAGCGACCGACCAAAGCCTCTGGTGGGAATCGAACCCACAACCCCCACGCTGATATGCAAGCACGCTACCAACTCGCCTACCGGGGCGCTTATTTTTCAATACTATTTGAATAAAATTGTTTATATCCACAACTGCTTCCATTTCGCCAATTTTACAAATTGTAATGTACTGTGCAAATTGGGATTGATTTTATTTTTCAACATTTTCTCTTCTACCCCTTTTGTTTTTGGACTGCTTTCAGCACAACTAAAGATTCTGGAAATCTCCTTTACCAGCCCTCGCAAATATTCCGACCGGAAATGCCATTTATGCTTAAAGGTATCCAGGCAACATTAAACACACACTCCCTTGAATATCGTAAAAAGTTTATTTTTTTCTTCTTTCTGTTAGACAAACACATCGTGGAAAGGACACGCAGCACACAATCAACAAGTGGCGACTGAGTGACTCTGTGACTTAATCAAATATTAAATATTCCATTTGGTTTATGTTCAAAGTATTTTTTGGTGGCGGGGAAAAAAAAACAACACACTCGAAAACGAGTTCATGTCTCTGGAACATTACCCAACTGCGGCTGATTTTTGTGTACAGTAACTGTTTAGTAGTTCTGTCCGTCTGTCTGTTACTGCTAAACGCTTTTGCATTTCGGCTCATATCCTTGTTGCCTTTAATTACACCTCTGGGTTCTTAACTGTCCCATACACAGCGAATAGCTCCCCAAAGTCTAGACGTGTAATGTTTTATGGACAAAATCCTTGTGTCTGTGGCTAAGGGGTGGGTGGGTAAGAGGGATGGGTAAGGGTGTGAGTAGGAGGGTTTTAGTCTAGGCAACCGAGACACTGGTCACGAGGTGCATGTTTATGGACAATATTGTGAAATTTTCGCTATTGTTGGGCAACTGTAAGTGTTTAAAAATGCTCATAGCCATCATCGGGGTTATTGTGGCTTATTTGAATGTAATTAACCCTTAGATGGACTTAAGCGTTAGTGAAGGGAAAGGTGCTGTAACATGAAATTACCCCTATTATTTCGATTTGTATATGTACGCTAAAAACTGGAAGGAGTTGCTAAAGAACAGTAGTGGTTATAACTGAAGAGTTACACAAAGGTAGAAGCCTCTTCTCCGGCCGAAAACTTTCATCATCTGCTTCCACCATTTCCCACACACACACAACTCATCGCAACGGTCCTAGTTACAAGCGGACCACTATAACCATTGATCACCATAAATAATCGCCATTAATTGCAATAATTTAATCCTGGCATTAATTAAATAAGTAATGCCACTAATGTGACATTTGCAGTGATAATAATAAACGCATGCCATCATTTAAAGCAGTGGCACGGCGGACACTGGTGTTGCTGATACTGTCTCCGAGGATGATGATGATTTAATTTAACTTTATTTTTGCAATGATTAATGTAACCAAATGTCTGTCGGTCTGTCTATCTGCCTTTGGACAGTTGGATTTTGTGCTATAATTGTGACATTAATGTTTATGATAATGTCTATTAAAATGTCTACAACAATTTAACGCCTTTACACAAAATGTGTGTGGTGGCATGCCACAGACAACACAGCACAGACAAGTGAAATGAACAACAACAACAGCAACAACGACGACGACATTACACCAATGAACATGTTTAAGATGTCGCCAGAGACGGACAGACAAGCGGATGGACGGACGGATAGAGAGACAATCGTAAAAAAATAAACATAACACAATTGTCACTTATAGCGTCAGCCAAAGCAACTAACATCATCCACATAAAGGACAGGCAGACTGTCGGACAGCGATGACGACAATCTGGCGTCATGTACAATGTTTTGCAAAATGGATCAAAATGGTTGAGGCGGCTTAAACGTTTAAACCATAGGAGTTATATGGGGATATATCTTTCCCAATACGGTTAAGGAGATATTTGTTAGACCGACTTACGCCGCTGGTTGAGTAGGTATTTTTTTTTAGAAAACTGATGGATTATAAGTGGACTGCCGGGAGATAGACTTTTTGTGTGTAATTCACGCCATTTACAAATTTGCTGAAAGTTTGTTATTCAAAGTTTGACAGGCAGCAGTTAATTGGAACTTAATCGTGGCACCACGCCCAGTAAGCTATTTAAATATGCCATCGTCCTTTACGAAATTGGTAGCTGAAAAGCTTTTTAGTTTTAAGGCTTAAAGAATTTTAAGGTATTAAAAGCTTTCAAGCTTTAAAAGCTTTCACATATTAAAATATTCCGAGCTTTAAAAGCTTTCAAGTATTGCAAACTTCCATTAACAAGTCTTCTAGCGGTGAAAGCTGCTAATATATTTAAAATTTAAATTATTAAAAGCTTTAAAGTTATCAAGCTTCAATAGCTTTCACACATTACAAGATTCCGAGTTTTAAAGGCTTTCAAGTATTGAAATCTGCCTAGCTTTTAAAAGCTTTCATGTATTGCAAACTTCCAATAACAAGTCTTCTATATTCTGTTGTAATATATTTAAAATTTAAATTATTAAAAGCTTTAAAGTTATCAAGCTTCAAAAGCTTTCACACATTACAAGATTCCGAGTTTTAAAGGCTTTCAAGTATTGAAATCTGCCTAGCTTTTAAAAGCTTTCAAGTATTGCAAACTTCCAATAACAAGTCTTCCAGCGGTGAAAGCTGCTTATATATTTAAAATTTAAATTATTAAAAGTTTTAAAAGCGTTCACACATTACAAAATTCCTAGTTATAAAGACTTTCAAGTATTGAAATTTTCCTAGCTTTTAAAAGCTTTCAAGTATTGAAAAGCCTCCAATAAATACAAGTCGTCTAGCGATGACAGCTGCTATATATACAGGCTTTCAAGCATTAAAAGCTCTCAAGATATACAAGGTTTTAACAGCTATTAAGTATTGAAAGCTCCCAAGCATTAAAAGCTTACGATATTAAAAATATTCCAAGATATATAAGGCTTCAAGTGGTGAAAGCTTCCAAGATATCCAAGTTTTATGCTTAAACGCTTTTAATACTTACATGCGTTGAAGGCTTGGTAGCTTTTAAGCCTTAAAAGCCTATAAGTATTAAAAGCGTTTAAGCATAAAAACTTTAAATTTAAAGATTTTATAACTTTCAGAACTACAATTATTTAAAAGGTTTTAAGCCCCTAAAGGTTTAACAGTTCTACACGTATATAGACCTGGGTTAAGTTTAAACCTTTGTGAATTAAGCTTTTCATAAGACTTTCATAAGACTCACATATCCCACACGTGGCAACAGAATACATCGCAGGCTGAATGTATTTATTTAGTTTAGACCGGGTGACACAGGCCATATGACTAGATTTTTTGCAAAGCTTCCGATTGGAATCGAACACACAACCCCACGCTGGCCTACTCTTCTTAGGCTAAATATATATTTTAAAACTGAGATGATTGTGCTAGGAGAACGACACGCCGACAGAAAGGTGATTTAGTAAAGACCCCCGAAATCAATAGAAAAAATGATACCAGCATTGAAATGAAACGAAGCTGGCAAATCGAAGCTCCGTGGGCTAAGCAAACAATTCAAGAAGAGACCCCTCTCGTTCGAAAGAGCCTAAACCCTCTAGCCAAAAAATTTCTTAGACGACAACTGCCAAGGAAGGAGTAGACCAAGACTCCGGCGGAAGGACTAAGTGGAAGAAGAAATCACGAACTCGATAGCCAACCAATGACCAAAAATTCTATTAGAACAGTTAATCGATCTAAGCGAGAGTGGGTTCATCGAGGAATGTAAGTAACAGCAACTTGTTGCCAGCAGTCAGGGAAAATTATATTCAGGTTCGCCATCCTACACAGACCTCTCTGCAAGTTAGACGCTGTTTAACAAAGGGTTTGTTCACCGAGGAATGGAACGAAGTGGGAGATTCAGAAAGAACCCGTCAAAACACTAAACATACAACTAACACTGGGAATATTCAAAAGTTATTTTTGGTACACTTTTCTATTTTCCTGTGGACCTTCTCCATTCCCTTCACCCCTTCAATGATCTTTAATTTCTCTTGCTCCTCAATTTATTTCATAAATGTAAAGTGTTCTTAAAGCTTCCACTCATGGAAGCTTTAATATCATTTCTTTGCTGTGCGGGCCCGGCGGCGTAATCCATACATTTCATGCCACACTCCATCCGTTTGGTTGGCCAGTAATTGGGCAACACCAAACTCCCACCCACCAAATTGAATACAAACGCAACGAATGCCAGAAACAAAACTTCTCTTGTTTCCTCATGACGAAATTATCACTGCAATTTACATAAAATGTCATGTTTTCCTATGGAAATTTTCCTTGGAATTTTTTTGGTATTTTTACAATTTTCGTTTTGTTGCGCCTTTCTGACGCTTCTGAGTCGGTTGGGGGGGGGGGGGGGGTTTGTTTACAGAACCTTAATTAAGTTTCGCCATAATTTTGCGTCGCCACACGGAACAAACAAAACATTTGCAGACATTTCAAATTACAGTCGTTTGTAAATCTCTGTCATGACATCGGAACGGACGCCAGACATGATGTTGTTCGCCCATGGGCGATTTGGCAGTAGGGACATACATATGGTTGACACGGTCTAAAGGAGACGTATCCCGGAGACGTATCATTATGATGTACTTCCGACTTGGTTCGTGTCTTTCTGCTTCATTCAATTTGTTGTCCTTTTTATTAATACTAAAAAAAGAAAAAACATACCGGAAGCTTATTAACGGAAATTAGATTTAAATTGCTTTTTGAAATGGCCGTAAACACCACCGATGATCGAACGACCGTCCAACCGACTGGCAGCCTTCAATCATGCCATCGACGACATCCTTTCCCTTTAGTCTGCAGTTGTCCTGTTTCATAGTGGGACAAAGACAAGTAGTGCGTGTGCACTATCCCTTCCATGTCCTTGTCTTGCCACCCAGTATCCTTGTGTGTGTGTGTCTCTCACTCTGTTTTTTTTTTACGATTTCTTTTGTTCTAGACACCGAGACCCATCAATGTGGCGTCATGCGCTCATAAACACATATTGCTATTGTTTGAAATGTTTCCCAGCGATTTTACAGCTTTTGGCGGAAGACTTCTTGTCTGCACTCGTGAGTAATTTACGCCATTTACAAATTTGATGGCGAATGCCAAATAAAACTTTGTTACTCAAACTTTGTCATGTACGAGTTAATTGAAATTTAATGGGGGGGGGGACGCCTGTCATTAAATCAGGGCACCGTGCGTAATTTGCAATGTCCCCACCATTAAGGATGACATCGTACTGTCCTGTGCACATGATTACAGTTGGTTTGGTGACGCCAGTGGAGGTTATGAAAGTCCAGAAATGGAAACAAATCTGGTAAACTGAATAGATTTACGACCATAGAAAATGTTTGTTTGGTTGTTTAAAAGCTTTTACATTTTATAAAGTTGACGTATGTGAATAATAAATAAATACTTAGAAAAATGTATAACAGCTTTATAAACCTTTGATAAGAAAAATGTGTGAAAATTGTGTTTGTATTTTCACACATTTTTTGTATCAAACGTTTATAAAGCTGGTGTAAATATTTATGATTTATTTGGTTATGCTTTCAAAGCCTCAAAATAATGAAATTTCACAGAAACAAACAAAGCTGGTTAAGAAAAACAATTTACTGTCATCTAAAATGTTTAGGAATTTTGGCAGTTGAAAACCTTTTAAATCCTTACAAGTCTAGAAATGCAACAAAACAATTAAGTATTGAACTCCAAGAAAATATTTCCAGCTTTCTTACTTTAAGAGCTTTTCAGATAGAAAAGCTTGTAAGCTTTAAAGGCGTTCAAGCATTGAAAGCTTTAATGTTTTTATCTAAAATTATGAAGAATTTTGGTAGCCGAATAGCTTTTAAATCCTTATAAGTTTCGCAATGAAAACACCAATTCGAAGTAACGAACTCTTAGAAATGTTTATGTTTGAAAGAACTTCAAACTTCGACACTTTTATAGCTTTCAAGATAATAAAAATTGTCAAGTGTTAAAATCCTAAGAGAATTTCAATGTTTTAATTATTTCAAGTTTCACCAACTTAAAAGCTTTTAAGATATAATCGATGTTAAGCTTTCAAGATATACAAACTATTAAGTTTTCCGGATATAAAAGCTTTCAAGGTATGCAAAAAAAAAATCTTTTAAGTTAAAAATCTTGTAGGCTTTCGAGGTATAAAGGATTTTAAGCTTTCAATATATAAACCCTGTTAAGCTTCCAAGGTTTAGACGCCTTCAAACATTCAAGGTATAACAGCGTTGAAGCGTTTAAGGTGTAAAAACTATTTAACTTTCAAGGTATAAAAGCTTTCAAGGTATACAACGTTTTAAACGATCTAGGTATAAACGCTTTTAAGCTTTCAAGGTAAATCACACAAGCTTTCAAGCTTTAAAAACAATAATGTATAAAATGATAAGCTCTAAGGTAACCCATGACTTATGTTTTGAAAGCTTTTAAACGTTCAAAGCTTTAAAAGTGTAAACATATCTAAAACAGCATTTAGTTTTGGCCTTTCTTAATGTTTGCCTTTGTGACTTGAGCTTTTTAATAGACTGTTGCGTTAAGAACAACGGAATTTCGGTATACCCTACTGTACATAATTGAGTGTTTACTCTGACATTTCAAAGATATTTTGCCAGTTTGCCCAAACTATATCAGTGGAATGTTTAAACATTTGTTCATAATATTTCTACTGTATGATTTTATTTTGTTTGTTATTTGTTGCCACATTTCTTATTTATTTATAAAATAATACTTACATTATTATTTTGAAACGTTTTTAATGGCGCAATTTCATTCAATTGCTCGTAGAGAGGACACGAGCCGTATTCAGTCCAATGAGATGATATGAACGAATGTTGTTGCTATATCAGATTGTCAGATAAATGCTGTAAAAGATATACAAACAAACAAAAAAATCGAAATGAAATTTATTGCATTAGCTTGGGTTAGATGAGATTTTATTAAAAATAGAGTTAGTTAGCGAATACAATGGAAACACTTTCTGGTTCAGTTAAGTGAAGGCAAAACAAAACAAACACGAAGCCGAAGCAGAAGAATACAAATCCAAATGAAATCATATAAAAATAAAATCAAGGTTTTCATGTTCAGAGATCAGTTTATCTGACGTGCGTTGTAATGAATTGAAAGGGAAAATGATGCCATCGGAATAATAAAAAAAAACAACAACACAATACATATCGTACTCACACAGAAAACATGTTTGAGAAAAGAAAAAAATAACACGACAGGCCACCAACCGGCATAACAAACTGTGGATGTCTATTGGCTTCTGAGTCGATTTGGGTTCTATAAGATACATGTTGTCGTACTTCGCCACCATACGATACTACACACTACCAACAAAAAGTATACGTTCATTCATTTATTTATGCTGCCTTGTGGCACAGTGGTCTGCAGGCGAAAGCAAGTGATACAAACAAATATTTGATGGGTTGTAGGGGAGGAGGATCGAAGCTTTTGAGAGAAGTCATTCGGATGTCACCCTGCGTCCACAACGACCAAGGCACAGGGTGTCAGAAAAAGCTAAATTGTTAACAAAAAAAATTATTGAAAAAAGCTAAATTGCCAAAAAAAAAAATAAAAAAAAAAAACTGCTAAAAAGCCAAAAATTTTAAAAAAAAATTATAAAAAAGAAATTGCCACAAAAAACTTTTAAATTGTCAAAAAAAATTTATTAAAAAACTTAAATTTTTATAAAAAAAAAATTTTAATTGTCAAAAAAAAAAAATTAAAAAATTAAGTTGCCAAAAAATAAGAAAAAATTAAATTGTCAAAAATAAAAAACCTGCTAAAAAGCCAAAATTAAAGAGCTGAATTATCAAAAATAAAAACTGCAAAAATGTAAAAAAAAAAATTATAAAAAAAAATGCCACAAAAAAAATTTAAATTGTCCAAAAAAATTGACTTAAAAAACTTAAATTTGTACAAAAAAAAAATTTTTTAATTGTCAAAAATAAAAAAAAAATTGAAAAAAGCTAAGTGTCAAAAATAAAAAAAAAAAAAAATTGTCAAAATTAAAAAACCTGCTAAAACGCCAAAAATTAAGAGCTGAATTGTCAAAAATAAAAACTGCAAAAAAGTAAAAAAAATTATAAAAAAAAAGTGCCACAAAAAAAATTTTGTCAAAAAAAAAACGTAAAAACGTAAATTTTTATAAAAAAAAAAAAATTTCAAAAATAAAAAATCTGCCAAAAATAAAGAGCTGAATTGTCAAAAATAAAAAGTGCAAACATTTATAAAAATAATTGCCAAAAAAAACTTTTAAATTGTCAAAAATAAAAAAAAAAAACCTGCCAAAATTAGTTTTAGTAGTTTCCCCCCATGTGCACTTCTTTGCCACTGTGCAGGGTAGCATGTGTGCCGATAAATTAATGATGACGTGTCTCGACCAGATTCGGATAAACAACTATGAGGTCATATCTGCCCGTCTATGTGGAGAACACTCGAATGAGGTAATAATTGTGTACATTTTTTGTGTTTGTTTTGTATTTTGTTGCTGGAGGACATTTCGTGGAAGACCGTCATGTTGTCAGACACTGAAATTTGTTCCAATAATTTTATAAATGATAGAAAAGTACTCGTAAATCTTCAGGAAAACATTTATCAGAATACGTGAGGAAATTTGCTTTTCCTTGCGGTACCCTCACAGATGTGCACAATGTTTAAAAGAAATTGGTGTGATAGTCGCACTCACTACCTTCAAATATCTCCATAATTACTGCAGACGTTTTTGGACCCATGTGTGCGGGTTTAAAATTTAGCCAAATCCAAAAAAAAAAAAAAAGTTTTCCATGGATTCCATGTATGGATGAACAATTCATTTGAACGCATGTGTTTATAGTCTCTTGCCCGTTCTTTCGTCCGCTTGGTCCCTTTGGTTCGATTTATGATGAGATTGGATTGGTTATCAATGTCATAATTTGTATGTGAGACCGTTTTTTCAGCCCCAAAGGACCACACACAATTTGACCAAATGTTGGATATGAAATTGGTCATTTTTATAAGGGCCCATTGGGTGGGCCCATAATTAGGCCAAATTGTAAAACAAATTCCCCCACACACTTTGACCAAAGTTAAATAAATGAAGTTGATTATTTATATGATTATTTTTATAAGAGCCCGATTTTTCGGCCCCTAGGCCCGGGCCCAAATTTAGGTCCAATTTGAAAAATTAATTGCAGATATGGATTCGTAAAGAAATCCTCTTTATTTTGAGTACCATATGTTAATATTTGTTAGAGGCCTATTTTTGGGCCCCTAACAAAAATTACTTGGTTCACATTCACTTGCAGGTCGTTTAATACGTCCCAATGAAACTATGGGAATTCGTGATGAAATTCACTTCAATTTGATCCTATGTTAGAAAATTAGGTTGAGGCCGGTTTTTGGGCCTTCACTAATGACGGCTAACTTGGCCAAAATAAGACAAATTTGTATTTCACATATGAATTCGTAAAAAAATCCTCTTTATTTTGAGTACCATATGTTAATTTTTATTAGAGGCCGATTTTTGGGCCTCTAACAAATAATATTCGGTAGACATTTACTTATGGGAATGTTAATAAGTGCAAATAAAAATAATTTTTCCTTAAAAAAAAACTATTAAAAAAGTTAAATATTTACCGAGACGGCTTTTGGGCCTTAAAAAGTACGTTTTATCTCTTTTACCCTATTCGGTCCATTTTCACTACCATCTTATATACATTGGGCCCTAATATTTTTTCAAAAGACAGATGGAGGGGCAAATCGAAAAAAAAAAAAAACGGCATCTTCAGAAAAAATCCATCCGGCAACACTAACGGCCAAAGTCATGTGTTCCCGTTACTGAAAAACCAGATGTGCCATAAGAGAAATTAGTTCAAAATACATTTTGTGAAAAATAAACAACAAATAATTAAAATATGTTTTTTTTTTTGTACATTTCGTTCGACTACTTTGGTTATTTGTTTAAATTTTGGCAGTTTTGTTGTAGTTTCTTTTCTTTCTTTAAACTCGCACAGTAGCCGGCCGGGTGGTAGCGAGGCCGGGACTTGTCGGTTGCTTCATTTACGCCGCTGTTGATTGTTATTATTATTATGGCTATTATTAATTTTTTTTTTTTTATTTTTTATATTTTCCATATACAAAATTGACTGTCTCTGGACTTGAGGAGCGCTTATGTCATCATTGGATATCACAATAAAAAGTGCCGTGCAGCAACAACCAACATGGCAAACAAATAAACTGAAATAAGAAATAATTCAACATGAAAATATTCAACACGACAATAGGAACGTGAGCGAATTCATTTCAGTTCACAAATTCTTCTGAAAAGAACAACGAACAATGATGAACATATTCGTCATGTCGATGAATACTGTATGCGGTTAATTGTGGCAACAACAACAACAACACAACAGCCAGAATAACAAATCATTAATATGCCGGTTGTCTGTGAAATGTTTGTACTTTAGATACCGCCCGCCCGTCTGCCTGTCTGTCAACTGGTAATTTAATTTCGCAAAAATTTCAAATAAAATGAAAACAAATACATTAAATAACTTCTTTATCGACCCCTGTGCATCTAAATTGCCATGCGAAAATAATTTAAAAAAAACAACAACTGAACATTCCACAAAACGGAAAAAGGGAACGTCTCTTACTGAGTGTTAATTCAGTCATTCCGAAACGAACGACAAACGGTTTCCTTAAAAACGGATTGCGTATACTCGGACTGTAATGAAATGTGCCTGTACAGACTCTTAAGTCCTGCCTGTTCCTCCGAGCTTGGTGGATTTTGTTTAAAATCCACTAGACCTCCACATCTATGTGTCTGAACTTTTTGTAGCTAGAACATCTTCCCACATATACTTTCTTGGGCTGCCCGGGAGTTGGATGACTGACTTTGACAGCTCTTTATAGAGAGCATTTTCCCATGCAGGACAATTTGAAACGAAGATGATAGAAGGAGGTTTATTAATTAGTGAGGCTATGATCCTGTAAGCGTGGCCGGGGTGGCCATTTGGCTGATGTTGTTTTTCATTATTAAGGTCATACCTTTCACTTTATTATGAAGTAAACATCCCATTATATATCCGAAAATATTCTATATTTCTTTATATACCAAAATAACACCTCTTGTTGGAAACCCCTATATAACATCTGATCGTTCAACTGGCTTTACATTTCGTAACGTGTAATTCATCAATGTTGACAAATCAACAAAACGCTAATTCGTAAAAAAAACGCTTTTACGTAAAGCAAAAGCGCCAAAATACCATTTGAAATACAACTCTGCGCCGGATGGAAACAGCTGTTAGCAAAATTGTAACACACACGTAAAAAAAAGTAAACAGAGTGTTTCATTTGTTATTAAAAAAATAAAAATATTAAGTTAACAATCGCTGTTAATTTTATGAATGACAGTGAAGAGTATTGCCAAGTGCCCTGGAGACGTCGGGGATTTGGGTGTTGCGGATGCCGAAACACGCAAATATGCGCGGATATTAAGCTGGCAACCTTCTTGCGCTTTATGGCCACAGCGAGCCACACAACAAACGGTGGGCAACGCTAATTTGCTGGCCACAGCGAGCAACACAACAAACGTTGGGCAACACTAGTTTTTCCGCAGCCAGCGGTCAGCAGAATTATTGGTTAATACTTCTACATAAAAATCAAAACACCAAGTGACTGCTTTTGACATTTGTATTCGTCCAGATGACACAAAAAACATTTTGATGTATCCGATCTTGTATTCAGTTATGTTAGGTTAGGTTGAGAAGAGGAGGCAGATTTTCTGCGCCAGTATTCGGCTTGTTGTGCGCCATAACTGGTACATGAAATGTTCTCGAGAAGTTATTTTAGGAACTCTGCACCGTTGATATAATCCTTGAGTTCGAATTGAAATACGTTTACTTTTTTGTTTTGCACAAAACAATTTTGCCTTTCAGATAAATACTTCATACATATCTGTACTACTCTGCTGGGATTTAACATACCTGTCTTTGACTTACTGTGAAGGATAAAATATGGCACAAAGCAATGTGCTGTATGTACGTGTAAACCGGCCCCAAAGGCAAATGAGTATATCGCATCAACTGAACATAGTGATTACCGTCTGCAAATGATACATTTTCTTTGTTTGTGATAACAACAAAAATACTCTGATGAAATTCAACACAAACTTTTAACAGAAAATAAAATTTAAATTATATTTCCGTTGAAGCTAGTAGTAACAAACTGTTACCATTCTCTGTGTGGATGATTTGCACCACCTCAAACGATTTCTCGGAAGTCTAATATGTTCTATCGTGTGAACGCACCCTTTGTTATTGTGACCATCTATTTTGCATCATTGTTTTGCCATTTTTTTTTTTTTTTAAATAACTCTGAAAGCTTTCAATTAAAAGCAAAAAATCATATTTCAATAAAGATTTTCAAATAAAATCATTAAACGCCCATCTTCTTTTTCCAGTCTTCCACTCAGACCTATTAGTAGTCTGTGGCTGGCGGCCTTATGGGGGCGCATAAAAAAAAAACAGCAATGCCATCAATTAATTGTACAATTTATATGGAAAAGCACATCCCTAGACCAGTCATTCCATCCACTCGTTCAGACATTCATTCATCGTTTATTGCCACCACTTGTTGCCACTTGGAATGGCATTCCATGAAATTTCTTTTGCCAGCATTTACATACAATTTTGATGAAGAAATATAATAAAAATTACTTTGGGTTTTCTTATTGTATTCTGTCTTTTGTGGTAGACAAACTACATCGTTTACACGACACACTAACGGAAAAGGAATTCCAGACATATAAAAGTGGTCGCCACTAGTGGGTTGGAGTGGGGTGGGGTGGTTGGTTAGTGACTTATGTCTATTATCCGTTATTGCCCATAGCTGGGACAAATGTCTATATTGTCGTTGCCAACCGTTAAGGTTCCATCAACTGTCAATTTTATTTTTTTTTAGTAATAATTTTATGTAGAAACATTAATATTTTTGCTGGCCTACGTCACTTTTGATTTAATGATTGAGTTTTGTTTTTTTTTTGGTTTTGTTTGCCTGAGCTGAAATTATCTATCACAAAAGAAAACAAACTAAGCACAAGTTTTCGAAGAAGAATATAAATATTTTTAATTAGAACAAAAAAAAATATGTTGTTTTTTTGGGCTAAAATTGGCCGATTGGCAGATCATCAGTTTTTAATATAGAGAAACGCATCTGTACACAATTTCCAATTTATGTTGTGACATCTGTTCAAATTCGAAAACAAAAATATACCGACGAAATTCAGAAAACAATCTTAATTGTCCGAATATCTGAATCCTGCCAATTCCCTTACAAAAAAAAAACGAGTTTTTTATATTAAAAATTTCCGTTTTTTTTAATTATTCCCATATTTTGTTTTTTTTTAAGGAAATTACTTTTAACTGCAGATCTGGCAACTATCTAATCAATTCCCAATTTCCAAACATACTCAGCCCGATTATGAAAACTCCCAGGGAGATAATTCCCGGGGAATTTACTTTTTTCAGATAAAAATCCTTTAATTCTGAACAGACCGAGAGTCAAACAAAAAAGCCGATTCCGAATAATCGAATATGTCTGTCCCTTATCACTATTCTTCCAATCCAGTTAGATATTTTTCTCGAAAAAAAAAATTCCCGGGAATTATGAATTTCAACAAAAATTACAATTGGTCAGAATTTACACAATGACTTTTTCCCCAGAGTTTTTCTTGACATTAGCCTTTGGAACTCCTTCGTAAAGTCAGGAGCATTTACACGATGACGAGCCGGATTCCGAAGTGTATTCTTCTTTTTTATAAAAAAAATATGACACAAAAATATTTTGTTTTTTTTTTTAAATTTTCCATTTAAAATTCAAATATCCCACAATTTTCATTTTGTAATTATTTTGCTACCCCTCTCGCTTCTCTAACCCTTTCACCACCCATCATCGAAAATCGTGCCTACTCACCCTGGGTGAAAAGTCATCGTGTAAATTTAAGAAAATCACGTCGTTGTCAATTGCACAAAAGATGTAAATTTTTTTTAAAATAAAAATAGAATTTTTTTTTGAAAATATGTTCTAATTTTACCGTTTTAGTATTATTGTCGAAAATAAATGTCAATTCAACACAAGAAGAGAATTATTTCGGTCCAACTCGAATTAGGACAACATTAACAAATCCAAATCCTTATTAGTATTTTCTTGCTCTCTGTTGGCCAAACCCTCATGTAAGTCAGACTGTCTGCTGTTTAAATTGTTCTGGTCACATCAGCTGTTCGCGTTGCCAAGTTCCTACAATTATATTGACACTAGTAAGTTGTAATGCGCCTATGGCGCCCGTTGAAATATGGAAAAAAAATTTTGTTGAAAAAAAAAAATTTTGAGGAAAAAAAAAAATTTTGTTGAAAAAAAAAATTTTGTTGAAAAAAAAATTTTGTTGAAAAAAAAAAATTTTCTTGAAAAAAAAATTTTGTTCAAAAAAAAAATGTTCAAAAAAAAAATTTTGTGGAAAAAAAAATTTTGTTGAAAAACAAAAACTTTTTGTTGAAAAAAAAATTTTGTTGAAAAACAAAAAATTTTTGTTGAAAAAAAAATTTTGTAAAAAAAAAATTTTCGTTGAAAAAAAATTTTTATAAAAAAAAAATTTGGGGAAAACACAATTTCTGTACAAAAAAAATATTATTTTTTTTATTATTATTATTTATAGAATTATAGAATGCCTATTTAAATTCCTACGTACTGCGTGACAGAGTCAGTGAATCAGTGTATCAGTGAATCAGTGTCGAGGGTAAATATATATTAAGATTGTTAGCCGACACATGTCACAAACTTACAACGCGCACATGATACATGCCAAAATTTTCCAATTTTCCGGATTTTCTATTAAAACGCATTAAAAAATGCTATAGCCTGCCGAAGTGGATTATTTATAAACAGCTGTTTGTTTGACAGAGTTGTATTTGTTTACAAAAGTATTTAAAAAATATTGTTACTAACTCTTTTAGTCAACTAAAATGTAATAAATTTAAACCATAAAAACAAATTATTTATTTATCTACTGTGATAATTTGTCACACTTTTTTTATTAAAACAACTTCACCAGTAGCCATTTCTTTATGTCAACAAGCATTTTATTATTCTGTTACAAAGTTGCAAAAAAAAAGTACTTTTCTAATTGGATAGAAAAAATACCCGTAATACAACAAACTACTTCAAAACAATTTCCGGAGTATGAAAGGCTGAGAAGATAAAGTCTAACAAATTCCATTCAATGCGAACAGTCACATCAAACTTGTTTTTTTGTTCTGGTTGATTTTGAAGTTATTTAAGTGAGATTTGATCTGGGGAAGAGAAAACCCCCCGAGTTGCACAACTTTTGTGTCGCCAAAGACTACGATTTAAACGGAGGATTTCGCAAATGTCATTTTGTATGGCAAATATTATGGATTTTAAGTGGATTATGAACATAATTACAATTCACGATTGGGAGAGCATATTTTTACAAATGTCATTTTGTATATTTCAGGATTTTGAAAATCAGAAAAACTGAATTGTGATTGTGATTGTGAGATAATAAGCCACCTCTGTGCATTTCCTTTTCCTTCAGCAATTCATTAACGTTTTTTTCCCTTTGAAATGTTATCGCAATTTTAATTAAAACTACATAAGTAAATAATATATTTCCGTTTATTTTGTTTGGCATTTTTTTTTTCTCGCTCTCTCTCTCATTCTCATTTCAAATTGCAATCATCATAACCTTGTTCGAAATAGGTACTGCTGGTGGTTATACCTAACTACAATTGTAATATATATATATTTTATTTCTATGATAATAATGGGAATAAAAAATTGTTGTACCTTTTATTATTATGGAAATTTAATTGAAGTACGGCTTGCATGTAATTGACAAGAAAAAAAAATAAACAACAATTGTTTTTTTTTCACTTTACGTGATAATGCGAATGGGAAAAAAGAGTTACGCAAACGGAAACAATTTTTTTTTTATGTAAAACTGCCACAATGGCAAAACTTTACATGGTGGCTAAAAATTATGAATTTTGTTTTTCTGGCGAGTTTATTTTTAGAGAATTATATTTTGTTTTTGGGGAAACACTTTACAAAATCATGAGAAATAAAGTGTGGCCAAATAAGTAACACACAATTCAACAAAAACAAGAGTTGCCAACTCGAATTCTTTGTATAGTCAAACACAATGTAGAGTTCAGGCTTCCTAACAGTGTAAGCCACGATGGCGAACGACAATGTTAGCATGTTTTTTTTAGAGGCAAACAGCTGTTTAGTGGCTTTGAAATCAGCTGTTTGTCGGTTAGAAAGCATCGTGGCTTAGGCTGTTAATGAATGTGCCAAAGTAGTAGCACGTAACACACAATTCAACAAAGAGTTGGCAACTCAAATTATGTGGGTAACCAAACACAATTTAGAGGTTAGGCGTCCTAAGTGAATGTGCCGAAGTAAAAGTAATCCTCCTATCAGAAAATTCTATAAATTTTGCGATTGGCCCCTAATGGGACAATCAACTGTGGCGGCGGCCATTTACATGACATCATATTCTCGACTTGATGTAAAAAAAAATTAAAAGACCAAATAAAATTTTTTTTTTAATTACGAAAAAAACATCGGAAGTTTACTTTTGCGCCACCTTTTCGAAGAACGTCTTTAATCTGTAGCTGTCACCACATCGCTCATACCAAATGTGGACCACGGTTTGTAGAAACACCTATAGCTGGCCGCGTTCGCAGAAAAAGCTATGCTGCCCTCTAGATGTCACTAAGTCTCTCATAGCTGTCCTCTAGATGTCACTAAGCGTCTCATCAAAAACGTGTGTCAATTCGTTGGAAAAATCCGCAAGAAACTTAGCTTGTCAGCTCTCAAGATTTGGCATAAAAAATCTAGTTAATAGACGATCAAGTGATATTCAGTTTTTTTTCCAACGAGGCACATATTTGCAATGAAAGACTAAGTGACACCTAGAGGGCAGCTATTTATTTGGCTATGAGAGACTTAGTGCTATTTACAGGACAGCTACAGCGTTTTCTACGAACGAGGCACGAATTTCCTATGAGGGCCATAGGGGGCAGTTAATACTTTTACTAAGATAGACTTAGTAACATTTAGAGGGCAGCTGTAGCTTCTTCCTATAAGAGCCATAGTGACATCTATAATATGCCGACGTAGTACTACTTCTGCCCATAGACTTAGTCACATCTAGAGGGCAGATATAGATTTGTTTATGAAACACCTAGTAATATCTAAAGAGCAGCCGTATTTTTTGCTACGAGGCACACATTTACTATGAGAGACTAAGTGACATCTAGAGGGAAGCTATAGATTTATCTACGAACGGCCTACACATTTCTGATGAGAGCCGTAGTGACATCTAGAGGGCAGATATAGATTTATCTACGAACGGGCTACACATTTTTTATGAGAGCCGTAGTGACATCTAGACTTTTCAGACATAGTACTACTTCGCCAAATAGACTTAGACATGGACTTAGGAAGACCACAGTCTATGTAGAAGGCAGACGAACTAAGGCTGATCGCAGACGCATTAGTTTGACTGCAAACTCCAGATGTCACTAATTTTTTTTTTATAAAAATTCACTGATACGTTTCATAGCCGCCATCTATACGTAAAGTTCACATTTGCCTTACGATCTCTGTCCTCTAGATTGTCTCTGTTAAATGTTGACGACTTTACGAGTGAGCGAGTAATCACTAAGCCACGTAAAACTACTCTAGAAAAGCAATAGCCTTTTGGAGCCGGCTTTCAAACAGTAGGTCCCGGTCAGTGAGTTTACACAATTGTATCGTACACAGCTCACTGATTCGAGGGAAGATCCCTGTCTTTTTTTTCATGGAATGTTAAGGAAAATAAGTACTTATGCTTAATCTTTGATTTGTTTGTTTTTTATATTAAAACCAAATAAAAATATACGTGTATTCAAACCATGTACTTTATTTTTAAACATTACCCCACTGAATTCAAACCATGTAATTATTTCTTATTATACATGCCATAGATAAAGTTTTTTAAAATTCCACCCAACTTTGAGACCCCAAAAAAAGTGTTTCAGTTTCTTTCTAAATTCAAAAATATTAGATCAGCCAACTTTGAAGGTCGGCGTTCTTTTTTTTTTTTTTGACGGCGTGAGCTCTGTTGGTGCCTCTCGGCGAGGAGACAGACGGACGGACAGAAATGATCGTGCAAGCATGTGTGAATATTTTTTTTATTAGATGACCATCTTTCCCAAAATCTAAAAAGATATATGGAAAAATGTGTAAAATAAAAAAAAAAATCATAAAAATAAACGCACGATTTTATTTTAAATTAAGAAAAATGGGCAAGTATTTGGCTTGTGGGACAAGAGTCACCGTCACCGAGTCTGTCGGATGGCGTCATCACCCACTATGTGGTTATCAGCAACTGTATATCTTCATCATCGCCACCAGCAGCCCCAGCATCGTCATCATCTAGACAATTATAATGAACGCCATCAACATCATTATCATCATCATCGCAGTCATGATCTGTGTTCGTCTGTCCCTCCATTTCGAATTTCAAGTGGTTTTGTGTTCTGAATTTGGCCACTGATGATGCCTGTTTTTTTTTTTTTATTTGTTGGTCGTTCTCATTTCAATTCGTACAAAATGCGTAATAAACGAATCCGAATTTGGAGAAAAACCAAACATCGAATACAACGAAATCATTGAAAACAATTTGACGGGAACGACTGGCAGCGAATATAAAATCAAACAAATCCCATTCAATGCGAACAGTCAAGCAAAACTGGTTTTTGGAGTTAATTAATTTAAATTTGTTGCACACAAACACATTTTATAGATTACTGTTTCCAAGTTAGCTTTATTTAGTTTCTAGATCATCAGATGAGAAGGAAAATGTGCATGATAATTCAAATGAAGGATATGGGCAACAATTAAATTGTTAATTATAAAAGAATTAATTGAAATAACCAATTAATATATGTATTTCTTAATTTGACCAATACTTGATGCGCACGCTGAAAAATACGTGTTTTTGTTTAAATGTTTACACCCAAGTAAATCGCTTGTTTGGAGGTTAAGCGTTTTTTTTTGCTTCGAAACAAAGTTTATTTGGCTGCAAATATAACTTATTTGGTATTGTTATTAAGTATTTGAGCAGAAGCATTATCATGTTTCGCAATAATCTTATTTATTTGAGTGCGAATAAAAGTGTGTTTGCAGCTGTTTTTGTTTTGCCTTTTACGCTCTTTAAGATAATAACCGAACTTTGTTATAATGAGCCTTTTTTCGTAGCGTGTAGGCGATAGTAAAAAAGGATATTGGAAGGTGGACTGATGAGTACACGTATGAATCTTCTCTACACAGGTGATATGCAGGCAACGACTGGCAATCCTCTTAATGGGACATCTTCGGATGATCGTCCACCGGCAGGGATATCTGCAGGTCTAAACCTCATGAGTCGCCGGGACTCATGAGGTTTAGACCTGCAGATATCCCTGCCGGTGGACGATCTTCCACACGACAGACGAACGTAGATGTGGTGTTAGATGAAAATACCAGCGACAACCTGTCAGATATAGATAATTTCATCCTATTTGAAACCTACAACGATGATGTCTCCAAGTGAAAAGAAACCTGAGTCTGAAAGGCAAGATTGCTGCTGCATTGAATGACACCACAAATTCGAATCCGAAGAAAGAAGGGAATCATAATAACGAACACGGATCGTCGAGATCCAGATTCCTTCTGCAATAAGTTTCCCAAGAAGGCTTTTCCAAAAAAAAAACACTCCTTACAAATTCTTCTGCTGAATCTGATGCGAACTAGTACAGCCCTCTTGAAACACACCGCTTGCTAATCTCTAAACCTGAAAGACTAGGCATGTTTTTTTTTCTTTAAACCCACAGCACAATTTCCAGGTTGCCGGTCCTTGTTTGTAGTGTGTTTTTCCTGCTTACTGCTTACATGATTGATTGACATTTCAATTTGTTTCGTTATGTGTTCTTCTGTTGGCTGATTATGAGGATTGTCATCCTCATCGTCTTTCCCATCACCATCATCATGATGATGACGCTCAAGTCAATTGTTTTGTTCAATTAAAAAAAAAGAAAAACAAAATCGAGAAGAGCCAACACATGGCAGCGTACATGCAACAATGTAGCATTCAACTTAACAGCATTGAAACGACGAATCATAGCAGAGCAACACGCAATGCAACTGGTGGCTGGGCCGGTGGGGTGGGGTGGGGTGGATTGCTCCTATTATTGCGAATGAAAGAAAACACACACACATTTTTCTTTCTTTCGTTTGTTTTTTTTTTGTTGGTGTTTTCAAATTTTTCAATAAAAATTGATGGCTCTACAACAACGATGCCATGAAGCCAACAACCACCTAGTCCAAGTTAGAGACAAGCAGATGGACGGACAGATTGGACAGACAGTCAATCTCACAATTCATGATGGAACAATGGGGGTACCTTGCCGTCCTGGTCGGTGGTACCAGCGTACGAACAGTTTGTTGCAAGTGTGTGTTACAAAGTCAACAACGAACACAGACGGACGGACATACATCGAGTGCTGTTTGTTATACGAATTTAATTGGCGGCGAGGAGAATCTCTTGGATGAAACTAACTTCAATTTGTGAAATGTTGTAATCTAAAGCTGCAAAGGCGTTGCCTCTGCCTCGGCCCCCGGGACTATGGGAAGAGGGAGGTCAAGTGCATTTGCTGCCTCTATTGCCTTCGGATTGATGATGACCATCAATTTCCCATTTAAAACCTCCTCTTTACTTTCTAAATTCACTGAAAAATTGATGAATTTCTCAATGTTTTCTTTATTGGCGTTCGGGTGTTGGTTGGTTGGTTGGGTTTTTTTTTCAGTTCGTTTCTTTAATTTCCTTTTGCCACAATTTCAATTTCCTTTTGTTTCGATTAAAGTTTAAATTACACACATGTTGCCGGACAAAACATCTTCGATTAGTGATTAGCTGCAATTGGTGGCAATTACAATGACTGGCATCAAATGGATGGGTTCCCTGCGGACGGTCTTGGAACAGTAATCGTTTACAATCAATCAATTGTTTAAAGTTGGAAATAGAAATGTTTTCTTTTCCAAACAAATGTTTTATTTTTTCCAAGAAAATGTAATAGGGAATATAAAAACTATGTAGAGAATATTTTTTTACAATCTAATTTAGCATTTAAAGCAAAAAAGAAAGTAAAAAGTGGTTGATTACATTCGGGATAGGCTGGGCATGGCCATGCAATTACAAGAGTATTATGGAAAAATGTTTCAATTTCAAATAGTAATAATACCTTTCCAAGGAACGCCAGTGGGCTGATACTAAATTGAAAATTGCTTTTCTTAAGCAGAAAGTCACGCACCTGAAAAAGACAAGAAAAACGAATATTTATTATTAGTTTTGTTTAATTGAATAGGAAATTTAGAAATGAAGTTTACTACGAAATTTAGAAATGAAATTTAGTTGGAAATCTCTAACATATATCTCGATATCTTACATATATCTGAAAACAAGAATTGAATAATGTTTGAAATCCATTTTACAACGCTTCGAATATTCACGTCTTCTAATAAACGAACAAAATTTAGTTTTATGGGAACAGGCGGGTAGGAAATTTTTACAGAATTTTGTCGAGACCAGTTCTCACATTAACCTTAAAATGGGCCAAAATGAACACAAAACATGCATATATGAACCAAACTTTCCTTATTTGTACAAAGCACAGCCTTTCAAATGCAACTACAGCTTTTTTCCCGGCAAATGGTGGAAAATTAAATTTTGTCTGAATTTATTACGCGGACAAAATATCACTGAGATGAACCCACTCCGTGCTGTCTTCCATACCCAGGCATGTTTCGACCACAGAAAAAATACATCAGTCAGTTAATAGTATTGTTTAAATCAATTAAAAAATTAATGGCATAAATTAAAGAATTAATTGCATAAATTAAAAAAAATAATTGCATATATTCAAAAATTAATATAAAAAATTAATTGCATTAATTAAAAAATTAATTGCATAAAATATAAAAAATTAATTACATTAATTAAAAAATTAATTGCATGAATTAAAAAATTAATTGCATAAATTAAAAAATTAATTGCATAATAATAATTAACATTAAAAAATTAATTGCATTAATTAAAATTTTAATTGCATGAATTAAAAAAATAATTGCATAAATTCAAAAATTAATTGCATGAATTTAGAAATTAATTGCATAAATTAAAAACTTTATTGCATAAATTCAAAAATTAATTGCATAAATTTAAAAAATTAATTGCATTAATCAAAATTTTAATTGCATAAATTAAAAAAAATATTTGCATAAATTAAAAAAAATAATTGCATAAATTAAGAAATTAATTGCATAAATTAAAAAATTAATTGCATGAATTAAAAAATTAATTGCATAAATTAAAAAAATTAATTGCATAAATTAAAAAATTAATTGCATGAATAAAAACATTAATTGCATTAATTAAAATATTAATTGCATAAATTAAAAAAATGTATTGCATAAATCAAAAAATTAATTCAATAATTAAAATATTAATGGCATGAATTAAAAAATTAATTGCATAAATTAAAAAAAATAATTGCATGAATTAAAAAAATAATTGCATTAATTAAAATATTAATTGAATTAATTACTATATTAATTTACAATTCATTGGTCAATATCCCTAGTGATTGATCAGTGGAAAGTCTGTGTGACAACAAACAGCACTAGGTCTCAACTCAGTTCATCTGACTTCACCCATAAATTATCGGTTTAGTGAGTCATTCATCGTTCGCCTGTTGTCTCCTACCTGAGGACTTGGCCGATGGTCAAAGGAATATGAATGACAGACGTTGATGTCATCTGCAATAGAGTAGACTGGGTTCACAGTTGGCAAAATATTTGACAACAAAATTCCACAAAATGTACCAAAAGAAAAGTGTCAAATATTTCCTCGTTACAATCTGAATACCAAATATGTTTTTGTGACAAACAAGACACTAGCTGATTGTTGACAAAAAAAATGATTTGCGAGCAACCCGAAAATTCCAGAAGTGTAAACACTCAACATCAAATATTTGCCTCCCAAATATTTGTTTGCTCGTCTACAACAAAGACAAATGAGGAGATTGAGATCTATGGAAATATAAGAGATACCAGAAAAATCTTCTAATGAGTAAAATAATCTGGTAAGAGACACTTCGCCTATGCCGAGGACTTGCAATATTTCTCCAGCTTTTTAGAGGTCAAAGGTCCAATCAAAGATGGTGTTGAATGTGCAACCCAATCAAATATTTTTTTTTTATTGACTAACGCTCAATGCAATACACTGTGTTAGCGATAGGAAGGAATGGTATTGGAGTGAGGAAAGAGGAAGTAGTGTTTGTCGACATTTGTTTGGAATTTCCGAATGTCACAACTGACTGGAAACACACTTGCTGGAAGAATATTCCACATACGAACGTTTCGGCTAAAGAACGAATTTTCTCTATAGTGTGTCGTCCGATCAACCGGCCACTTGAGAATGAATGGATGAGAGTCCCTGGAAAACCGCGTATTTCGGCTAAATGTTCTGACATCAGGGACAAGACGACAAGATGAACTTACGTGGAGTAAGTCGCTTACCCATCGCTTATAAGAATCAATCAAATACATTTTGCTTAAGATTGAAGCCCAATTCTTCATGCTCAATAAATCAAACGACCAAATCTGTACGCTCTGGCAAATATTGGATAAGAATCAAATCGTTCGCGGATCAAAATAAAGAAATTGTTGTATTGTTGTTACGGGGATATGAAACCGGGTTTGTTGTGTGATTGGACGACACTAGGGCTAGACATTTTTTGAAGTTTTTTCGAATATCTCGAAAAGTACGAGTTTAAGAGTCAGTTTAAATATTGATGATCTGTGCACAAAAAAAAAAGTTTATTTGCAAATTCAACAATTGAAAAAATAAAACATTAACTGTTTTTGGGCTACAGTAATAGCAATTGGTGCGAGATGTATGCATTGCATACATGGGTCTTGCTCTGACTCTATGTCGGACTCTGGCTCTATGTCGGAGTCTTGGTATTGCTCTGGCTCTTGCTCTGACTCTATGTCGGATTCTTGCTTTTGCTCTGGCTCTTGCTCTGACTTTGGCTCTATGTCGGAGTCATGCTCTGACTCTACGTCGGACTCTGTCTCTATGTCGGAGTCTTGCTCTGGCTCTAATTCTTGCTCTGACTCTATGTCGGAGTCTTGCTTTTGCTCTGACTCTGGCTCTGGCTCTACGTCGGACTCTGTCTCTATGTCAGAGTTTTGCTCTGGCTCTTGCTCTGACTCTGGCTCTGGCTCTATGTCGGAGTCATGCTCTGACTCTACGTCGGACTCTGTCTCTATGTCGGAGTCTTGCTCTGGCTCTAATTCTTGCTCTGGCTCTTGCTCTGACTCTATGTCGGAGTCTTGCTTTTGCTCTGACTCTGGCTCTGACTCTACGTCGGACTCTGTCTCTATGTCAGAGTTTTGCTCTGGCTCTTGCTCTGACTCTGGCTCTATGTCGGAGTCTTACTCTTGTTCTGACTCTGGCTCTATGTCGGAGTCTTGCTCTTGCTCTGACTCTGGCTCTATGTCGGAGTCTTGCTCTTGTTCAGGCTTTTTTATTAAAAAAAATCCCAACTCTCTTTACTTTTCATGGAAATCGAAATCAAAAACCTCACTTTACTATATCCAACATGACATCATTCGCCATTGTACTTCAGGTTGACTAACTAAACAATCGAATACAACTCATTGTTTTCTACACGCTGACAAAAAAGTTTTGTGGAAACAGCGATTTATACAAATCAAAATTGTACAATTTAAATCGGCCGTCAATAAATCACGTTTTCCTATTTTCAAATGTCGATTTGATTGCGTTTTTATTCAATTCTCGCTAGTAGAGAAAACTGGTCTGTAGTCACAGTTAAATTTGTACTCACATACATATATACATATATATATATATGGCATTATGTACATATGTATGTGTGTAGATGCATTTTCATTTGGAAATTCACAAACAATCGACAATTTTTGAAATCTTGCAAAATTTCTAAGAGCTCCAATTGAACGGCAAAGACAACTAAAATCGAAACTGTGCACATTACTCATGTAACAAAGACACCACTGGCTATGAGTCAGCGACTTTGGACTGATAATGAGTCTATAATGAGTTTATTATAGCGTACTACAAGTTTCAATATGTATGCAATCCCAGGAATATAATAAGGAGTCTCGGTATTTGAATAGTCACTGGCTGTCAGATAAATGAGCTGACTAATGAAAGAAATACACATAGTTGTGTGAATAATTTAGAGCAAATAGCAAAGACAATCTAGGTGATGGATGTCCTAAGTCAGTTGCGAACTTTTTTCAATAGAGGGTTTTTACCCCGACAACCTAACATTGGCTTTTATGGAAGAGAATTAGTGCACATCTGGAGTTTGCAGCCAAACTAAAACGTCTGTAAGCCCTCTTCATATCCTTGAGTTTTCTAAATTACACCGTTTCTCATAAATATCCGAGAGTCATGAATTCATGACTACAGATGGCGTTTTCGGTAAACAGTGTAACTGTACGCAAAAATACTGCCGATAAAACGTTTTGTTATTAAAGCGTTTGCTTTGTTTTTTGTGCAATTAATAAAAATGACGCCACTCCCTGGAGGCCAAACCAAACGGGAGATGAAATAAAAACAATTAGTTTATGGAGTACTAGCAAACGTCGATGTTATTGTACAATAAATAAGGCACAACTATTAAATCACAATAGAAACAGAAGCTTTTCTCACATTGACTGGCGGTTGGTTGGCCGTTATCAGGCGCCACCAGTATCCGTTGGTATCCGGCGCTCTAAAACCAAAATCTAAACCAATGCATCATCGTCAAGACCATTAAAGTAGGCTGGCAGACAGGCAGACGGACGGATATAAATACAGAAGAAGAAGAAAAAAATATGCAAACGTATGCCTAAGTATGTACTAAAATATTTAAATGCTTAGTTTTTGTTTTATTCCCACAAAGTTGTTGTCGAACTACTCCGGGCGACACTTTGCCATGTTGCAAGAGTGGCGGTGGTGGTGGCGGCAGTTCTGAAAACAAAGTTTTCATTTTGCCTGGGAAAATGTTATTTGATGCCGTCACCATGCATTCGCTTGCATGTGGAAATTTGGTTGGTTTGAATTAAATTGCCTCAAGTGCGATGCAATAGTTTGTTTTTAAATTTTTTTCTTCTTCTTTTTTTTTTTTTGTTTGTTTTATGGAGGGTTGGTTGGTGGTGGCTGGTAAATCTGGGCCATAATATTTAGCATTTGAGTCAACAGCAGCTCTTATGTGGTTTTGCTGCCGCAATGTCCTCGTTTGTGGTGCTCAAAAATTTGGAAATAATTCAAAAAAACAAGTCATAATAGCAGAGCGACGCCAAATTTTGCCACAATCAAAACAAGTGTACACACATGAACCGAAGATCAACAGATGCCGCTGGTGGGGAGAAAATGTCAACAATTTTGGTAGAATTGTGGAATTTTCGCAATAGTTTTAGTAGTGAACAGTGAATACTAAGTGTGAACGATAATTAGCACACTATGTTAAGACAATGTTAAGTTAACAGACAATTGCAGTGTGAGTGATTCTCATTTAATGCAAAGACTATACAGAGGTCAGACGTCCCAAGAACGTTTTCAAAAAACATCATTTGCTTTGAAACCCCTTCAAATATTGTCATGCCAATTACTGACATCTAGAGTAACATCTAGTAATGTGCCAAAAAAAAAAACACAACTTGGGATGTCTGTCCTCTGTATAGTCTTTGATTAATGGTGAATTACAGAGTAACTGAATCCTAACGCTGTAAATCTCTGTTAACAACATGGTGTGGAATTGTATTTCCCCAGTCACTAATATGACCAACTTAACCATGACATTGTGAAAATTTATGCATAATTCACATTCAAAAAAAATAATGAGTTTCAACAGTCACCCCAAGTATTTATTTATATTCATAGCAGTAATAAATTTATGGCCTAAATAGTAATTTGTACCATTAAACTTTCAAGTCATTACCATTTAAGTTCTATCACAGTCAACTATGAGGAATTTGTGGTATGGTGTGAGTTCGGTCGACCTTTTTCCGTCCACCTGAAATGTTATGACCTGGCATGACAGAAATTTCAATGCAAAGGCCAATTTGGAATGGGATTTGTTTGTTACGTTCCCAATGAATGAAAATAAAAGTTCAAAGTCATGGTGGTTAAAACCAAAACATTTTTAGGCTGAACTGAAAGCTTCAAATTAATTACGTCACCTGTACTGTTCATGGAATAATAATTTTTCAATATTTTTATAATATTTTTCAATATTTTTTCATATTTTTCAATATTTTTTCATATTTAATAATATTTTTCGTATTTAATAATATTTTTCAATAGAAAATTCCAAAAACTGGTATTTCGGATTTAAGAAATTCTGTTTTTGAAAGGGAAAGTAAAATTCAAAAAATCCCAATTTCTCATTAAAGAAATCCCAGAATTCCTAAATGGCGAAATAAATATCCAAAAACTGAGATTTGCGTTTTGAGAAATTATGTTTTCGAAAGAGACACCAACAGTGAAATAAAAAATCATGATTTTTAATTAAATAAATCCCAAAATTCCTAAACGGGTAAAGAAAATTTACCAAAACTTAGATTTGCGTTTCGAGAAATTATGTTTTCGAAAGAGACACCAACAGTGAAGTAAAAAAAATAAATTAAAAATTATGATTTTAAATTAATCGAATCCCAGAATTCCTAAATGGAGAAATAAATTTCCCAAAACTGCGTTTTGAGAAATTATTTTTTGAAAGAGACACCAACAGTGAAATAAAAAACAATAAATAAAAAACGAAACGAATCCCAGAATTCCTAAACGGGGAATAAAATCTCAAAACTGAGGTTTGCGTTTTGAGAAATCGTAGAAGACTCCGATAGTTAAGTAAAAAACAATAAAGAAAAAAATTATGATTTTTAATAAAATGAATGCTAGAATTCCTAAACGGGAAAAGCAAATTTCCCAATACTGAGATTTGTGTTTTGAAAAATTATGTTTTCGAAAGATACTACACCAGTAAAGTAAAATCGAAAAATCAGAAATCCTAATTTTTCATTCAACGAATCCCAGAATTCCTAAATGGGGAAATAAATATCCAAAAACTGAGATTTTTTTTTTAAAAATTATGTTTTCGAAAGAGACACCAACAGTGAAAAAAAAAACAATATATAAAAAATCATGATGTTTAATTAAATAAATCCCAAAATTCCTAAACGGGGAAACAAATTTCCCAAAACTGAGATTTTTTTTTTAAAAAATTATGTTTTCGAAAGAGACACCAACAGTGACATAAAAAAACAAATAAATAAAAAATCATGATTTTTAATTAAACGAATACCAGAATTCCTAAACGGGGAAACAAATTTCCCAAAACTGAGATTTTTTTTTTTAAAAAATTATGTTTTCGAAAGAGACTACACCAGTTAAGGGAAATCCTAAAATCAAAAAAACCTAATTTTTCATTCAACGAATCCCAGAAGTCCCAAACGGGGAATAAAATCTCAAAACTGAGGTTTACGTTTTGAGAAATAGTAGGAGACTCCGACAGTAAAGTAAAACAAAATTAATAAAAAATTTTGATTTTTAAATAAATGAATCCCAGAATTCCTAAACGGGGAAATAAATTTCCCAAAACTGAGATTTGTTTTTTTTTTAAAAATGATGTTTTCGAAAGAGACTCCGCCAAAAAAGTATTGATTTTTAATTAAACGAATCCCAGAATTCCTAAACGGGGAAATAAATTTCCCAAAACTGAGATTTGCGTTTTGAAAAATTATGTTTTCGAAAGATACTACACGAGTAAAGTAAAATCGAAAAATCAGAAATCCTAATTTTTCATTCAACGAATCCCAGAATTCCTAAACGGGGAAAAAAATCCCAAAATTGAGAAATGCGTTTTGAAAAATTTTGTTTTCGAAAGAGACTACACCAGTTAAGGAAAATCCAAAAATCAAAAAATCCTAATTTTTCATTAAACGAATCCCAGAATTCCTAAATGGGGAAATAAGTATCCCAAAACTGAGATTTTTTTTAAAAAAAATTATGTTTTCGAAAAATACTAAACCAGTAAAGTAAAATCGAAAAATCAGAAATCCTAATTTTTCATTAAACGAATCCCAGAATTCCTAAACGGGGAAATAAATTTCCCAATACTGAGATTTGTGTTTCGAGAAATTAAATAAAATAAATACAAATTTGTGATTTTTAATTAAATGAATCCCAGAATTCCTAAACGGGGAAATACATTTCCGAAAACTTAGAGTTGTGTGTTGAAATATTATGTTTTCGAAAGAGACACCAACAGTGAAATAAAAAACAAATAAATAAAAAATCATGATTTTTAATAAAATTAATCCTGGAATTCCTAAACGGGGAAATAAATTTCCCAATACTGAGATGTTAAGGGAAATAAGTAAGTAAATAGAAGAATTCATAAAGGGGGACAGGAAATTTCCAAAAATGCTATTCGAAGGAAATTCATTAGATGGAGCAACATGCGTGAAATTAGACCACATCGATCTTCGTTCTGACAGTGATCACTCTCGATTTTGTGGTGCTGTGAGTCTAAAAGCCAAACAATAGTTTTCATCTTAACCATATTTGTGGTAGAACATTACAATCCTCCACTAATCGACCCATTTCCTAAAATAGCCTTCATCTCGATTTGAGATTCTGCAAAGCCCGATTCTAATTCCAATAACTAACTCTGATACAATTTTTTGTAATTCGAATAATTTTTAGAAAATGGATAAACTATTTTTCTGACATTTTTTGTTTCTGTTCATCGAGTTTGATTTATTTATATTTCGTTGCAAAAATAGAAATGTTCGAAAAACGATTCGGTTTACATCACATCGAACACATCCATTGTGTCTCTCCACGTTTAACATTTTCCAATACAATGCGATGCCATGCAATGTAATCTTTAATCTTAAAATTATTGCTAAATGAACCATAAAATTGAATACTTATTGGCGTTTTGGCAAGGAAAAGAAGAAAAAAAACACAACAAAAACGCTTCACACATAACAGAGCTATTTTTGCAAATTGACTACAGAAATTATCTATAAATCGGCCGATAGAGGGAAATCGTCATAAAAACCAACACCAACACACACACACACACATAAAGAAAACAAAAGCTGAAATTTCCGTTAAACAAAAATGATACGGAAATTAGAGTGGGACTATTTCCTTTTTGTTATGAATTCGTACGTAATAACGAACAAAACGAATTGAATGGGACGATGATAATTGAACAACAACAACAATCAAAGTTGTAAAAAATACTTGTACACACATTATATACATACATACACATTATACACATACATATAATCAGAGAGATTTGAAATTTATGAATGAACGATTGAGTGCCAACTAAAAAACAAACAACAACAACTACTACTCATTTGTATTCGCATTGATTTAAATACACGTAATTTCTGATAAAACGTATTTTTTGCCCCGTTGTTACTCATTTAAATGTTTATAACGCGAATTGACATCTACATTACATACATTGCCATTGCTATTTTAAGCCAAAAAGTGATAACGAAAATTTACATTTAACAACTGACTGACGGTGTTGCATGATGTCATACTCTGAAAATGTCGGCGTTTTTTTTTTTCACTTCACACTTCAATGATTTTCAATACAACAACAACAACCACAAAAAAATAGTTCAAAAGTTGAGTGAGAAAAAAAACGGTCGCGGTCAGTGTTTATTACATGTGTTAACAATGTCCATTTATTAATAATAAAATAAATTGATTGCATTTATTAATAGAGAATGGTCTTTTTTGTGGTTGTTGTGGTGTACAAAAAATAACAATTTATTTATATGAGATGAAATTTGATAACAGGGAAGAGGCAGGCCAACAGAGGCGTACACAGACAGTGTGTCTCAAGGGAAGGTAGTTTGTTCGATTGGAAATCATGGTTTCCAGTGGAACGGTGTAACTCGAAAGAGGGTCGTATAAACGGCAGCAAGATTCTAACACGGCAAGTGGAAACGTATGCGAATAAATCTGCATCTGAGAAACTACGCTAACAATTGCAAAAGAATCCATGGTGGGAAATTTAGCACTGCCAACTCAGCAGCGGTAATCGCGATTTCTTGTCAAATATAGCAAAACAAAAATACTGTTTTGTATCCGGTTATTGTTTACAAATTAAACCGGTTTTTTACAAATGGAACCGGTTTTTTAACAAGTGGAACCGGTTTTTTCCAAGTGGAACCGGTTTTTTGGGCTTTGGAACCGGTTTTTTTAGATTTTCTACAAATTCGTTTAGATTTATAACATGGATCTTTTACATTTGGAACCGGGTTTTTCCAATTTGAATTCGGGCATCCAAATACCGATCCGGGTTTTTACACTTTATACCGGGTCTAAGGACTTTCAAACAGGGGTTTTTGTCTTTGACAGAGGTTTTTTTTACAAATGCGATTTCTCAGCTTTAGCAGTAAAAAACTTTTTATAATTTCTAACCGGTTTTTTTTACAAGTGGAACCGGTATGAATCTAACAAGGCAAGAGGAAACGTATGCGAATAAATCTACATGTGAGAAACTACGCTAACAATTGCAAAAGAATCCATGGTGGGAAATTTAGCACTGCCAACTCAGCAGCGGTAATCGCGATTTCTTGTCAAATATAGCAAAAAAAAAATACTGTTTAGTATCCGGTTTTTTTACAAATGAAACCGGTTTTTTCCAAATGGAACCGGTTTTTTTGACAGGGTTTTTTGTCATTGACAGCGGTTTTTTTTACAAACGCGATTTCTTCTCAGCTTTAGCAGTAAAAAAACTTTTTATAATTTGTAACCCGTTTTTTTTACAAATGGAACCGGTTTTTTTACAAGTGTAACCGAATTTTTTTGGCTTTGGAACCGTTTGTTTTGTGCTGTGGTACCGGTTTTTTTTCTAGATTTTCGACAACGAGTTTTTTGATTTGTAACATTGGTCTTTTACATTTGGAACCGGGTTTTCCAATTTGAATTCGGATATCCAAATACCGATCCGGGTGTTTTGTCTTTGGCAGCGGTATTTTCTAGATTTAAATTCAAAATTTCAACATAGCACCGATTTAAGGACTTTGAAAATGGGTTTAGTTCTTTGTCACCGGTTTTTTTCGATTTGGTTATGGTTTTTAGACTTTTGTACCGGTTTCCTTTGATGTGGAGGAACTAGGTTTTCGGGATTTTTCCGGGAAATTGTAGATTTTGAACAAGTTTTTTGGACTTTGGCTCCGATTATTTTCAGATTTGAAACAGCGGTTTTCAACTCTGATGCGGGTTTTATCAATATGGTTATGGTTTTCAGACATTCGTACCGGTTTTCTTAGATTTTTTAGTTTTTAGATTTGGAACCGGTTTCTAAGAGTATCAAACCGTTTTTTTGGACTTTGGCAGCAGTTTTTTTAAGAGATTTTAAAAAGCGGTTCCGATTTTTTTTCGATTTGGTTCCGATTGTTATGTTTGCACAAAATCCCTTTATTAATTAAATCACATATCAACAATGTAACCGCTGAATATATGAAGGACATTTTTGTCCCTAGCTTCCCTTTGTCAATCGTTTTCCAAAACCAGCGTCCAGCATTTCCAGAGATTTGCCAGCCTAACGTCTTGGTTTGTCTACTTGTACGGCCACTGTCGCTTGAGCGTGTGTGGGAGTATGTTTGCACAAAACCTCTTATTAATTAAGGCACACATGTGTGCAGACAGCAAATGCATTTGCCTACGTACGTACAGACTCAATTACTAGCAATTAAGTTGACCATTCGATGGAATTTCGAGTTACACATTTTCCATTGTACAATTCATGGCACTGATTAACCTCTGTTGTCACCTTTTCGATAACGATGTCCATTGCGGTTGTAAGAGGAGTGAGTGTGTATGCGTTTATCGCAGAAATACGCACTCTGAAGTCATTAATGATATTGAACACATCGGGGTGGAATTAATTTTATTCCTTATTTAAATAAAAGTTTTCTGAGAATGCCAGAATAACTCCGGAACGAGTAATTTTAAAGAGGGGATGTCGGAACCAAAAACTAAAATTTAATAGAAAACACGAATTTCTTTAAATCGGAAGTTCTCAAGTCTCTGGACAAGGCGCTTTACACTGATACTTTTCGCCCTCGCTTTCGTTCTAATCTAACCTAAACAGAGCGTTTGAACGTTGTTAAGTTTTCAACCCTCGAGTTTTGAAATGTGAATAACCTAGAATTACCCCATAAACAGATTGATCTAAAAATGTTACTCACTTAAATAAACATTTTGGAAATATTAACTTTGCTCGGTCATTACCTGGAAATAAGTAAAAAGAAATTGGTGATTTAGTATTGGTGATTAAAAACTATTCGTATATAATATTAAAGAGACGACTGAAAGAAAAACTGGTAGCATTAAATTTATTTGGAATTGTCATCAATTGATTTAATTTATATAAATTTTCATTGCTTCGTATCTCATGTAGGTATTTCTGCTTTTATTATTTTTAAAAGTTATTTAATATTCTCTTTATAACAGATGACAAATTGTCGTCAGAGGCTGTCGTTTCAATTGTGTTTAAAATGTGTAGCTCAAATCAGCTGTTCGGCGAATCAGCTGATTACTTACTGATTTACTGTGACCTCAACCATTGCGACAGCTCACTTAATCTTACTGACGCAGCTGGGGCACTTGTTTTGGCTTATTAAGTCCAGGGTTGCCAAAAGCAAAAGCCCAACAAATGAGTCAAGTTTGATCTTCGTTCAAAAAAATCCACCACAAAAGTTTAATATTATTTTAATTATTCAGTGGAATCATATGTTTTTGGCGATAGAAGTGTGAGTGAACAGCTGAAAATGTCGATTATTTGGATTGACCACTCAAAAACGTGTTTGAAGTTTAAACTCAGTTTTAAATAATCGTGGTTTCACCCTTAAATGCATAATGTTTGGGACATTAATTTATATGAAAATTAAAACGTAAGAGAAGGAGATGCCATGCATTTAAGGGTTAACAATGATCTAATTTATTGTCTAAGGCCCAATAAATGAGATCATTGTTAACCCACGATATTATTTGGTTCTCTCATTTATTGTCTAAGGCCCAATAAATGAGATCATTGTTAACCCACGGTATTATTTCACTGCTCCTTATTTAGTATCCTTTTTGTGAAATCCCTCATGGTTTTTCAGAGTGAGACGCCCATCCTTAGTTTTCGATAGTTCATAATGACGACTTGTGTTCTCCATTCTCCGTTTATATTTTCCTAATGAAAACTTCCCTATGGGAAGTTGGTCAAAGTTAGTCTCACATTAGTCTCAAATTATATAACCACGACTACCGAATACTTTACCTAGTTTAGATACATTTTAAAATAGTCTTAAGAGTTTAACATCCCCCAGTTTAACAATTAAATGAAGCTGAATCATTGTTTTTTTTTATTAGCATATCAGCGCTTTCTAGTTTAAAGAGGTCGACGACAGATAGCTGACTTAGACTTTGCGGCGTTCACTGGTTATCTTCTATACTCTAGTTATGAACTATGAAGCGTAAAATTTAATTCCAAACAAAACAGAGATTTCTTTGTTAGAGATTATGAACTCTAAATCTACTTGTTCGCCATTTTCGAAATTTAAATTAAGCACAGTAAACGTTTTTAATGTTTAAATCAAATTTATTACATTTTAAGCATAATTTTCCCGAGGCAGCCCCAAGAAATATGAGAAATTAAAAGCTTCAACACTTATAATGACGGCGAAAGAAGAAATAAACCGTGTATTTTAATTTATTATGTTAAGCTTTCTCCGACATTAGTTTTTTTTCGTTTAGTTTTGTCGCTTTATTTTGATTTTCTGTTGTTGTTAAAATGTTTTTTTTCTTCTAGTTGATTACGAAAAAAAAATGGGAAAAGTTCAATGACCGCGATGACTTTTCATAGCGGAGTAGCAGCCAGCATTTTAAAATGTTAACTGTTAACGGTAAAACTGACCGTGGTAGATGAACAATACACCAATAGAAGCCTTTGCCAAAGTCATGGTTGTATTTACAGTTCATAGTTTTCCTTTTTCCACAGTTGATATTTTTCACACTCTCTAGCCGCCGCTGCTCAGCTCAACACCGTTGAAAATTAGTGCAAAATCATGGTTAGTTGTTGTGTTACTTTGGTTGTTTAGATTTCATGAGAAACTTGTATTTTAAGCAGTTTTTATTGTGTGTGCGGTTTTCAAGCTTTAGAATATTTTTTTTTTTTTTGAAACGGTTCACTTTTGTGGTGGTGTAAAGTTTATGAACCCATCATTTCAGTTATTTGTCTGTTGTTGCGCCTCTTGTTGAGTGGTTTGAGTGTGGCGCCCAACGAAGCGTTGCATTTGGTGGAGTCGGGTTTTGGTGTGTTTCGAAAATGGTAACAGAAACGACAGCGGTGTGGTGTTGTGTGCCAAGCAAATTTACATACAGACTTTGTAATAACATTAACATTTTATGGAAATTTCGTAAAAAAAAAAAAAACTTAAAACTGAAAATCAAATATGCCGGGAAATGTAAAATTAAAATGTAGGTACACGAAACAGAATAGACTCACGCATACTAAGTACAAAGAAAGATTATTTCAGTTTTATAAATAAAGTAAGCAGTGTCTCTGTGCCATCTACAGAAGAATGGACCAGGTAGCTAGTCACGAAAAATTACACTAGTCAACAGTCAAAATGTACTCGGGATGCGATAATTTTTTCTGTGTAGATAACCTTGACATGAGCTCGAAAAACGCAATAACAATTTTTTTTTTCATTTGGTTTTTGTTTTATTTTTTTTTTTTAAATTTTAAAAAATTTTTTTTGGTTAATTTGTTTCGTCCGGAATAACTCGGGAACCACTAGCCCGATTTAATTGAATTAAATTTTAAAAAATTTAAAATTACAATTCCCTTAATCTGTTCATATATTGTTTTCCTATTCAAGCAACAGTTTCCAAGTTAAAAATGAATATATAAAGGAAAAAACTTATTTTTTGCCTAAAGATTTAAATTTTTTTTTTTTAAAAAATCCATAAAAAATCCAAAATGAAAAAAAATGTCAAATCTTATTACTTTTACGTAAAGTCACATAACCTATGAGCAAAATGAGACAAAGATCATGAAAATCGATGCACGCGTTTCGCTTTTATTCGCAATTGAGTAAAGGTATGAATTTCAAAAATCAAAAAAAGTCATATATTTTTGTCACCCAACAAATTTTAATTTTTTTTGTAATAAAAAAGAAAAAACCTTACCATAGACAAAGTTGTGCATATGTCGAGCAAATTTTTTAAATTCATACCTTTACTCAATTGCGAATAAAAGCGAAACGCGTGCATCGATTTTCATGATCTTTGTCTCATTTTGCTCATAGGTTATGTGACTTTACGTAAAAGTAATAAGATTTGACTTTTTTTTTTTATTTTGGATTTCTTATGGATTTTTTAAAAAAAAAAATTTAAATCTTTTGGCAAAAAATAAGTTTTTTCCTTTATATATTAATTTTTAACTTGGAAACTGTCGCTTGTATAGGAAAACAATATATGAACAGATTAAGGGAATTGTAATTTTAAATTTTTTAAAATTTAATTCAATTAAATCGGGCTAGTGGTTCCCGAAACAAATTAACCAAAAAAATTTTTTTAAAGTTTAAAAAAAAAAATAAAACAAAAACCAAATGAAAAAAAATTTTTTTATTGCGTTTTTCGAGCTCATGTCAAGGTTATCTACACAGAAGTACATGAAATTTTTTTCATTTTGTTGAGTAGTGTTATCAGATCTCAATTCTCACGGATGATTCAAAAATTTGGAGTGGAACTGTCACGGGAGTTCTCTCAGATGCTCCAAGCAGAGGTAATCGAAATCGATAGCACTTAAAAATCGATAGCAGCCTGATAAACACTACAGTGATCTGTAGCTCTAAGTACTTCGATCATCGACGACCATTTCTCGGTAGAAAAATATCCCACTGATGCTGGAAGGTAAAAGGGTCAGCTAACTGGGCTTCCCATTCACTACCCTGCCCTCTTCACGGCGCTAACTTTCACAAGGTTCGCAAATTTCAAAAGTCAATTACAATTTGCAGATCAAAATAATAAATAATGTCTTTTAAATTACACACTCGTTACTTCGTTATTCATGGAGTAATAAAAATGATATCTACAAGTAATTGACACTGTAGGTTGAACTTGATGATTACAGTCTTGGGCCGCACAATTATGATGGCATCATTCAAATACAACACCAAAGTAATTTTCTTAATTGTGTTGTTTTTACATTAAGGGAAACCAACTTCCTCAATGACCCTTATGAACTCTTTGTGGTCTATAGTTTGACACAGTTCTGCTTATCATTCCAAACATTCATCACCGCCATACAATGATGGCGATGACGATGATGGTCGTTGGTTTGTCATCGTGTGCCGATTCTAATATGACATAATTCGCCATAATGACATAATCATATGACAGTTCGTTGAAGTTGTCACCCATTCTGTGGTGACCATCAGGAATTGTGTTTAATTTAATTTTCATGTTTTCAGTTCATTTTTTTTTTATCATTTTAATGCCGCGAGAGAAACACTTTAATGAAATTGTTCTTGAACTTGGATTAAAGTCACATTTTTCAGATATTCAGTAAATGACAGCTTCTTTATTTCATGCATGCATACATAAGTTCTAACTTAAATAAAAGCGACAACGACGACGTTAATCAATATTTATTGTATTACAGCGTTAGTTTTATATGTGAGCCGGCCCTCCGACATGGCATGACATGAACTGTCCGTCTTTTATACAATGTAAGCATGACATGACCCCCCATACCCCTGCGCAGAAGACACAGTAATAGTAAATTCGATGGGAAATGGAAAGTAAAGGGCGTGCTTTTTGTTTAGTTAATGAATCAGCTGTTGGCTGGCGTAATTTATGTCTTCAAATATAAATTATAAATTAAACGAAATAGTTTGCTAACTAGTTGATAATTGTTTCTATTGTGGGGAATTCGTGTACACTTTGTCTGTTATTCTCACTGGCCAACTAAAAAATTCTGCTTTATTAAAATTTTATGACATCAGCTGTTTGGTCGATCAGCTGATTGGGTAAGCTGATTGCCGGTTTTTTGTACAACTCTTTTGCGAGACTAAGGTGTATTTTAAATACAACTGAGAAATATCAGCTGTTTGGTCCTTTGAAGGGAGATTTAGTTAGAACCCAAACGAAAGGGAACAGAATGTTGTCGATTTTCGCACAACTCTTTTGCGAGTCTAAGGTGCAATAAATAAGTTTTTTAGTTAAACAAACGATTTGTAAAACTTAGTTTTAAATAAAACTGAGTTTAAATCTCCACAGGTACGTGTCCGTTCATTCCTTCATGGAATGTTAAGGAAATACGTTCGTAACTTCCTTTTAAGGTCTTCTGGTCAAAATCTAAATGTTTTACTTTTATATGAGTTCAGAATTCGGCAAATATGTCCTGTAGCTCTCCGAGACGGCTTTGCTTTGCTTTGATTTATTGACCAGTACTCGAAGGTGAATGTCTGGTTAAACTTTCCGCCCGTAGCTGAGACCGGCGACTACAATTGTGTTTAACCACTAAGGCACACAGATGGGAACTACATGCAACTCTGCGTTTTTAAACTTCCGTCATACATACGTTTTGTTAGTCACAGTCGTAACAAATGATTTAAATTACAATTAAAATGGAAAACGGCTCTGGCTAGACGCTTGCGTCAGTTTAAAGTATTCACCTTTGAACGACAACTATATACGATCTAGATATGTAGATTAGCAGTTAATAAAATGCAATAAAACCAATCACCGATTGCCAAAAAAAAACAAAATGCCAAGAAAATCCATTAGAAATTAAACAATAAACAACTAAAGTGTAAACACAATAAATACGGACAGACTGAATGACTATCTGTTGTATGGTTTATTTCAATCATTACACTCGAAATGCCATTTAACTGGAACGAATTTTCAAATCACACAGATATCAAACAGAATCTATGAAGTTTTTTTTGTTTTTTTTTGCAATTGAAGAAGAAGTTATTGAGTTCAAACTATTAGACTGTCGATCAAATGTCAATCAAAGTGTCCACAGAAAATAGCATCGAGTGAAAATCTACTGATGTGCATTTCCAACACAATCACAGACGATCTTAATTGAAAAGCTTTTTCTTACTTTTACGGTAATCGTGATTATCACTTACATACATGACGATGAAGATGATGGTAGGAGACGATAGGAGAAAATTGTAGTTGAAATATTGAATATTGTCAGCTCATTTATCTTAAATGTAAAAGAGAAGAAGAAAAAAACTCCTCGGCCGCAAGTGTTGTAAGCTATAATTTGAAAGCACTTGTAATTTTTTTGCGTTGAGTGATTTGTATGTGTAGTCGTTAGATTAAAACAAGTTCGATTAAACACGTATTTACGCTGTTTTTGTGCTCTTCCTTTTGCTGCTGCCGTTGAATGGCAATTTGATTGGCATCACTTGCTGTACAAGTGGCGAAGGCGCCTAGATTACAACGCGGCGTCTTGCATGGACTTTGTGATACTCTACTTTTGGGGGGGGGGGGAAACCAGAATTTTAAAAAAAAAATTTACCTGGCCTACAATTTTCCACAGGCCAAGCTAGCACCTATGTGTTAAATGTAATGAGATCTTAAAAGATTTTAAATCCAAATCTGGCATTGAAAATGTCGCTATATACAGCGAGTTTGGGAAGGTATGGATTGTTCTGCAAGCTACAAACATGGTCCTTCGAGTAAACTGGACATAAAAAAACGAGTAGACATAAATGGAAGAGTCATCTCCTGAACGATTGACCAAGTGAACAATTCTTTTGATAATAAATATGACTGCAAACAGACTTAGGTGACTGGCATTTTCCTGGAGGATGACATCTTTGAAAAATGAATCACAGACAGTTTAAATTATTATGGAATTACACTTAACCTGTGCAGTTGAGCTAGATATAACTAACGATTTCGAGTCTCTTCAGCACCAAATCGCTTACACAGCAATTATATGTGTCTCCGTCTATTGACCAAGAAAAACAGACACTGACTGCCCTAGTTTTATTTTAAGTCGTTCATGTTGAGTACATTTATTGTAGTAGTTGGCAACGCTCTGTCAATAACATATTGACAATAGCAAAACAGATATAGAGGAAATGCGGGTTAACTAGTTTTCTTTTAAATCGTTCATGTTGAGTACATTTATTGTAGTAGTTGGCAACGCTCTGGCGTAAAAACACAACTCTGTCGATGACATATTGAAAAAAAAAACAAAACAGATATAGAGGAAAGGCGGGTTAACTAGTTTTATTTTAAGCCGTTAATGTTGAGTAAATCTATTTAAGTAGTTGGCAACGCTCTGTCAATAACATATTGACAATAGCAAAACAGATATAGGGGAAAGGCGGGTTAACTAGTTTTCTTTTAAATCGTTAATGTTGAGTACATTTATTTAAGTAGTTGGCAACGCTCTGCCGTGAAAATACAACTCTGTCAATAACATATTTAAAAGAGCAAAAACAAAAATATAGATGAATGACAGGATGCCCTTATTTCATCTGCCGCACAAATTGGCAACTCCGCAGCAGAAAATTGCATAGACAATCAGTGGTTACAGGTCCTAAGTCAGATGTGATATTTTCCTATAAATGGCGGCTAGGTTTTTTTATACGAACGTACCATTGAATATCTACAAAAGAATGAGTGGCATCGGGAGTTTGCAGCCGTAACAGTGGATGCCACTGTCAAGAACCGAGCAAAAGAGAACAAATTCAACACATGATTAACTTTAACGGAGTATATCAGCATTATGCCCACAGTAGGGTGTCCAACACAGTTTTATAGCTTAAAACCAGCCTTTGATTAATGTTCGGTTTAGTTTTTCATTAAACCAACAGAAAATCATAGCAGAAATAAAGAAAAACAAAATCGCTAAACTAAAATTGAAGAGTAATTGGAACGGAACTTGCTCTTTAAAGTTGCCAGCCTTATCAGTTCGTATAAATTTACAACAAGTGTATCTGCATCCAGACAGAATAGCAAAAACTGCCGTTGAGTTATATGACGACTCTTGTTTTTTGCGTCTTTTTTTTTTTTGGCGAGCAAAACTTGTTGCCTTTGGTCCACTCGAGCTTCTGGGATTTTCTCACGTTCCATTGGCGGGAAACTTGTTTTGCCAAGCCACTGTCACACAAGACCTAGAAAAAGAAATCATGAACTGAGATGAGGATGAGGATGAGGTTGAGGATGAGGATGCTGTCTCTAAAGCTACCGTATGGCGGCTCAAGAAACACATCTCCGGAGCAGGCTACATGTGAGCTTGTTTGACTATTCCCGCTATCAATGGCTAACTAACTACACTTTTAACAACAAATCTTAACTACTGCCCAGACTTTTCCAAGACATTTAATATGTCTGCCCTCTTTTAGTTTAAGTTTTAGTTTTAGTTACTTGTTTTTGGTTTTAGTTTTCCTCTTTGGGTAGAAGGAAATGTGTGTTTTAGTTTCTTTTAAGTTGTTAATGTTGTTAATATTGACTTGACCTAAATTGTCTTCCCCCCTCCGTTCAAACTGAAATTAGTGAAATTATGAGATTTGTTATTAACACGCACATCCTGTGCTCCGCCCCATGCCCCATCACCCCAGCCCAGCAAGTCTTATGTTGCGAAGTTTGAGGAGTGTTTGCTAGGCAAGCGATTGTTAAATATGACTACAGATAAGGTTGGCAGAAGGAGCATCGAGGTGAATTGCGGGGAGGGAAATAACCGCAGGTAATGTCACAGAAGGTTAGCAACCCATAATCAATATAGCTTGTGTGTTTTTTGATTATTAAATAAATTATTTATGTCATTCGCTTAAGGCAACACGAGTGGATCTGGCAACTTGGATGGTTGGAGTAAGTCTTTATTGACTTTAAAAGTCAGAGCGAGAAGACATGGCATGGACAACGCTTAACAATATTAATGACTAATGACACTATATGAACGTCACCCACTGGAGGCTAGGGGCAGGAGAGATCCATTAACATGCATAGACAGGATGTCGTGGATGGGCAGTGGTTACGACCACTGCTGGTCATATACACATTTGAGACTGGATTATATTGAGTAGTAGTTTGGAAGATCATATTGAGGGCAGACAACCGTAAGATAGGCGATTTTTTCAATAGGGGACAGCAATAGCTTTTAAGTAGAGAGCGGAGACCGTCTTAAATTTCATATTATTGTTCTTCTTTCACATTTTTTGTTTTGTATATTTTTTTTTACAAAAAAGTGGCAGCAAAGGCAATTGTGTTTTATAATTAAAGCGCCCATCTGCTAACTGAAACCAACTCTGTGTGGCAAAATGTACAACTCTGTGTTGTAACTGTCCGCCAGCTGCAACCGTATTTTTACAAAAAGTTGGCAGCACTGTAAGATGAATTGAAACAGCCGCAAAGACAAACAATTCAATACGTCCCCGTAACTGGCCGATAGACACAATGATAGCTGAGTCTGGCGACTCCAATTTTATTTAATAATTAAAGCGCTCATCTGCTAACTGAAACCAACTCTGTGTGGCAAAATGCACAACTCTGTGTTGTAACTGTCTGCCAGCTGCAACCGTCCTTTTACAAAAAGTTGGTAGCACTGTTAGATAATTTTACAGAGCCGCAATGACTAACAATTCAATACATCCCCGTAACTGGCCGATAGACACAATGGTAGCTGAGTCTGGCGACTCCAATTTTATTTAATAATTAAAGCGCTCATTTGCTAACGAAAACAAACTCTGTATTGCAAAATGTACAACTCTGTGTTGTAACAGTATTTTTTTTACAAAAAGTTAGCAGCACTGTAAGATGAATTGAAAGAGCCGCAAAGACAAACAAATTTATAAATCCCAGAATCTGACCGGCAAACGCTACAGTAGCTGAGTCTGGCGACTCCAATTGTGTTCAATAATTAAAGCGCCCCTCTGTTAACTAAAACCAACTCTGTGTGGCAAAATGTACAACTCTGTGTTGTAACTGTCCGCCAGATGCAACCGTATTTTTTAACAAAAAGTTGGCAGCACTGTAAGATGAATTGAAAGAGCCGCAAAGACAAACAATTCAATACGTCCCCGTAACTGGCCGATAGACACAATGGTAGCTGAGTATGGCGACTCCAATTTTATTTAATAATTAAAGCGCTCATCTGCTAACTGAAACCAACTCTGTGTGGCAACTCTGTGTTGTAACTGTCCGCCAGCTGCAACCGTATTTTTTTACAAAAAGTTGGCAGCACTGTAAGATGAATTGAAAGAGCCGCAAAGACAAACAAATTAATAAATCCCCGTAACTGGCCGACATACACAATGGTAGCTGAGTCTGGCGACTCCAATTTTATTTAATAATTAAAGCGCCCATCTGCTAACTGAAACCAACTCTGTGTGGCAAAATGTACAACTCTGTGTTGTAACAGTATTTTTTTTTACAAAAAGTTGGCAGCACTGTATGATGAATTGAAAGAGCCGCAAAGACAAACAAATTAATAAATCCCAGAATCTGGCCGCCAGACGCTACAGTAGCTGAGTCTGGCGACTCCAATTGTGTTCAATAATTAAAGCGCCCCTCTGTTAACTAAAACCAACTCTGTGTGGCAAAATGTACAACTCTGTGTTGTAAAGTGGCCAACTTTGTGTTTTAAAGTCAACTGTATATCAGTTCAGGTAATGCAATGATAAAAATTGACGAATGCCAAGGAAATTGTTTAGAAAATAAATAAATTTCAATCACAGCGAATTAAAATACGATAGCATCTGTTATTCGATTATGGTCGAATGTGTATCTCACAAATGTCGTCTTCTGATCATCTCTTTTCTCCTGCGTCGGATAATAAAACGATTTTCGGCATTTTTAAGTTTCTTTATTCGAAAATGTTTACACATTAATAACAAATTCAAACAGCCGTGATGTGTTTATGGTCGTAACATCTGGTTTTCTCGTGTCATATTGGACACAGCTCACATTTACAAGAAGTTCGAAAAAGCAAATCTCCTCGAATCACGTAGCACCAAATTTATAGAAAGGCGAATTCAAAAACTCATGCGGATTTAAAAAATTGGGGCAATCAGAACATGGGCGAAACAACACTGGCAACACAAGTGAATATTAAAACTTGGGGAGTTAGAGTCAGAAAGTCTCATGAGATATTGTTGAGTTTATAAGTCAGAACGGTTTATATTATGGGTAAGAATATAAATAAATAATAACAGCTTCAACTACTGGAGGATATTGGTGGGAGAGTTCCATAAGCGACACAGTCTAGAGGGCAGAAGATCGAACTGTTATGCGGACTTTTTCCACTAGAGCACAGCAACATCTTTTTTTTGCTATGAGAGAACTAGTTTGCAAACGTATTTCTTGGCCGCAAATATTTGCCCATTTAAGATGTTTCTACCTACTTACCTAGAAAATTCGATCTACGATCGTTAATGAATATTAGAAGTTTTTTGATTCAGGGAATTTATGTAATAATTTTACTTAAGCTTGACATTTAAGAGGGTAGACGACCTAATATTTTACCAACAGAGCGTATAGATAGATTTGTCTACAAATGAGTTTCCCAAGGTTGTCAACAGAGACAATGTAGAGGCCAGGTGACCAGATGAAGTCAAATGAGGATTTTTTTTCTAAGAACATGACAGAAATTCGCAATGAGAGACTCCTTGACAACTGGACTTTGCTCACGTACTACTGATATGTTTAGGTCGTCTGCCCTAAAGGTTGTCTAGAAAATTTACATAGTCTGCGCTCAAATCTTAATATTCCATTTCCTGTCTGTCGTTCTTTTTTTTTATCATCAAATTGATGAGTAATTTATTAGAAATGTCATGAATTTTCTAGCGCTTTTTTTTCTGCTTCTCTATGACAAGAAATATATTCTCTGGTGGCAAGTTCCTCCCATTGTAAGGCCCATTGAGACGAAATCTGTGTCATTTGTGGCTCGTACCCACACACGCACACAGACACACACACCGGCACAGTTGGGTCTCGGAATGATGTGCGTAAGCAATTGCCACAATTGGCGTTCAATGCACTTTTACATTGAACAAATCATGAAGAATTCAAATACATACGTTTTTTTTTCTTCTATTCTTGAGTTATTTGAATTGTAATGGTGAAGAGGGAGAGGGGGAGACAGTATGTGTTAGCTAGCGTACGTCAAAGTCTGTCCGATCGTTTGTCCGTCCGCCTCTATGAGGTGTGCTGTCATCTGTTTTATTTTCATTTAAATTTCCCAATTTTCATTGTTTATTTTGTTGCGTTTCGCTTCATCGTCGTCGTCGTCGTCGCCATCGTTGTTAGTGTGTTGTTTTCTGAGTGTGTCCCACTTTAACACTCGTGACGTGTACAGTGAGAGTGTGTGTGTGTACATGGGCCGCGTATTGTGCGAAGATTTGTTTTATAAACATTAAAAAATTTATTGTAATTTTTGTCTGTTGTTTTTTATGTCCGATTTTTTATTGTTGACATTTATACGAATGACAGAGCCAGAGGCAGAAAACATCAATTGTACAGCAAACAGACATTTTATTTGAAAATCAAATGGTTGCAAGTGTGGGGAAATTCGTATGCTAGCATGCAATGGTAGACAAATACAATTTATGAAACAGATGGCCACACTGATTTAGAGTTCTGTGCTGCCAATGCGAAATATTAGTATGGGAGAAGGCAAAGGTAACACTTATAGACCACCCGTCAATCGGTCTGGTTCTTTCTAAAGGGTGTTTTTATTGGGGTATAGAACTTTAAGTTGGCATCACTTTTTTAACTGGCGGCCATTTTGTCAGCTGTCAAGTGATTAATATTTAGTTTGGTTTGCCATTTCATCATGAACAGGTTGACAAAAGAACAACGCTTGCAAATTTATTTCGAAAGTAATGGTTCAGTTCGCGAAGTTCACCGCAAGCTCCGTCCATTTTATGCCAGTACATCCACAAAAACTGACTGTTTGGTGTGCTCTATGGGCTGGTGGAGTCATTGGGCCATACTTCTTCCGAAATAATGCTGGAGAGTCAGTTACCGTTAATGGAGACCGGTATAGAGCCATGATAACCGACTATTTTGTTCCCGAATTGGATGGCATGAATGTGGATGAGTTGTGGTTCCAACAAGTGGTTGAAAATTGGACCTGTAGAATTGGCTTTATTCGAGCCAGCCGCGGCGGCCACATGCCCGAAATCATATTTAAACATTAATGGCATAAAATTATCCTTCCAATAAAGCCAAATTGATGGCCATTAAAACGATTTTCTTGTGTTTTATTTCAATTCGAAGTTATCTCAATAAAAAACACCCTTTACTAATTATGTATGAACGAACTAGTGACATCTAGACTTCATAGCGGTACTAATACTTCTACAATCAGACTTAGGCCCATTATCTCTATGTCCGATTAACGTACAGCTTAATTAAACGGAACATTAATTTATCGACGCGATAAATCTTTCGATTTTCCCATGCATCCGTTAAATTGACTAACTGACAAATGGTAAGGAACACACTTCTCCAGAGATAAATGAGAAACAAGTGGCAACGCTGTAGCACACTCAGCTGTTAAGCTGCACAGGTTTGAAGATAAGCTGAAAGTATGACAATAAACGATGAAAAACGAGAGGGCGGGAAATTGTCTTCACTTCTTGAAAATCAAAACCAAAAATTGGTTTAAGCATCGCTAACTCATCTGCCAAATTCTACGGACCGCCTGCGACTATCTTCTATTTAGAAACCTAAAGGCGATGACAGATTTGGAACTTTGGGAGGAAATATTATTTGGAAGAAATAAACCAATTTGGGAAATCGGTGTATCGAGCTAAAAGGAGAATAAGCTGGGACATCTGGAAACGTAGGTCTGACATGTCTCACAACATAACAAATTAGTTGCATGCATTTATATGGTGGCAGAGCATTCTATCTACATGTAGTCCATTCGCCTGCGATGCTATTCATCTTCTCCGCCCAACATTTCGTTGTGGTAGTGTTTCTCCATATCGTTCATGTTTTCCTCCGCCCCAAAAACCATTGCTGATTACATTTTCCACGCAATGCTGCCAAATATGGGTCAATTCCATGGAAAAACAGAGTATTTTTCGCCTTGGAACGGATGCCAAGTAGTAGACAAGCATAATTTCAGCTAATTTTTCATTTGGAAAAGTATTTTTTCATTGCTATTGCAACAGCATCGTTCGTTGCCCCATTCAATGCGATGCTGGTCATGATTACATTTCCCAAAATAAACGGAATGTAAGTGCATACGAGTAGGTACGAGTAGAAAACGCATAACGTTGGTGTGTCGTGTGTGCAAAACAAACGGCAGAAAACGACTTCATTTCATTTCGAACTGGAAAAACTATTTCCATTTTTCATTCGCCATATCTAGATTTGCCAGAGAGCTAGAGAAAAAACAGCAGGGCAATGTATAAATTCGTACATTTGAAAATGCCCAGTTGCTTGCATTGAAGTGCAATTTAAAATTGCCCTCATTTTTGCATGCCCCATTTGGGGGAAAGTTTTCGTAAACAATTTCACGCACATTTTTTTTTTTTATTCCTTCCTCAAGCTTTGTTAAATTCCAAACATTATTGTTAACGTTTTATAGTGAATAGAAAATTATAATAACAGCCATTTTTATTTGGGCCTGAATGCATTTTCATTTGGCGTTTAACATAAACGATGCATAAATGTGAATAATATTTACGATTTAGAATGAAAGTGTGCATGCGGAGAGAGGCAAACATTAATTCTACAGTCGTAATAAACTTAGAGGGCCAACCTGAGGTGCCGGGAATGTAAGAATTAGTAAATGTGTTGAAAACAGTGGAAGTCTCTCATTTAAAATAAGTACAAACAATTAATTAAAATTGTTGGCGGCAAAACTGAAATCACTTTCTCTATACTCGCTTTCGTCTACAAAATCTTGGGAACAGGTATAATATGTGAGACTGGTGAATTAGTACAAAAGATGTTTCTAAAAAGTCCTTTTTCAATCGAAAATTCACCAATTTACCTTTCAATGTCTAACAATTTAATTATAATATGTTGCACTGGCTCAAAATTTACAAAAATATCAGTACAGGGAAAGTACATCTGCTACGTCCAGTAAACAATAGTGAAGTTAGTTGCAGTTCAATACATTAAAACACTTACTCCAACCCAACCAAATTTGGTAACAGAAAAAAAACATATTGTAAAAGCTTAAGTGAAGTTGGTTGCAGTTGAAAGCCAATTCATTAAAACAATTTCACCCACCTAAATATACGCGTTGCGCCACCAAATAGTTGATAACAGAAAAAAAACGTACTTGAAGCTAATCGAAACACGTTCAGTAAACAATAGTGAAGTTGCTTGCAGTTGCGATACAATACATTGAAACAATTACGCAAACCTAAATATACGCGTTGCGCCAGCAGAAAGTTGGTAACAGAAAAAGAGCGTACTTGAAGCTAATCTAAAAATGTTCAGTAAACAATAGTGAAGTTGCTTGCAGTTGAGGTACAATACATTGAAACAATTACGCAAACCTAAATATACGCGTTGCGCCACCAGAACATTGGTAACTCGATATGGTCTTTGTTCAATGGCAGGCAAACCCATAGCTGCCATATGCAACAAAATTTCGCATCTGACTTAGGACGTATGTCAACTAGATTGCTTTTAATTTTCAGTTCAAAACTACAGACTTAATTTGCAAGGCCTTCCGAAAGACTGAAATTCAATATTTATGGTGTGATGGATTGATATTCAAATTCAGTTCAAGATGAATCATCTTTGCAAAAATGGCGACAAAGGCTTATGGAACAACTTCGAATCATGAATGGCAACTGAATCAGCTGAAGAAAAATAAAAAAATTCAAGGAAACAGAAAGCCTTTTTAGATCAAAGTCGTATCAGAAATAAAGACAGATTATTTGAAAGTCATTGGAGAATTTCAGAAAGTCTAAGGAAACGAAAATATAGATCACGATGGAATTACAGTGAGAGGTTAAATAAGCTGCAGAAGAAAAGCCAGTAAGAGGTCGAAGATGATAAGAGGGCAGCTGCATCGTAACCAAACTTCAAATGAGAAAGTGGTGAGAAAGTCAAAGAAGATGTTAGAGCTTCAGGGATCAAGGTGGAAGAAGAAAGACCAGTTGAATCAACGGATGCAGTTTGTTGGCCAGACATTGCGCTATTGGCGTCATTGTGAAGCTAATGGCGTCATTGCGAATGGCCCGACAAGATCAACAGCAAAATAATAGTTGCAACCGATCAAAATCGGTGTCTAATGTGTCTCGAACACTTCTATCGCCTTCATCGATCCTTGTTGATCCAGTTAACAGCCAACATAAAAAGTTCACATCCTTGGTTGAAGGCCAACACCTCAGATCAATTAATGCCACTGAACCAAAGGAAATAAAGATTTTAAGGAAAGAAAGAAAGGGAGAAAAACAATTAAATTGGTTTACCGTAAAACAAATTTGCTCGTTCCTTACGAATTATCGCAATTATGGAAAACGGCAGTAAATTAGTTTCCTTTTGAATTGGAAAAATATGATTTCTTTTTCGAATTTCTTGAACTGTTCCTCAAACATTTTCAACCATCGGGAGAAAGTTATTCAACCGCTTACTTATTATTCCACCACACCCTCAGAGGAGGTGGCTGCTCTAGCTTTGCTACCCAAGGGCAAAATCACGTCAGGTTTCCGCATGAAACTTCTTACAAAATAGCCCCATCAGTACATTTGGTCCTTCGAGCCCAATCGCCGTAATAGGTTAGACTTTACTTTGCCACAGCAGCATTAAATTAAAACAAGTGTTTTCGTTTGAACAAGAAGTTAATGAACCTGTTTAATTTTCCATTCCTCCCCCTACCGGCAAAAGCATTGCCATCGCGTTTAAGCCACCCCGCGCGGAACGCATAACATCTGCATGGATGTATGTCTGTCTGTACTTTAGTCTGTGCGGTACGCTGTTCATGCAATAGCTTTTATGAACATCGGATAGCATAAATCCACATACAGCAACGGCAACGTAGTAGCGACTACTGCGAACGGGTAGTCGTAACATGGGTTACCATAAAAGTGCAATGGCTGGACGGAGACGACACAGAGCCCGACGAACGGACGAAACGTTTGATGTTTACGCCGATTATGGGCTGCCCCAAAGCAAATGTGTATGTACGTGCATGTCCGTCCGTCCATACGTACGTACCCCCATTCCATTGACGCTACATAATCGCAGCCATAGCACCCAGTGTGTGTGTTGGAGTTTCTTTCAATGTAAGAACTTGGTTAGCATTATTAGAACGCTTGTGTTGCACCAGTCAACAAATGAGCTGAGGTGCGTTGCAGTGCGGTGTCGAGCGTTGCTGCAATTGTGGTCAATTTATGGCTATAGTTTTTTTTTTGTTGTCTGTTTGTTTTTATGATGTTACTGGCAATGGTTGTGGTGGATGGTGAATGGTCGGTTGGTCGGTGGTGTTGGTTTTTATTTAATACACCTAGAATATATTTTTAAATATTTGCTTAGCTTATGTTTAGGCCCCAAATGGCCTGATGGTTTAGGCCAACATTTCCAATCAATAAAGAACGACTAGAATCATCAAATGAATAGTTGTCACTCGCTATAACGGATCGCTGGTGGTCAACGAGTGTGCTCAAGGTTGGCAACACTCATTAGTTGTCTTCCAAAGACAATCTGTTTCTGACAATCGCAGGCAACCAACGCTTCCCTCATTTGGTTCATACAAAATAGTGACAGTAAAAAAAAAAGCTTCCGCTCTTTTAAGTAATTTTGTATAACTGGCCGTTGGGCGCCACTTTCTCATATTGTGGTTTGTCCCGGTGGATTAATAAATGTGGCAACACCATTGACTCGAAATAATATAAACAGACGTTGCCATGCTGTTGACTCCAGGGAGGCATGGCAACACTTAACATCCCTTCAACTCCACGTTGGAAGCTACTTTAAGGTACAGAAGTCTGTATCAGTTAGTCAACTGTGGCAGCTCGGCAGTCCTAACCTAATTTCGCTTATTGGTTTGTCACGGTGGATTAGTAAATGTGGCAACACCATTGACTCGATATAAAGTAAACACACGTGGCCATGCTTTCGAATTAAGGGAGCCACGTCGCAACCATGTAGGCTTCAACTGCACGTCGGGCGCCACTGTAAGCTAAATAAGCCAGTAGCCTACTGTGGCACATGGATTCGTCCCGGTGGCTAGATCTTAACTTAGTTGATTAGAAATAAAGTGACTACACGTTGCCAGATTTGTTCCAATATCGTCTGGGTTAAATGTCATCTGGCCACAATAATAAAGTTATAACGCCTGGTTCATTCTCAAGCGGAGATTTTAATAAAATATTGTCTCCGACCGACTGTAGCTCTCTGGTTTTTTTTTTTCTCCAAATCTATTTGTGTGATTACGATCGGAAGAAAGTTTATTTTGTTTAGTTGGCTGTTGGCCTTTTCCACTTTTCCGTCGTCTTCGCCGCTTTCGATTTGTCTGTGCGGATTGCCAGGCGATGTCATGCCAAAGTGTTTCTTTGACAGTTTGTTTTTATCACGTTTAGATTAATTTTCATTACCCCCCCCCCCCCTCTCTATTTCACCATTATTGTTTCCTTTCGTTCGCCAATGGTGGGCTATTTGTTGCATGTCTTGCCGAACATACAAAAACGAGATCTAAAAGATTGGCAAACACGATACCCAAAAAGGTGTTTAAATCCACAACAGACAGAACTCTCACAGAACAACGGCACATGTAGTACGTTTTAAAGAATTTCAAATACTTGAGTTAATGTTTTGAAATCTAGGCAATGTGTCCATCATTATGGGGTTTTTGAATGATTTCATTCATTTGAATTTCGACATGAATGAGTGTACATTTCACAACTGTTGGAGAATTGTTAGCTCCCTATTTTTGCGTTTGTTTTGGGGTTACATTCCATTCCACAGAAGAAACAAACAAACAACAATTCAAAGAGCAGAAACAAAACACAAAGTTGAATGATCTGTGTGGCGGCAAGAATAATAATGAACACCACTGAATGTTGTTTTTGTCTTTGTGCTGTTGTTTGGTTGTAAAATGTAAAAAAAAAAAAATGTGTAGAATTTTGTTTACGAATAAAAAAAAAATTGGGTCACAATTGCAACGCATCAGTTGACAGAAAAGAAAAGACCACTTCATTCATTAGGCACGAATAGTCCGAAAAAGGCAGTCACAGGGAAATGATAGCCGAACGGAAGTTTGAGTTGGTCAAGACCATCATCGCACTGTGCGGTGGCCTGTCGGGTTTGTGAAATTGAGGACAGTAGGTTAGTGTGAGTCATTAAATTATTTCCAAATATGACAAGTGTCAGCTAATGTTAGAAAAGTAGTTTTTTTTTTTTACTATTCAATCACTTCAGGAATCTGGAGTACAGACGGCCTAAGTCGCCTGCGTGTTTACCCACAAAGGACATCAATAGCATTTTCCAGGAACAAGACACACATTTCCTATGGGCATTCAAGTGGGCAGACATCCTAAAATCAGGTGTGAACTTGTTAAGAGATTATTCTCGTACTTGAAAAGCCGCTGGTATATACTAGGCGGTAATGGGCGCCGACAAATGTTTGATTTTCTTACCAGAAAACGAGCCTGGGTTTACTAAATGATACTCCACGACATAACCTATCACACCATGACCGCCCAAAGTCTCTAGACTTTTTTCGCGGCTTACAGATTACTCTCGTACTCATGAAGTTGCAGGCTTTCGCGAGTTGGCAATTGCTGATGAAACTTGTTTGCAGTTCTTGCCAGGATATGAACCTCGCTTTACTGTATGAAAGTTTTACACACCACGGCTGGCCATTTCCGAAAGAAAGTTGGATATTAGAACTGTTGTGACAGAAAAAGAAATAAAGCAAAAATGTGAAGCACGGCTGGGTTTAGAAAATGGCGCCGCCAGAAAAATCATGTCGGCTTCGTGCTCTAAGGTGATGCCAGGCCAAACAACAGTGTGTTGCTTTAACAGAATACTTTTTTTTTTTTTTTGACAAATATTAAAGTAAGTAAATCCAACGAAAATCCTTTTCTGACTATAACAATCGACGGAGAAAAGATCTGTGGCGGTACCGGACATAGGAAAAAAAACGTCCAATAATTAAATTACAATTTGGAAATAGTATTTCATTCCGGAAACATAATTCTAAACGAAATCTACACCTCGAGGACAGAAAAATCATGTAATCCAAATTGTCAACAGACAAAACACGTGCAAACTGTTAGTCTACAAAATATTATCATAATTAACATAACTTCGAAAGGTAACAACGAATTTAAGTTCTCCCCTAAATGGTAGCTCCATGAAAAAATACGCCGCAATAAAATAGATTTAAACTAAGTATGCATATAGGTATTGTATGTAGAAATATGATGCCCTTATTTGTTGGGATTTACAGAAAAAAAAACTCACGGTGTCTGTTCGCACACACACACGTGCTTTCGGTTAATTTGGCTAAAAGCCAACTGAAAATACACCAAACATTCGCACCCCTCCTCCATGACACGTTCATGACTAAATTTAGCTTAATATTATGAATGGCATAGAAATAAGGGGGGGTTGGCTGTTGGAACAGACGATGGAGTGGGAATATTAAACGAAACACCTGTGAAAAGTTTTTTTTTTTTGTTCCGAATGGAATTTCAGTTGATCTGTCAAATAAGAACAAAAAATGTTCAAACCCAAATGGAAACGACGAAGGACGGAGTACGTACGACTCAGACTCTCAAGTTAAACGGATGGTGATGATGATGATGATAATGACGAAGGCAGCAGGAGCACAATTTGTCTGCTGTTTATACAACAGATGTGTGCCTGTGTGTTTGGGTTTTGGTTCATATTTGGCATCAGTCCTTGGTAGTACAAGAGTTGATTGCCATTGACTAGGAGCACTTACGTTATGCATACAAATGCTTCTCCGCTGATGTAAAGGAATTTTAAAAATGTTTACCTGGAAATAGACAAGATAGAAAGAGAAAATATCAGTGACATTGTTTGTAAATAGATTTACAATATTCGGAAATTTATAATAAGAGAGTGATTTTGTTTGTAAATAGATTTACAATATTCGGAAATTTATAATATGTTTAAACACGAGACTTTTTAAAATACAATATACGTCAGTTCATAAATACAGTCGTATTTGCGTAATCGCACACCGGTTAATTGAAAAAAAAAAATTCAATTTGTCATACGTTTTTTTCCGTTTATTTGAAAAATCGCTTATTTGCAAAAATAGGCTGAAATTTATAAGGTTAATCACGAAACTTTTTAAAATACAAGATACGTCATAAAGACAGTCGTATTTGCTTAATCGAACACCGGTTATTTGAAACAAAATATTTCAATTTGTCCTACGTTTTTCTCCGTTTTCTTGAAAAAATGCTTAATTCGAATAAAAATTACTCTAAAAATCGCATCCCTATGGTATAAACTTTGCTTAATTGAAAACTCAAGCTACGACTTTATGTAGTAATTCATTTCTCTAAAAACGACCTCAAGTTGTGACGCCTTCAAACGTAAATTTAGTGCCGGCTCCATTCTCTGCATGTAAACAAACAGCTGTTGGTTATTTACAAAAAAACAAATCGAAAACCGACATTTTCAGTGCGTCTGGAAGCTAAATTTATTATTTAAAAAAAGTGTTATTTAAATTAATTTCTGTATAATTAATAATTCTATTTATTTAAACAATCTTTTACGTTTGTTACAATTTAAGTTAATACACTGAATTTGATTTTCATTTGCCAAAGATTGAAATATGAAGTGAAATCGAAGTGCTGAAAGGTATGTGTGTTTGATTTTTCGTTGTAGAAAACTATTCAGAATGTAATTAAATTCTTTTCCAACACCAAGCTCTCAACAACTAAGAAATTCTTCACCATAAAGTATTTAAGGAAACCGTTTCTCTTGTTTACCAACCTGCTGAAAGGTATGTGGGTTTTGTTGTTATTATAGAAAAATCATCCAGAATGTAAGTAAATTCTTTTCCGCCCTAAAGAGATAAAAAATCACAAAATCCGTCTTAAGAAAATACTTTTCTTTGCTCTTGGGTTTCGTTTTTATTATAAGAAACCGTTCAACATTGTGAAAATGTTGCCCTTTTTAGAATACATAGAAGTGTCAATTAACATCCCTGAAATTGTGAAAGAAAACACAGACTATAAATATCTTGTCTGTGTTTCCTTTCACAATTTCAGGGATGTTAATTGACACAGCAGGACAGGACTCCTAAAACAATCGTCAAAAAAAAGTGTTTGGACGATTTTGCCACTTTAAAGCTTTCAGCTTCAGTAATCCCTAAAGTAGCGGCAATGCAAAGCATCCTCCCACGCTCTTAGCTGGATGTAGACCAAAGTGTTAGATGCTTTGCATTGTGTCGACGAAGTGGTAGTTGAAAAGTGTTTGGCTAAAGTTTATTTTTAGCAATAACCGAACAATAAAATTACCCTCCCCCCTTCCACTGAACTTCGACTAAACTTTGTGACAATGTGTTTATGAACATCAATAACTTAGCCATTGTTTTTCTTGTGCGTTGTGCTCGGTACCGAGGCAAACAAAAAAAAAAGTTCTATCAAAACCATTTTCCGGATCGTTTAGTTTGACATTTTGAATAATATTGATTTTCATGGGGAATTACTGGAAGTGAGTTTGGGGAATGCGCAAAGAAAACGGGATGGATGGGAAAAAAGAAGGGGGAGTAAAGATTTTCTCTATTGGGGAAAAGGTGTGGAAATTTTTTTATTCAATTATGTACATTATTGTATGTGCCAAAAAAAAAAAAATAAAAAATCTATAAACAAATTGAAACATTGGCAGAAAGCAACCTTTGCAGGGATGATTTCCATAGCGCGATATCTATAACTACAAAGTCCGTGACACGCTTACTTTGCAGGATATCTTACAATGTACTTATTTTAAGCAAATACGGTGAACTCAAATTGAGCACAATAATTTTACTCGATTTGAGTTAAATTTTATGAATTTAATGCCCTTAACAAAAGTATTTACTTATTTTAAGAAAATAATGTGAACTCAAATTGAGCACAATAATTGTACTTAATTCGAGTTCAATTATATGAATTTATATTTAAATGATCTTGACAAAAATATGTACTTATTTTAAGGAAATAATGTGAACTCAGTTCAATTATTTGAATTTATATTCAAATGACCTTGACAAAAAAAATATACTTATTTTAAGGAAATAATGTGAACTCAAATTGTATACAACTTTACTTAATTTGAGTTCAATTGTATGAATTTATATTCAAATGCCCTTTACAAAAGTATATACTTATTTGAAGGAAATAATGTGCACTCAATTTGAGCACAATAATTGTACTTAATTCGAGTTCAATTATATGAATTTATATTTAAATGCCCTTACAAAAATATGTACTTATTTTAAGGAAATAATAATAAGCACAATATTTTTACTCAATTTGAGTTTAAGTTTAGTAGTTTATATTTCGAATGACAAATTTTGTAAAAATTATATGGAAATAATATGAACTTAAATTGAGTTCAAGAATTGTACTGAATTTGAGTTAAATTTTGTGAATTTATATTTAAATGCCCTTAACAAATGTATGTTCTTATTTTAAGGAAACAATGTGAACTGAAATTGACTACAAAAATTTTACTTAATTTGAGTTCAAATATATATTTGTTTTTTTTTTGTATAATTTTCCCAATGAGAACCATAAACTAAGAATAAGTTCATATATGAAATTGTATTTTATGTTAGGGGCCTAAAAATTCTGTACTTTTTTTAGGAATATAATGCAAACCCAGATTGAGTACAAAAAATTTACATAATTTAAGTTCAGTTTTAAGAATTTATATTTCGACGCTCCTTTGTTTTTAACTATAATTCCAGATGTGCTTTTCAACAAAATTACTTGGAGAATCTCAAGGTTTGTATTAGTCCGGCAAAACCTTGATGTACGCCCAGTCCACAAGTAATTTCATGTGCTTTTCAATTCTATTTTCCGTAACCAACGCATTGCCCTCAAGTACGAAATATTTCCGTTATCTTATCTCAAACAAACAAAAAAAGGAAAAACGTAATACCAATCAATACGCGAACAATATGACTCAGTTCACATTTTCGAATGCGGCAAAGACATATCAGAAACTGAAATGACAAAAATTGCACTTGTCGGTAATGTGAACTCATATGTGAGCCACAATGAAACCCATTCATAATGTCGCAATTAGAGGTGAACTCTTGCAGTAACCGAGAAATAATATGAGCAGCGCCCAACGCTTATCGATATCAGCAGATTGCACATTTGGCCAGCGCTGGTGAAACTCTAACTCGAGGCGAGCAGATGAAGGAATTTAGAACAAACGTTTCATATTTCCTATGGGCAAAACGAGTATTTATGATTTTCACAATTTATTGCAAACAAACTTTTGCAATATGTCGCACCACCGTCAACGTTCCGATATTGGCAAATACAATACAAAGAAAAAAAAAAACGCTTGTTCCTCACTGACATCACAGCTCAATAAATATCGAAAAAGAACGATTTCGGTCTTATCTTATCTGATGCTAATCGATACGCAGTCATCGGCGGCCACATTATTCGAAGTTTGGGGTGAGAAATGCTGTCGTTTCGAACGGTTTCAGTTTCAATTCCCGTCCTCGCCTGGCCCCTGATTAATTTACGACAACAACAGCAAGTAACAAATAAATATTATTATTAATAACATTTCATGTGTTGGTATTTTTTTTTTTTTTTTTCTTCTACATATTTCTGTTTGTTTGTTGTTTTTGTGCTGTTCTGTTCGAGATAAGACTTGGAAATGAAATTTCTGTGGGGGTTTCTTAGGGCAAGTGTTGCAGTAACGTGTCTAATGACTGGACGCCAACTTGAATGAGTCATCGGCGAGCGAGTTTTGTGCTGGTCGCCTCTGGCCGATAGCAAGTGTGGTCCCAAGTTCAAGGTTGTATCAACCAAAAAATGGTGTAGCTGCAAGCGGTTATCAAGAAGTTCACTTAAGGTTTTTAAACCCAGAAAGTGACTGAGCAGACTGCGTCATCGCGAAATGGGTAAAGGGCTGCTTTCTGTAAGCTAGGAGACCAATGCCATTTTTGATTAACCCGCAAAAATTCGAATGTGAGAGGGTTAAAAAAGATGTTGTTTACCCTGAGACAGCAAAGAGATGGGTGAGAGAAAAGCCTGGGTTAGAGAATGTTTCCCAGCAAGCCGTTTTCTTTACCAACTGAGATTGGCCAGGTGGTTCTGACAAATAATCTCAATTCACAGTCACTCAGTGATGCCAGAAGTAGGGAAAAATCGGATGTGGGGGAAAACGGACAGATTTTTTATATTCCCGTGAAACGTAGGGATTTTTTATAATTTGCTAGAAAACCATGCAAAAAGAGTTATATTCAAAGAAAACGATACTCATTTTAATGGAAAATTATGTAGACAATTTATTATTTATACATAAACGATCACAGGGACAACTAAATGAGGCGACTAGATACTTTCTTAAATCTATTGGCGTTAGTCGTTTAAAGTTTCATCGCCGTCATCAAAAGTGACCGTCTTTAATTTTATTTGTAAACCTGTAACATGTAAACAATTGTTCCATTGTTTGACAGGTGTGAATAACGATTACTAACTTCTCACTATAAAAGACTGAACTCTAAAGATTTGTAAAAATAACTTGAGTTTTTTTCTGTTAATTCTTTTTACATGATCCTGAACTATTTTATGTTATTTTAAGTTTTTTTTGTTAATTATTTTTAATTACATGATCCTGAACTATTTATGTTTTTTTCTTATTATACTTTTTAATTACACTAACTACTTTATATTATTTTAATTTTTTTGTTAATTCTTTTAAACTAGTAAGTTGTAATGCGCCTATGGCGCCCGTTAATTTGCTTGAGAAAGTATTTGTTACTTAATTTTAAAAATTTTGTAAATAATATTTTGAGAAAACTATTTTGTAAAAAAAAATTTCGGAAAAAAATAAAATTGGAAAAAAAAAATTTGTGAAAAAAAAATTTTTGCTGAAAAAAAAAATTTAGTTGAAAAAAAATTTTGTTGAAAAAAAAAAATTTTGTGGAAAAAAAAAATATTTTGTTGAAAAAAAAAATGTTTGTAGAAAAAAAAATTTTTTGTTGAAAAAAAAAATGTTTGCTGAAAAAAAAATTTTTGTTGAAAAAAAAAATTTTGTTGAAAAAAAAATTTTAGTGGAAAAAAAAAATTTTGATGAAAAAAAAAATTTTGTGGAAAAAAAAAATTTTGTAAAAAAAAAAAATGTAAAAAAAAATTTTGGAAAAAAAAAAATTTGGTAAAAAAAAAAATTTGAGGAAAACACAATTTCTGTACAAAAAAAAAATATTATTTTTTTTATTATTATTATTTATAGAATTATTATAGAATGCCTATTTAAATTCCTACGTACTGCGTGACAGAGTCAGTGAATCAGTGTATCAGTGTATCAGTGAATCAGTGTCGAGGGTAAATATATATTAAGATAACGTGAACGTGAACTATTTTATGTTATTTTTTGTTTAATTGCTTACACTTCAATAATAAAACTTAGAATAAACAAGAAGTTAACAAAATACAATTAATAAAATTAGGATTTATTAAATTTTAACTAATTGGAGTGTAGGGAAAAATGTAGGGGAAAAAATAACTGCCGTAGGGAAAAAAAGGGATTTTTGAAATAAATGTAGGGAATTTCCAAAAAATCCTCTGGCATCACTGCAGTCACTTGAGTTCCTCCTGGATACAACTGGACATGCGCTACCTGGGAAACCGCTGGCAGAAGAACGACCCAACATTACACAACAGCTAGAGTTTTGTTCAGACGCACCAAAAATCCCCCACTTGTTGGGAATTTATTCACACAAAGCAGGGTGCGTGTGTGTGTGTGTGTGTGCATGGTGCACCTGGCAACCCTTGGTAAAGTGCACATAGTAAATGTTTACCAACTACATGTGGGAGTGTATTTTCTTAATTTTCCGTTGGTTAAGTAAAAGATTTGTAGAAAAGAAAACACAAAAACTTGTTAGCACGCAATACACACAGACACACCGAACCACCGAAACCTTAGAAACATGTGTATGTGAATGGGTGTGTATGGCAACCAACGGCAAAACAACAACTTAAAGTTTCAGTAACCGAAACTAAAACAATAAAAGAGGGAGTGCCTCCACCATCAGCACCGGCCGTCGTACTTAAGACTCACGCACGCATACTCCGACACATCACAGCAATCAGAATACACGAATACAACAATGATCATATGTCACCGTAGTGCTCACTATAGTTCCAACTGTCTTCAAGTATTGGAAAATGTGTCATATGCAATTTTCATATTCCGAACGGATGGGGATGCTGCAATACACAGCCACGGCCATGTGATGGGTGTGCGCTGCTTGGCTTCCATGGCAAAGAAACAACAGATACATTTGTCGTCTTCAATTAAAGCTGATGGCGAACTTTTATATGTTAGCAACAATTGCCGAGACTCAAGTCAATTGGATAAAGCCAAAGGAACAGAAACCGAAACCAAAAGATACCGAGAACCAGAAGCAGAAGCAGAATGGCTGTACAGACCGACCCGCAACCATTCGCAGCAGCAGCATTAAATATTAAATACTATTCTTATGCTTTGACGTTAGCATTGGATGGAAAACTTTTGAAAACGAGTTTTGAGTTTTCGATTGGTTTTCTTACCACAATAGGAGCGCGACGGACGGCTGAGTGAGACTCGCTGACTGACTGACTGACTGGCTGACTGTAGCATAGCATGACGACTTGAAGATATGTTTTTGGTTTTTGAAAACCTGTTTTACAAAACCAGCACGTTTCAGGGTTGCCTGTGCCGCTGCTGCCGTTGGGAACGTCGATGGATGGTGGCAACCAACTTACCACCAGCATATGCTCGCGCTGAACTTTGTATAACTTATTGTTGATATTTAAACAAACAAAAAGGTTATAACACAAAGCTTCGGAATATAACAACCTAACACGATTTACAATGTTCGGCTAAGAAAACAGCATCCAAGCAAACGGTTACAATTAAATGAAACCAAAACATAAAAGTTTCTAACCAAAAACAAATCGAGCATGTCCCTCCAAAAAGCAGTTAACCGTGAAAAAAGTGATGTAAGTGTGTGTGTGTGTAGGTAGGCAGGGAGGCCCTTATGTATAGGCCCTTATGTATAATCATCAACGCAGGTTCGAATCATTGTAGTTTTGAACATTTGCCACAAGAGAGCCGTAGTTTTTGTTAGAGAAGCAGAGATTTTCGCAAGGGAAACACTTAAAAGCTTAGCTTGTGGTTGGGCAACAGCCTTTGCCAGATCAAAGTTTTTTTTTTTTTAAAGAAATTCCTCTCTAACTTAAGATTTTCCAAAAACATAAAACTCACGTAGCTTTCGCTAAATAGGGATTTCATCTTCAGCATCACCTTCATGAGTTGTTTTACAGTTAACGTCTATAGTTTCCCAAAGAACGACTCAGACGACTTTGGCCAATTCTGTGTAGCCTAAAGAATGAACTTCTTCTCAAGTCTAGGATCTTCCAAGGGGTATCCCACCAAAACCTCAAGTAACGATTGGAAAACATGCTTCCTCAGTTTTTTTTTTTACAGTTAACCTTTCGAGTTTTCCAAAGAAAGCCACCCCACAAAAAAAATGCTTCTCTAGCCTAGGAATTTCCACCTCAGATAGATCTGGATTTGCTGGAAGCTTTTGCTAAATCAGGATTTCAGCAAATATTCAGAAGCTTGGGAGCTTTCTAAAGAGTTTTCAGAAAATGTTGTCTACAGGATTTTGCGAACATCTCATAAACTTTAGAGTTTTTATGGGATCCTAAAAAAACCTTTATAACCTTCGAAGCTTTCTACAGAATTTCCAAAACAATTCATAAACTTTGGAGCTTTCTAAATGATTTCAAAAAAACTCTCATACGTTTTAGAGCTTTCTACAGTATTTCCGAAGAGGTTCATAACCTATTGAGCTTTTTATGGGTATCACAGAAAATATGCATAACGTTGTGATTTAAAAAAAACCTTTATAAACTTTGAAGCTTCGTACAGGATTACAGAAAATGCTTATAACCTTTGGAGCTTTATAAGGATTGTAAAAAACATTCATAAACTTTCGAGCTTTCTAAATGATATAAAAAAACCTCATAAACTTTAGAGCTTTTGAAAATCATAAACTACAGTTGTACGTAAAATGCCTACAGGATTGCAAAAAACATTCATAAACTTTCAAGCTTTCCACAGTATTTCCGAAAATCTTCATAAACTTTGGAGCTTTTTATGGGATCTCACAAAATCTCCATAACCTTGAAGCCTTATACAGCCTACTTAAAAATACATTCACAAACTTTGGAGCCTTCTACAGGATTTAAAAACCCCTCATCAACTTTAGAGCATTTGATGTGATCTAAGAAAATCACCATAATTTTTGAAGCTTTCTACGGGATTTTAGAAAGGCTTCGTAAACAGTAGAGCTTGTTATGTGATTACAGAACATTTTCATTTCGTTGTGAGACTGTCTACATAAAATGCATATATCCTTTGGAGCTTTATACAGTATTACAGAAAATCGTTGTAACCTTTGCAGCTTTCTACAGTATTACAGAAAATCGTTGTAAGGTTACAGAAAACTCTTAAAAGCTTCGGTTCCTTCTACAAGATTTCAGAAAACCTTTGCAAGCTCTGAAGCTTTCTACATTTAGGATTTCCGAAAAGCTTCATTGGCTTTGAAACTTTCTACAGGATTTCAGAAAATGTTCATCAACTTTGAAGCTTTGTACAGGATTACAGAAAACGGACATCAGCTTTGGAGCTTTCTAAAGGATTTCAGAAATCCTTTACGGGTTCTTTCCACAGATAACTTTCCATATTCAGAAAAGTTTCAGAAGCTTTGGACCATTCTACATTTGTGGTTACTCAGAGAAAGCCTCAGAAACTCTCCTAACAGCTCTGTGTAGTCTTCCATTAGACTGTGGTAACGGATTTTATTACAACCACATTATCATAGCATACAATTCTCCAAAAATCTATCAAAATCTTAGGATGCCAATAAAAATTCAAATTCAATGACAAAAAAATTTCCAAAGCTTTTTTAGCTATGGCCCATTTTCAGAAAAAAAAGCTATTACAGATCCACACCTGCCGTTTGCCTATAGTCCAGTCATTGAAAACAACACCCCAAGTACTTCAAGTACTTTCCCGGAGATATTCTTTCAAAACGCCACGCAAATCATCTTTCTCCATTAATACAGTACACGCCTTTTCCCACTTTGTAGACGCTTTCAAAAAGAAAGCTTTCATCAGCTTATCTCTTAGCTTTGTGTGTGTTGTGTTAAATGAATTTGGCCCAAGCAGATGTAGGTTAACCAGGTGTGACCTGGTGTTTACCTGAACGGTCGCTGTGTCTGTGTGTTTGCCGTGTCGCAAATGAGTTTATTAAACTTCTTAATAAAATTGTATTTTGTGCTGTATTTGAGGAAAACCTTTTTGTGTTACTGCACAGTTTCTTGGCGTTTCGTTTATCTATTAGTTACACGGGGGGGAACACTCCCCTCTTGCGTTGGTTTTTGAAAGCCATGGCTGCAGTTGTGTTCTTTTCAGTTTTTCACATAATTTATGATGTGTTTGCTACCAACTCTGGCCAACCATTTCTTTTTCGACTTTTGTATTCCGCAGACAGAAAACATACGTGGCGACCGACCATAAAGTCCGTCGCTCATGTCAGAGTCGTCATGGACAACGTCTTCTCCTGTTGGAGTTTACGTTACATTCAATCATCTTTGTGCATGTAGAGGGGGGGGGGGGAAAGCGAGGTGGTGGTGTGACGTTAGGAGGAGGACAACTATTGAGTGGCTACCAAACATTTTCATATTTGGGTCAAAGTGTCATATTGTTGGTTTTTCGTATAAATGTTTGTCTGACAGTCGAACTGTTTGTTTGTGTTTTTTTTTTGTTTCTGTCTCTCTTTCATTTTCCTTTTTTAGCCATCCTTGGTAGCGGCTCTGCGTGTATGTGTATGTGGATTTTTGATTAACACCGTCGGTCTTTGGCCGGCAGACCGCTGTGTATGAAGCCCATGGCTCAGCATGTTTGCTGGCCATTTGATTGAATGTGTGTTTCTTGATAACTTCATATGGGAAAACTTCGTTTACGTTGAATTTCCACTCCGTGCTGTGTATGGCGTTTAAACGAAATCTTCGATGGCTGTAAATCACCAACCACTCTGGTCCAAACTCGCCTTGTGCTAAGACAGTGAGTGGCTGAAAATATGATTTATTTATTTCGGTTTTTTACGGTCTTTAAGTCAAAACCAATAAATTATTGTGACTTTTAAAAAATGAAAAGAAAAAAACTAATCGAAACGTTTCGCTTATTAGGAAATTGTGCCCATGAAGTCATGATTTGCTTTTAATTATCCAGAGGATAAACCCAGACTCACGGGAGGATAACTTCATATGGATAAAGTAGTGGAAAGAAAGAAACAGCCGACTTTATATAAACCAACTCTGGGTTTTCCTTAACACCAAATCCAGTTTAGACTCAGCCCAGTTTCTCTCTGGATTGGCCTTAAATCTAAAACGGGACGGAATGGGATTTCGCGCCAAATAATACCCTAAACATCTTAATGTCCTTAAAAATCACTTAGAAAAGAGACGACAACTCTTATATTGCTATGTGTCATCAGTACTGGGATCTCCTTTAAGCTCAAAACTTATCTACATCGGTTACTTGAAAGATGATGCGTCAGGAAAATATCCTTAAGTCACGTTTGCGCTGGAGATTCTCCAAAAGTCACAGTCATAATCTATCTGCCATCATTTCCCACATTAAACCAGGAGCCAGATGCAAGGATTTCCAAAGGAAAGCCTAGACGAAGGTTTGCTAAAGAGACCACAGAGACCGATTAACGATTTCCAAAAGGAACCCCCTGAGCTATACAAAAGATATCCAACGGGAAACCATAGAACCTGGAGTGTTTGTGCAAGAAGCCTTAAAAATAAGCTAAGTGTTTCCGGAAGAAACCAAAGAACCAGGCGAAGAGTTTATGAAATAAACCTTAGAAGGGCTTTCAAAAGAAACCCTAGAAAAAGGAATCGTTGAATCAGGATACTGGTTCTAACGGAAATCTTAGAGTAATAGGAAGGATTTCAAAAGGAAGCCCTACAGCCCTTAGAATCCTTAGACGGACGAAGGGTTTCGGAAAGAAACTTTGAACGGGTTTTGAAAAGAATCTTTGAGATATGCGAAGGGTTTCTGAAGGCAACCGAGAAGGTTTGTAATGGTTCTCTGGAGGAAACCTTAAAGGCAGACGAAGGGTTTCCAAAGAAACCTCACAGCCAGACGAAGATCTTTCAAAAGAAACCCTAGTTGAATCAGGAGACGGGTTCTAAAGTAAATATTAGAGTCACAAAAAGGATGTCAAAAGAAATCTCACAGCCAGACGTTATTTTTCTAAAAGAAACCTTGAAAAAACATTGAGCGGTTTCCAACTGAAACGTTGGGACAGGTTCCAACGGAAACCTTAGAGCCACAGGAAGGGCTTCAAACGGAAGCCATACAACCAGGTTAAGATTTCTAGAGGAAACCTTATAGACAGACGAAGGGTTTCCGAAAGAAACTTTGAAAGGGTTTCAAAAGAAAGTTTGAGATATGCGAAGGGGTTCCGAAGGCAACCGAGAAGGTTTGTAATGGTTCTTTGGAGGAAACCTTTCAAAAGAAACGAGAGGTTTCCAAAGAAACGTCACACACAGACGATATTTTTCTAAAAGAAACCTTGAAAAACCACTGAGGGGTTCCAACGGAAACCTTCGAGTGACAGGAAGGATTTCAAACGGAAGCCAGACTATGGTTTCTAAAGGAAACCTTAGAGCCAGACAAAGGATTTCTGAATGAAACTTTTTTAAAAGAAACGTTGACAGATGCGAAGGGTTTCTGAAGGCGAAGAGGTTATCGAGGAAACCTTGGAGGCAGACGAAGAGTTTCTTCTAAAGGAAACTTTAGAGTCTGGAGAAGGATTTCTAAAGGAAACCTTAGAGGTAGACCAATGGGTTCGACAAAAACATTAGATAGGGGAATTTGGAAAGAAACTTTCAGGGGTTTGCAGCAAACATTAGATACATGAATTCTTAAAAAAATACGTTCAGGCGTTTGCAGCAAAACATAAAGCCACATAAAGGGCTTCATATTCCCAGGAAGGCTTTATAAAGGCAAACGAAGCAAAGGACCCCTTAAATACAGGCCAATGATTGCCGGAGCAAACGTATGAGCCTGGCGATGTGGTTCTACAGGAAACGTTAGTGACAGGGACATTTTGAGAAAAAATCTGGGAGGGTTTAACTGTTAAAAAACAACTTTGGCTAATGGTTGCTGTACGAAAATGTTCCTTTGGAAATTCTCAGCTACACAATGAAATTACAAAACATGGGAAAATTCAGGAGAAACTGTTTCCTCGGCAAACGTTGAGTCACCAACCTGCGTCTTAACATATCCCCATAAAGAATACAATTCCGAAATACTTGTTTAATATTTAATGTTTTTAAATAATACAAAATCAAATACATTTCAACCTCCTCAATATGTACATTTCCAAGTTGTCTGTCTGTCTGTCTGTCTCTCTACACAATCGAAATATACAATAAATTCTCGTTGGTTACAGAAACAAACCAAAAAAAAAAAAAAACACCATATTGGCCCTGAATGTTTCTAGAGTCTGACGTCATGCTTGAAAATACACACACACACGAAATATTTAGCGGCCTCAATAACAACAAACAAAAAATAGAATAGAAATTCACCAAAAATTTAGGCGAGATGATGGGAATAAACTTGAATTTCAAGTTTGACATTTCTCAACAAAAACACTAAACAGTTAAAATTAGAATTGTAGTTTAGAGCAGAACCCGAGCGCCGACCACAAACTCCCAAAAGGCGTTAAGGTTTAGAGAAGCACACAGTTTTATCACTGTCACTTTGTAATTCAGTGGGGGCGGGGGAATGTAGAGATCTTACTCGTGCTAGAGGTTTGCGAATATACATTGACTTCTTAGGTGGCAACACTCATTTATGGTGTAGGTGTAACCAGATCGTTGAAAGAACTACGATTACCCGATTGTCTAAAGAAAGATACTGTCATACTTCATAGATGTTCGCTAGAATAATCGGAAGCTTTGAAAGAAATTGATCGTCTTTCGAAATTGAATTCCCTTTCGAAATTTAAAGAGATTCCTAAAGGAACAATCCTGAGAGCCAGGTGTAGGGTTTCCAAAAGAAACCTTAGAACCAAGCGAAGGGTTTATAAAGGAAACCCTTGGTATTTCTACGAGAAACCTTAGAGCCAGGGTAGAGGTTTCAAAAGAAATCCGTAAGCAGGTGAAGAGTTTCTATAAAAAAAAAACTCCTGAGGAACGAGCAAAGAAGTTCCCACGGAAGGATTTCTAAAGGAAACCTGAGGCATTTCTAAAGCAAACCTTAGCGAAGGGTTTATAAAGGAAACCATAGGTATTCCCAAGGGAAATCTTAGAGCCAGGGGGGTTCAAAAGGAAACCGCCAGCAGGTAAAGAGTTTCTATAAAAAAAAAAAACTAAGAAACAAGCGAAGAGTTTCCCTAGGAAAACTTAGAGCCACGCGTAGGATTTCTAAAGGAAACCTTGGGCATTTCTAAAGAAAACCTTAAGGATTTCTAAATAAAACCTTACAACCAGGGGAAGGGATTCTAAAGAAAACCGGAAATCCAGTTTGGAAGAGTTTATGGATGAAACCTAAGGGAAACCTAGACCCTGAAGCATTTCCAAAGAATACATTATGGCCACATGAAAGGTTTCTAAGGGAATGATACCTTAACAAGGCGAAGAGTTTCTGGACTAAACCTTAGAATCAAGCGAAGAGTTTCAAGAATGAAACATTGAGCCAGCTGTAGGGTTTCCAAAGGAAACCTTAGAACCAAGCGAAGGTTTTGTAAAGGAAACGTTAGGGATTACTAAAGAAACCCTTCAAGCCAGGCGAAGGGTTCCTGGAATAAACATTAGAAGCAAACGATGAGTGCCAGGAACAATAGTTAGAGCCAGATGTAGGGTTTCCAAAGGAAACCTTAAAACCAAGCGAAGGGTTTCTAAAGGAAACCTCAGGAAGTTTTAAAGAAAACCTTACAGCCAGGCAAAATATTTCCAAAGAAAATCAAGCGAAGGGTTTATGAAGGAAACCGAAAGCTTACGGCCAAGCGAAGGGTTTCTAAAGGAAACCTTAGGACATTCTAAACAAAACCTTTGAGCCAGCCGAAGTGTTTCTGGAAAAAACCTTAGAATCCATTTAAGAGTTTCAAGAACGAAATTCTGAGCCAGCTGTGGGGTTTTCAACGGTAACCATAGGACCCAGCGAAGGGATTCTCAAGAACCACTTCGAACATTCGATTTTTAACTAAAATCATTTGGAATCAGTCAGGGCTTCTTTGGGTAAAATTTGATAGTTGATGATAATCCGAGTCTGACATGAATTTCGAATGAAGCTCTTTTCTAACAAAGCTCTAAGCTGACTCTGCTACTCATCAAAATCTGAAGCAGGATCAGAGATTAATGAAGAAACCCCCTTTTAGTGTATTGAGTTTTTTTGGAAAAACGTAGAGATTTTGTTGATAGAGCTTCGGTAAAATTCATGAAAACTGGATAACCAGTGACCTTATTGAATTTCTAACGCAGCTCTTGACAGACTCCTTTGCACTTCGGTGGTTTATTTAAGGTAGCTCTAAGCTGACTCTGATTCTGATCAAAATGTGGGTCTGGGTCTGAGATTAATGAAGAAACCCCCCTTTAGGGAATTAAGTTTCTTTGGAAAAGCGCAATGGATGTATTTCCAATGATTTTCTTTGTAAAAACCTGGAGTTTGTACAGGTACGGTCAATACAAGCAAAAATAGTGTAGGACAACTCTTGAATATATCATTGACTTTTCGAATTGGAGTAGGGTCGAAGAACTTGGATTTCTGTTCGAGGCGAATCTATCAAAATGTCTTTAATCCTGGAAGGTCATTCGGAGTCAAATAATCACAGTCCATTATAAAAAAAAGTAATACGCTCTAAAATAAGAATTACTTTCTAGTGTTAAAAACTAATAATGGAATGTGAAACGTCTGAGGAGATTTAGGGTTGCCCCCTTTTTCTGAAGTGCAGCGAAATTTCCAGCTAATCAGCTGTCTAACAGCTGATAAAACCCAATGGTTCAAAGTATCCTTTCGCTATCTCACTCCCCTCTCCAACCAAGAAACCCATTTCCCCAAAAACTAAATGCAATCTAAAGAAAAGACATACAAAAGCTTTGTAACATTTCCTTTAGAACGTGTCACTTTTTGTCAACGGATCAACCACTCAAGCCGACAACTCAAAAGAGTTTATTACACTCCCTGTTTGGTAACAGCACCAGCCATTGTTGGTCGACCGCCGGCAACTCGTGATACCCTTTTTTTTCTGTCCAAAAGGCGGAAGGAAAGAAAGTCAACGTTGACAGCACACAGAAAACACCCCAACGTCGAAAAATTGCGCGCTAACAAACATTTCGATTTGCGGTGTTTTTGGTGGAAACAGAAACGGAAAAAGAATGTGATTTTTTGATAAGACAAGAACTGAAAAGCAAAACACTGGACGAAGACAACGGTGGTGGTGGTGGCGGCTCCGAAACAGAGAACAAAACAAATCAAAAGCTTAAGCTCCCAGAAAGAAGCATGCAAAGCGTTCAGAAGAATACAAGGGGAAAAGTAACAATAACAACTCACAGCACAGGCCAACAACAGGGGCGACAAACTGCCCGGTTATGTTAATGCGACTGTCCGTCCCTCTGTCAGTCAGTCTGTTTGTGTAATTCTTTGAGTCTCGCTGCGTTTGTATTTGTATAGCTAACTGTTTGTGTGTGTGTTGTAGTAGTAGTTGCTGTTGTTGTTCTTATTATTGTTGTTACTGTTGTTGTCATTAGCAACAGCTAACAAAATAATAAAACATACCAAAAAAAAAAGAAACGTAAATTTAAAAAAACACATTTTTCACAGTACGGCAAGAAATGCGTCTAAAACAAATCATACTCACACACACACATACAAACACGTTCACAGAACATTTAGACGTGTCTAACACGGCAAAGAGGTAGATGGGAAGAAGAAGAAAATCACAAAAGAAGAAATTGATATCAAAGTAAAGAACACAATAAAACGCGTCAACACAAACAAACAAAAAGTAAGTAAATACAGACAGCGGTGGGCCTTGCAATAGCACTTGTTTTCCAGCCCAAGGCGAACGACTGCAGACAGGTTTTCTGATGATGGTCGACGTGGTCTTTAAATGGCTATAAATGCAGAGGGAAGCTAGGACAATACATATCCTTTCTTCAATTACAATATATAGGTAGGAGGACTTGAGCCCGCACACCCTGTTCAATATTAGAAATCTAAAACGAACTAAACGCCAAAGAACTATTTCCATAATTTATATAAAAACATTTTTCGTAAGATATAGAAAACATTTCATAAACATATTTATAAAATTTAATATTTCCTGAGCCGAAGGCCTCGTAGCCATTGCTCTCTTCTTAGATTGTATTGTAATTTATTATAATATAGTTTTTACAAATAAATAAATAAATAAATTAATATTTCCTATAAGTTATTGAAATATTTCTTTGGCTGCATAAAAGTTGGGTTAGGTTGAATGGGTTAGCTGCTCGTGCGAGTTGGTTCAGAAGGGAGTCATACAATTGTTACACCGTGTTATCCTTGGCTGGATGAAGATAATGATAAGGTGGGGGATTTGAATCGGCATAGAACCATTTAGATGAATTTCGTTCAGGAAGACAAGAGGTGCTCTGGCCAGCTGCTCAAGGTAGTCAAAGAATCGGCGCCCAAAGTGTAGACTGGTACAGTGCCATAGCAAATGTTCCACTGATTATTCTTTTACTATGTCATTACAGGCTCCACAGTAGTCCAACCGGGACATGGACATACGATCGAGCTGATCGCGTCTATTCAAGTGAATCATTTGGAAGTAAATCAAAGGATAGTCCATGCTTTATGATGACCGAGGTATACGAATCGGTAAAGTCAAATGGTGTGCACCCTGGTGTCCTGTAGTTTGTTGATATACACATATCGCTTACACCAAGCATAGTGTGAACTAGCCCAATCATAAAATATACTTTGGGCGAAAGATAATCTAAGGGGCGGGCAGACGTTCAAAGTCAGCTGAGAAATTTTCCTATAGATGGTGACATCTGAAATTTGCAGCCGAACTAATGCACCTGTGATCAGAACTTCCGCCGGTCTTCAGCCTTCGTACAGAAGATCAAGATTTAAATTTTTAGAGGAGTCGAATGGAAGCAAATCAAATATTCGTAAATGGCACAAAGTAACTCCGACAGACAACTGTTTGAAAATGATCAATTGCCGTAAAGACTTGTTTTTCTCTACAAAACGTAACTTTTAACGCACAAATGTCATCCTTGGGAATCAAGACATCCGCTGAGGACATCCGTCGACTTAACACTCTAACCACTCTGAGGATGTCTTCATTAATTGTGTTTAATTTCGTAAAAAATATTTGTTTGTGCATAACTGGTAAAAAAAAAAAACAGGTTACAAGGATTTTCCAGTATTTCTGTTTGGCCGGATGAAATTAAACACAATTATTGAAGACCGATTAGAGGGTTAATGGACTATGAAACCCATGACACCTAGAATGGACAAACGTCGTCAATTCTTGCTCGCGTTGCAGGACTTAAAGTCAGATCTTTGGATTCACCACCATGATAAAGTTAACTTCGGCTTATTCAATTAAGAGGTTCCCAACAGCCAAAAAAAGTTCGGTATTCGCTGGCGGTCATATTAGTCACAACGATGGACCTAAATTGAAAGATTTTTTGAACCTATGCTGGAAAATGTGGCTATGGCTATGTCGCATGTGGTTTCGGTATGTAAATGACGTGCGATTTTTAATGTTTAATTCATCCGCTTCCTCTGGGATAGTCCCGGGTAGGTTCTATTGCATCTAACAGTTCTTGCGGTCCCAGTCCAGCAAATTGAGTCAGATATGCCCCACCAATTCCAGTTGAACTCAAACCTAAACTAAAAACTACCTCCGCATCTTATTGCTGCTATTTAAATGCTCTCGGCTGTTGTGTTACAATAGTCGGCATTATAAGCCAGAAGAGAGAATAATACCAACCAAGCTCTGTGGCTAAAATGAAAAATGACAGACAGACGGACGGACACACACACACGCACGCACACATTTACTCAACGACGTACAACAAATTAAACCAACAAGGGGGGAGGCAGAAGAGAGCACCGATTAGAGAGCAGTTTGACTGAGTGAATGAATGACTCTGACCAAATGACTGACAGACCGATGGCAGAATTGTTGTGTTGTTGTTGGTAAGAGACTTGGTTCCCCTCGTTAGAATCTAACAATTTGTTGTTGTTCGTTTAATGTTGGAAGTGCGAGAATGTTTGTACGTTTGTGTGTGTCTGGTTGAATAACTGTGTGAGTATGGGTGTCTATTGTTGTTATTTTGTGTTGCTTTTGTTGTATCTGTGATGAAGAATTTTAGACTATGAAGTCATACTGGTCTGGTTCTCTTCTCGCTGAGTGTTACTTGATTTTTTTTCGATTTCTTTTCGTTTGCCTTCCATTTTCTTATGATTCTTTTGCTACAACTTTATCGCCGTTTTCTACTTGTACCATGTCGTACATCGTTGTCGTCGTCATCGTGTGTTACGGCCTTTTTCTACACACACCGTGTTTGTTGTTATTATTATTTTGTCTCCTTAACCGTTCTACGTAAGCTTTTCTACAGACAAGTTTTGTTTTTGAGTCTTTCTTAAAGTTTTCTTAATGAAATGTTGGCGACGATGATGATGATGATGATGACGACGCTAGCGATGATTTTAATTAACGGCCACAGCCCCAAAAAATGTTAATTTTTTTCTTATGAAAAAGTTACCTTTTTTCTCAAATTTTGTAGAATTTGTCGCCTTTTTTTATGGAGATTGTTTTCGTTTCCTGTTGTTTGTTTTGAATGGATGTTGTTGGGTGTTCTCGTTAGTGTTTTTTTTTTCTCTTTAGTTGATTTTCTGTGATTTTTCCCACAAATTCTTTTGGCAAACTTTTTTCTTGCGTGTAAATATTTTTCTTTCACAATTTTGTATTTTCTTTTTGTTTTCTTGCTACGAAATACAATACACGAAAAAAGTGATTTGTGTAAAATACTGCTTCCACTTTGATAGAGATTTTTTTTTAATAATTTATTTCGCTTCACGAAATAAACACACAGCAATAAAGATAAATATGTGTCGTTGTTGTTGTGGTGAATTTTCTTTTTATTTCACTACGAGGGAAATATATCTTGCGGATACAAAAAGATAACAAGAGGAAAATGGAAATTTGTTGAATGCCTGCCTTCTTATTATTTTCTGTTTGGCTTTTCTTTTAACACATTCGCTAAAATTACAAACGCACGCCACGAACAAGATACTCGAACTGAACTGTTCCCTTTGAAAAACTTGTCATAACACTAAAGTTCCCCATTCAAACGTTCGCCAAGATATTAACGTAGACACTACACTCTCTCTCTCTCTCTTTCTGCAGATACTCAACTCTCAATGGTTGGCCCACCCTAATTTGTCATAGCGCAACAAAGTGGTCTTATTGGAATACATATTGTGTTTACAAAACGCTCGTATTGGAAAAACACTCGCTCTTCGTTCTCTGTGCAACTCAGTTGTGTTCAAACCGTCGTTCTCTGCTGTATGGAATCTGAGAGCAACATTCTCATTTCATTTGCATACATTTGTTGATTTCCGTTGTGGTTTTGGGACTGTGTGTGTGTGTTTTGTTTTCGCTTTTGCCACTTTCTGCATACATTCATATACAAACAATCCATGTCGGTATGTCAGATTTTAGTACAGTTATCGTCGTTGTTGTTGTGTGCGCCAGCGATACAAGGTGGTTGTTTGTGTTGTTGCAATGAAAGAGACAGAGAGAGGGAGAGAAAAATGTTTGCTCCAACAAGTTTTTCCATTCATACGAGTTTTTAGTATTGGCTTCTCTTTGCTTCAGTGATGGAAAGTTTGGTGCAGCAGTACTATTTCCTCGACTTTGGTACATTTTAATTAGTTCGGGTACACTTGACGCTATTTCACTTAAGTTAAATTAGCACAAACAGCTGAATGTGGTCCGGGAAAAGATGACAATTTTTGTAGAGCTTTAAATGGACTGTGTATCCAATTTACGATTAAAGAGTACCAAAATAGTACAAATTTCTGAACTTTACCATCCCTGCTTTAAACTAATGCCCAGTGTTGTCTTTATACATAATGTCCGTTAAATTTTTACATTCAACATTGTTTTTGTATTATTTTAGAATTGTTTTACCCCCCTATTCGTAGAAATTTAAAACATATTTGTTAAGAAAAATATATGAAAATACAAAAAAAAAATGTTCATACATTTTTCTTAACAAAGCTGTTTTAAATTTTTATGACTAGACTTTCGTCAAATACGAAATTGAAACTATAAAAACGCCTATAAACATAAAACAAACGTCCTATTAAAGACTGATTTCGAGTAACAGGTTATGAAGTTGGCAGTAAAAAAGAGGAATAATTGTAAAATCTTGAATGTGCCTTACATCGGCAGATAAATCGAGCCAACCTGAAGCACAGGGTTCTCTAGCAAAAGGTGTTATTTTGATTCACCCGGTATTTCGGTAGCTGTCACTTTCGAAGCTTTTATTCTTTGACATTTGACAAGTAGAGACTACGCCATTACTAAAAATGGAACGATATACGCTTCAACAACGCATTGAAATTATTAAAATTCCCTACCAAAATGGTGAAAATCTTGCAGTCACAGTTCGCAAAACTAAAAAGTTTCCGGACCGTGTTATCTCTCGAAGAGGTGATCACAATTGGCCACCGAGATCTTGTGATTTAACACCTTGCGACTTCTTCCGTTGGGGTCACGTGAAAGATTAGGTCTACACCAACAGCCCAGCGTCGATTCAAGATCTCAAAGATAGAATTCGTGAGGCAATCGATGTCATAATCTACGATGCCATAGCACAACAACTAAAGGTGAAGTCATGCAGACAGCTGATTAACTATTTTTCACTTTGACAGAATTTCGATTCTCAAACTTATTGTTGGTTTAGTTTTCTTTTTCAAATATCGAATAAATAAATAAATCAAAAAAATAGTTTACGAAAAGCCAAAACTACTGGGGGGTTCCAAAACTATTAGACATAAAGTTATAGTTCGCTAAAAATTTTGCCGCGAGTTGTAACTGTCTGCTGACTGCCACTTTTGACAATCAAAATACCCAGAGTTGTATCTGAGTTATTGTTGTTGGACAATTGCAACTTCGACTCCCATCATTAGTTTATCCAATGAAAAATCCGTTTGTTCCTTCTCTAAGTTTCGGGGAATAAATTCAATTAAGGTTTTTGTTTAATGTAACATGTATTTCTAAATATATATATATAGGTATATATATTTATGTATATGTATATATATGTATGTTATATACATATATATATATTCTTGTTTCATTCACAGAACATTACGAAGTCCACAAAATATGCTTACAATACGAAAAAAAAAAACGTCTTTTTAATCATTACACAGTCGAGAACAATTGAATATTTTTTTTGTGGTTTGTATAGTAATAATAATAATACACAATAAGATCATTTAATAATAATAAACTACAATCTGGTGAGAAATGTTTTCAAATACATACAAAGTACAAGAAATGCCCAGTTTACTTCGACATAGGACAACTCATTTCCATGGAATATTTTGTTTTTTTTTTAATATTAACGTGTAAATGAGTAAATGAGCCTATGTTTACATTAGAAACTTCGAATCTCGATTAGAGCTGTCAGTTTGACAGTGACTGTTGTAATATTATTGCATATGCTCACATTAGACGATATTAACCCCATTCGTACCAAGCTACATTTTTAACGCGAAACAAATTATAAAAACGAAAATTAAGAACAGTTAAATGGACATTTTTTTTAAAGTAAACTATTTAAAGAATGCGACGATAATGACTAATGTAAAATAAAATACAGATAAAAGTATTAATTTCAATAGTGTTCCGAAATCATTGCCTGGTACGGCTGGGGCTAAATAATTTCTAGTGAATAATTTAATGCACAATAGAATCGCAATCTTATATTTAATCTCCAATATAAACATGGCATTAACTAGAGAAAGGCTTCCAGACTTGTATTCAACTGATTCAATAAACTGATGTCAATTTTAAAAATTGTTAAAAAAATAAATGTATAGACAAGCTTTAGTTATACAAAATAGAGGGGGACACATTAAGCTTAAGGAGGACGACTTAAAAAATAAAGGACAGTTTGAAGTTAGTAACGAAATTATGTTAGTAATAAGTGGCATCGTACGTTTTACAATTATCTCACCTCAAAAATGCTTTTGTCGTTAACGTTTCGTTTTATATCGAATTTCTTACGTTTATTTTTCTGATAAACATGTCACACACACAAACAAACTTACAATCGTAACGATCAATCATCGATAATGATTTTCTGCTGTCCTGGGCATTTTTTCATATCGCAGGACCTTTAGAGTAGGGCAGTTGAGAAATTAACATTTTGTATTTGAAAATAAAATAAAAACTTAGATTTAAAAAAAAGTTATTCTTAAATTAATGTTAAAAACTGTGCAGCTAAATTTCTTCATTTCATCAATGGAATAATTTCCTGGCATGAATGAAAGATTAAGCGGTCAATGCAAACCAGCGGAACAGATATCCCGTTCTAGGATATTGGAGAGAACGAAAACAATCATTGAAAATAACCATTCACAATTTAACAGAATCGCTACACTGACTAAATAAATAGCTGCCATTAATTCGATCGTTCAAATACATACACCGCGCCGACCAAGGTTTGGAACTTCAACAGAAAGTCCATATAACGATCACAATATAAATAATTGGTAATACACAGGCAACAATCCAATTTGTCATTACAAACTATAATCGCGATTATCGTAATCAGTTTTACAGTTCGTTGCTAGGAGTTCTCTGGATTATTGCAATCAAAATAGGGCGACAATCGATATTAACGGCCTGACCGACAATGTCGAACGTAAACGCTCGTCTGCTTTCTATGCGATACACAGCTGATTGGCAACCCCCTCACAGTCACTAGAACACAAACCGTGATTGTGGGTGTGCTTTTTTATGAGAAAGAGACTGACTTCTTTCGCATAGATTTTCGTTCAACATTGTGGTTCAGGCCGTAAATATTTCTCCATAAAATAATATCTCTTCTTGTTTACAAATATGTACTTTCTAATTTTTACTTTGACAGTTTCTATTGTATCTCCCCGACAACTTTAATCACATTGGGGCGATAATCGAGATTAAAATTCCAAAGCAAATATAGGCGAACGCCAATTAAAAGGGCGATTCACAATAGGGCGAATAAAACTTTAAAATCTTAATTCAGGCTAAATACTTCATTGGCCACTTAAATTGAAAAATAAAATTTAAAAAAAATATTTTAAAACTAGTCATAATGAATAAAAACAACTACTTTCCGCATATGAGATAATCAATCAATCAACAATCCCCGGATCACACTGATACTGTTTTATAATTCGCTGACACACTGAGACCGCATTTCAATAAACATTCCAACTGTTAGTCTACTCTGAGTTCTATTTTTAAATGTAGCAACTTTAACATATTTCCAATAAATGCCAGATTATTTAGAATGAAAACTATTTTTCCCGACTACGCGGGCGTCATCCTCATATTTACTATCGGATCAAAATCGCTTAGAGGAGTTGATTGTAGAATCTGCTCGGATCAGGTGAATTTGTGAACTACCGGTCCGTTGTAGTATGTAAATTGAAGGCCATAGAAACTGCCGCTCGACTAGTTCAATATCATGCAGCGATATCTTCATATTTACTGACAGCAGGGCGACCCTTTAACCACTGAAATCCTACCCTTCAGCCATTAGAAATGGATGTTAGCGCTGACCTTCTGTAGACGGTCTAAGGGTTAAATACCTGGAGAATGTGTACACCACTTCAAGGATTTCTCGTGAATGTTGGGTATCTCTGGCGGAGATTGCGTGACATTCGTCAGTTAGCCTTAAGTGGGTCATTGGGCATAGGGATATAGATGGCAACGGTATGGCTGATGCACTTGTGAGACCTAGCGCTACCCTGAGTTCAACTGAGTGTATTTATCACGGAAACTCCATTCAATTGCACAAAATAGTTGGAGAAAAGCAACATGAACAAATCTGACCTGTTATGGACAAGCGAATTTTGCGAAGATTCCATTTGAGAAACCTCATTGCGGTCTGCTGTAGAAGCGATGGCGAGGAGGAGACAACCATACACCAACCTCTGCCATTGGTCGGCATTTGTGGACTTCAGACTAAAGATTTCTGGTCTATAATTTCCAGTAGACAAAACCTGTCTGTCCAAATTTGATGTGGACTCAAATTCACTCAATTCATTTCGGCGACCGGAACCAAAACAATTCGCATCTTTTGGCCTATAAAACGGGGCCGTCTGAGAGAGATATGCTCTGGGCAGCTAATTTATCCCAACGACACGCATTCCCTAATTCGTCCAATGACCTGTCTTGGAAATTGTCTAATCCGGGGTATGACCAAAATCGAATGTACTTGAAAGCCTTCGTGTGTAGTTTGGTTTTGGCCTACATAGGGATTCTCTTCTCCGTTACTGTTTGTAATAAGGACTTGTTGAAACGTAGTATATTGTTTGAGTATCAACACTTAGAAATATATATGTATATATATATATAGGCGTGCTAGTTTTTAGATCTTTGGGGGGCTTCAGACGTTTGTTTGGTTGTCTTCTGGCTGTTTTTATTCTCACGATCAAGTGCGATCTCGGACTTGTCCGGATATGCAAATAAACTGAGCATCTATGATTGGTTGGTGCAGGTTCTTGATCCAATTATGAACGCTCTGCTAAACCCAAGTTAATGCACGAATTTATAGAAAAAAAATGACTAGCAATTGGATCTATAAAACGTGGTTAGTTAGTGGTTCGTTATGATTCATCAAAATTTAAATCATTCCATTTAATACATTTTAAACAAGATTAATTTGGAGAGTTCCGATACTCCTTTATCCAATTAACCTCCAATAGCTTTTGCCATTACTCATTTATTGTGGGGCATAAAATTCCCCAGGTGCTTGGGGAAATTCCGGTTTTTTTCTGACACGATATATTTTGAAAATACTTCATGTCTTCAACATAAGCCATCACACCAGGAGAATCGACTGATGGTTTAACTCTCTTACAGATGCTAAGGGAACGTATTATTTTAGTGGCTTCCCTTTGTATAGAAACACTGAAGTCCATTCAATATTAACTCCAGTTAGGTCGCTTACGGTTAGTACTCTAAAACGTTACAAGATCTTAAACGCTGTGTCATACTAACACCGGTGAACGGAAATAGTGACACTACGAAAAGGCCGATGACGTCAAGGAAGGCATTCAGTAGCTCTTACACATACGAATGCGGTTTATCGAACAAACAAACTGCGTCAATGAACAAAGAGTCTGATGGTGTTAATCTATACAAAGAACACTGCAAATTCACTCGTTCCTTATGGCCGCTTTTAAACCGCATGAATAACAAATGAGAATGTGGTCTTGGCAGCAAGAAACTCACTATCCTCATAGCAGTCCTTACGTTAATCTCGTCGGTCTTGTGAAACGGGATCTGTAGGTATTGAGGAGGTGGAGGAGTCAGTCTTACGTCTGGGCCTTCCAAGTGACGATCAAGAAGTATCTGTCGATATTTGACAAGCTCTTAATTAAAGTCATTTAGATCGCAGTGCACTGTGACAACAAGGGTAAGAATAACGAATTATCAGGGGAATTTTGGGAGAGACAATTGATTTGGCCAACGATTAAAACTAAATCCAATCGAATACAACATCACCTATTCACCAAACGTAAGTGAAGGCGTTACAAAAATTCGCTGCAAAAAATGCAAAACATTCTTGTCGAGGTTTCCCGAGTGATAGTCCCACACCTTGGTAATCAAAATCGGTCTACCACACATATTTAAATTTTGAAAATATTATTCTCGTTTGGTATTTTGATACTAAAAAGGGTGGGTTATCACAATAATGATGACAAAATTCCTGGCAACATCAACCATCTGCCAATACCTCACGTAAGATATTCAAATATCATAATTTTTCAATCTCACACTTGATCGACTGCAGAACGGATGCTGTAAGTTCTTCATGCAGGTACTTTTTAGACAAAGTATTGAAACTATATATATGCGTATTATTTCGACAGCAGTTGCAGCAAAATTAACATTTATCTGTCATCCACTGCATTGTCCCTAAAACAATGATTCTACTTATAAACTCTTGAAAAAAGGTCTTTACTTTCCACATCTCATCTTAAGTCAAGGGTACAGATGGGAGAAAAGTGTCGAACACGATTAGTTAGTCTTCCCGATCACCTCACTCACAGAAGGGTTAAGAAATATGGGGACATTTTTGAAATTCCCATATTTTCCGGAGAGCAACATTGATGATTGCCCTCTTGCGAAAAGCAGACATTTCGGCTGGAATTTTATTAAGGAGAAGGTTTAATGTATGGGAAATTGTGGATTCTATAATTTTATCCACAAAATTGTACAACCATTTAATAGCTGCTCAATGATTAATCAATGGTATAAAACGTTTGCAACCTTTGAACTTCCTTTTAACGCGAGCCTTAATTTCTAACGACAAAGACAACCTGGAGGGCAGAAGTCACATGCGAACCATTCCTATGTTTTTTTTTCTGCAAACGTATTATTGAATTTCTATAAAAGATTAGATAAAACGCTTTCTGATTAATTCCACTTAATACTTATGTAAGAACAATTTCTCATAAATAAGGAGTTTAACAAGGCATTGCTTTCCCAAAGAGGGGAAAGTTATGACCCTCGGGAGAACTGATTGCGATAGCGGCGAATCGAATGTATTCATTTTCACAATAACTCAGTAAGTTTTAAACAACGTTCTTTCATGAAATATTTACAAAAAATATGAATATTTTACAAAAATGCTCATTTAAATTAATGAAATGTCTGTTTACTGTTTGAAAAACTGTTGCCGCCTCAGTGTTCGTTAAATTTGTATGGCACGGATTTCTCATAAAAAGTTGTCGGTTTTGTTTTTTGTTCTTGCATAATTTAGCTGAATTAAGTTTTGAATTTATTTAAACTAAGTAAGCTGAAATTACAGTTTGTGTTTTTTTTTTTCTTCCTTAATAAGTTGAGCTAATATATAAATTATAATAATATGTATAATAATCATAAAAATAATTATAAAAAATATATATGTGTATGTGTATCATGTAGAAAAACATCATTTCATTCATCATCATCATTTATTATGGACTAAAAATATTAAAAAAAATAAAAAGAAATAAAAGAAATAAAACAGACAATCAAACAATTATATGTAAAATGTAAGTATGGTAGTGTGTATGATATTTATGTGTGTATGTGTACGCAAGTGTGTGTGTGTATGTATGCTTTATATACGTCTGTATGTGATTTCTATCGACGACGACGATTTGTGAATGATTTTATTTTGTTTATGTTTTACTTTTGAGGAACTCTATTTAGTATTTATCCATGATTTTCTTTTCTGTAGCTATCTCCGTTTTTTTAAACACATACTATACTTATGAGATATTTAAAAAAAAAACGTATTAAAAACAAAAAAAAAGAGTTAAAAAATGAACTGAGAAAAGTGTCTGTCTGTCCTGTATGGAAACCATGTAAAATTGTTAGGCATGCACAGCATACGAAATAGTTTTGTTGTATTTAGAATTTGTTTTTTTTTTGTACAAAAAAGAAATGATTTGAAACTCCCTTTTTGTTGAAGAAGAAGAAAATCTTTAACGTTAACAAGTGGTTTTCGCTTTGTTCAATAAAATAGTATAACGAAAAAACAGTGACGAGAGAGAGTCAAAACGAGAGAGAGAGAGAAAAAATATCACATTAAATTTAAGATGGTTTTTTTTTGTCTGTTTGCAGATTATTTTCATATTACATCACAATTTTTCGTGCATTATGCGCTTTTTTAACATTTTATAGTTTTTTTTTTTTATCGTTTTGCATTTTTGTTTGAAAGCAAACTGTAATTTCAGCGGGGATTTTCATGTGGAGGGACAGTGGGCGTTGGTGAGGCGAGGGGGGAATTTTTGTTTTGCTTGAAAGTTGTTGTTATCGCGATGTTCTTTTCGTTTCGAGCGTTTTTGTTTTTGTATGTTGTTGCTGTTCTTTTTGTTGTTTATTGGGGAGGATAATCGTAATAATAATCGTAATTAGAAGAAGAATAACCTATGAATTGTTGGCTTGCTTAAGAAATAGTTTATAATCTCGTTCAGTCTCCTCATCCATTTCGGGATCCAAATCGTCCAGGTCATTGTCGTCGTCATTGTCGGTTGAACCGCCGCCGCCGCCGGATGCCCCATTCGTCAGGAATTCACATTCTTCGGCGGTTATTTCACGGCCATCGGGGCCATAGAAGACGGGATCATCACTGATACGTGGTGGCTCTGGTGGCTTAGACGTTTCGGGATCACCTAAACTATCGGAGCCGGACGCCTTGCGTCCCCAGTTGTTCTTTTGCAGAGATATAACATTGCTAGCCAGTGGGTATTTGCCGGGATTTTCCGCATTGATCGCCTCCAAACTGGCAATGATTTCTTTCATTTCATCGGGACAATCGGAGGACAGATCGTAGCCGGCCAACTTCAGGGTCAAACAAATGCAACGGACATTTTCAGCCACCACATGCTCGAGCAATTGTTTCAGCGAGTAGACGATATTTTCGGCAATCAAATAAATGCGAGAATCATCACCCCTCAGTTGCATGTACAGTTCGGCGAGGAAGAGGGCGGTTTCCCTTACCCGGCCCTGTTGGTTGTTTTGAATGTAATTCTTAATGTCCTCCTGATGGAAGTCCAATTTGCATTTGAGAAAAGTGTGGAATAGCGAGTCCTTGCTGGGATTCAACATGTGCAAGAGATTGTACAATTTGGCCCCCATGTAGCGGAAGTTGGGATTCTTAATGGATTCGTCAAATATATCCTCCATGGCTATAGACAGCACATAATGATTGTTCTCCATGCCATCAAAGATGGTAATGAAACGCGTGGCAATGGAATCGAACTGACCGGGATTTTGATTGAGACATTGAATCACCGTTGTCAGATAGTCCAAAGCGATATTCTGCATATCATTGGCCGGATCGGATGCAGCAGCGCTACCACCAGCGGCCGAAGCGCCAGCTTGATTCGATTGTTGTTGATGCTGATTGTGGTACTGGTGCTGCTGCGAATAGTGATGGTTATTGTGACGTTGCTGATGATTATGGTTGTGGTGGTTGTTGTGGTGATGTTTGTTATTGCGATGGTACGGTTGATTCTGCTGATATTCATGTGTTCCACGCTGTTGATGGTAATAGGTGCTGTTGCTGCCACCACCACCACTGCCACTACTACTACCACCACCGCCGCCGCCACTGTTATTGGGCCGGAGCAAACGATCCTGCACATTCGAAATATTCATCGAATTCATTTGACCCATCAAATGCTGCTGCATCTGTTGTTGTGGCTGCTGATGGCCATAACCATTAGCATAGGGTTGTTGTTGATTATATTGTTGCTGCTGCTGCTGGGGCTGTTGATATTGCTGATAGTTATCCTGTATGAACTGTCTCTGATGCATTTCCAAACGCTCCTGAATGTTACTTTGAGCGCCTGTATTGCTATAACGCGGCACAAATTCACTGGCACTCGCCGACAGGTTCGAGTGGGGCGATGTCTGCTGCGCTTGCGTTTCAGGTCGATATGTTTTGGGTGTCCGCAATGGTTTTAATTCCTCATCGGGAATGTATATGGCACGTCCTGGTGTCATATCCATGATGATGATCGGTTGTTGTGGAAAATACTACAGACAAAAGAACAAAAAAGAGAACAGAATTCCAAAATTAAGCGCAAATTTTGTAATTGCTTTAATAAAAACTAATCGTGGGTAGTATGGGAGGGGGGGGCAGGCAGGAAGATAAAGAAAATGAAAGAGCGATGTGTACATGCACACGTACACGATCATTTGTCGGCTTTGAATGAAATCATACTGTGTATGAATTATAATTGCTCACAACAATTTATACGTGTGTCTGTGGCGGCAGACACAAATGTTTCTTATATCTTATTAATTTCACACATGATGACGATGATGCTATGTTGTTGGAATGATATAATTTTATTTCGACGAGACTTCATTTAATTCATCCCAAAAGTGCTAACCTTCTACGGTTGGCTCTCAAGTACGCTATGTCAAGTATTTTCGATGGTACAGTTAAATAAAATTAAAAACATTTTTAAACTTTACCTGTTCGTACCAGTCGTATCAGTGATCAGTCAAGGAAATCAGAATTGCTTTCACTACTGAAACTAAAGTGTCAGTCAACATCCTACTTTTTTTTAAAAAAATTTCCCTTTCTACTAAAACTCTGTTTTGGCCGGACCCTATTCTGTTCAAAATAGTACTTTATGGAATATACCATAGGGGGGTTTGAGAATATGGTCCATGTTCAAATCCATGTGAACAATGTCAATGCTATTTCTTTCGACGGACGTGGCTTAAAAGACTTCAAGTCGAATGGATTCTTGGATGTGTTAAAATGTTTGCTCTTAACAAATTACATATTCCCTCCTACCCTAATATGCATATGCAAGTTAAGCTTGAAATTGGCTGAAGCCTGTAGAAAGTGATCCGCAGGTGCGTTTGGAAATGCTAGGAGGTGCCATGGCTTAGCAGGCTCATGTGCTCTATCGCTGCTCGATATTTTCTCCCTCACGCCTCTGATTGACATGATTTCTGTATGAATGATGTAACGTCCTAGGTAAATACAGTGGATTCAATAGCCCATTCATCCCGTTTAGAACCATCTGAGTACCTTAAAGTCACGCTAGCCAGGGATATATAGGGCGCACCGTAATTGAGAGGTCGCCTACACTTTGCAATGTGTTCTTCCCAGCTCTAAAAGGTGCCACATTTCAGAAAAGTAGCGAGAGCATTCGCCCTTTGACCTGACTTTGTATTTCCTTCATGTAAGAATCTTTTGACCTAGAGTAAAGGTTCTCGTCATAAACGCAGTTAAAACAGAACCTCGTCTAACCGGAAAATGATTTTTAAATTAGATAGTAACCCAAAGGACAAGTTCTCCCATAAGTGTATGGTAATATTGGAAAAGTGTATATCTAAAAATCGATATATGTAGGTGAAGACTATCCTAAACGATTATATACTTTTGATGCACTTATATATACAATAAATTAAAATCATTTAAACAAAACAGAAAGTAGTGGACACATGTCCTAAGGTTTTTTTTTTATGGTTCTTTGGTTTTTTTTCTACAAACGTAGCATTGCATTTCTAGTGACATCTGGAGTTTACGGTCGAATTAATGCGTCTGTTTTGTGTACGATGTCTGACCTCCACAAAGTCTTTGATCAAAATTTGCAAACACACACAATTTAAAAACATTTCTGTTTTCTCAAATAAATAATTTTGGTAATCACAATGTTTGTGGTCGATTCGACTCTATAAATAAATACACATTGTGATTCATGCTAAACTAATTCACTTAAAGTCCTCAGGGTAAATGACTTTATTTGGAATTCCCAAATCCAACTATTTTAACACAGCCAAAGGCACTGTTTACGGAATTAATTCCGAGTAATGTAATGGTGCATATCTTGCAAGGGCGTTTCGACTAATGTTAATACGCAATTCGACTATTGAAAGGGGGATGCGTCAGCAACTAGGCAAATCCCCCTCGAAATTTTCGCGGTACATAAAACAAGAAGTATAAGATCAATCCTATGGACCAAGTAGCATGTTCGAATCCGCCTGATTTGTCCTAATCAGTGTAAGCACATCTACTGTACTAAGTGGGAAGACATTGGGTTGCTTGGAAATATGATCTGTTCCTGTTGTAGGATTCAAACATATTTTAGGATCAATAAAAGAGTGTTTGTATACTCAGCCGACCCAAAAGGTATCTGTTTTCGCCCATATTTTTAAATTAATTGGCTGTTTGGACATTTCCTGCCGAGGACGGTAATCAGACAGGCATTTGGGCAGTTTTTGAGGAAAACTATACGTCATTCCGTCCAAAATTATCAACACAAAGTTTGTATGCAAGTCTGCTACGGCATTTGCATTGTAAACTTTTTGTACAGCGGCATTATTGAACACAAAACTTCGTTCAAATACAAAGCAACTAACATTTTGACTGATTTTTTTCTCAAGATTTTAATTTATTTAGAATTGCAGGTATGACGGATAGAATCACAAATTCAACGGAAATGTTAATTCGGTATAGGAGGAAAGGGAGAAGAGACTCTGACGGAATTGTGGTTCATTCTAGGCGGCTATCCACCACCGATTACTGAGGACAATAATCTGTATAGAAAAACTAGAATATGAGATGTAACCCACTAGTCCAACCATTGTGTCATACAGAACTCATCCGGCTGATGTGGTCCGCCAAATATGGACCGCAGAATTTCTAGTTAATTATCCTAACATTCCGTGAAGGAACTAAAGGGAAACTTCTCTGAAATCAATGAGTTGTGCACGTTATAATTGATATACACCCTAACTAATGTTTAAAGCCGACTCCCAACGTCAAACACTTTACTTACTTATTTCCCTTAACATGCCATGAGGGAACAGACGGGGAACTTCACTCGAATCAGTGGACTGTGCACGATATAATTTGTATTCCCACCGACCGGGCTCATTTTCTAGAGAAGTATTCATTACATTGCTTAGAGGTTACTCTCTCACTCGTAAAGTTGCCAGCATTTACGACATTAGGTAGAAGCAGCCTTTGAAAAATGTTTGATGGTCCTGCCACACTTCGAACCACAGTTCTGCTGTGTGGTAGTTCCTACCTACCTACCTACCACACCACCGCCGTTATTCCAATACTGAGCTTAAAAACAAAAAGACCAGTGGAAAGAACATGAATGGGCTCCAGCAATCTTCAAATGTTTACGTATTCGATTTACGATATATTCAGATTACAAAAAATTAGTCGATTTTCAGTTTGTCCACAATATATGCAGATAAGTAACAGTAAAGAAATTCCAGAAAAAATAGAGTAACCCACTTGTATAACGCCTGCGACATACTGGACTCATTCGTCTGATGTGAAACGTTTTCATAGGGGCGGCAGAATTTGCGACGAATCCCCATTGTAATAATCCAAATATTTGGATTTTTGGAATCTACATCTGTATAAACATTATACTCAATATTTACCATTAATATGCAGCGATACGTTTAATGTCCAAGAACATATTTTTATACAATTTTTAAAAAAAAATGCAACAACCAAATACTATGAAACTGTTAGACAAACAACAAAATATACTTATCATTTATCAGGGATTAAATAAAACAAATGAATAATGACATGGAATTTTAATAGACAAGGAAAAATATGTTGATCCAAATTTAACCAACATTACTTCGATAATGTTTAGATTTCCATTAACTGTGAACTCTTATAATATCCATCGTTTGCCCGCAGATACAATTGTAGATAGTAATAGTAGTAAATAAGCTTAGTAGTTTATCAAGTCTGCCATAGAGTTCATTCGAAAAGTTTATGTGTCCCCCTAGTTACGATTCTAAGCGATTTCGTTTTACCTTGTTCAATTTTATGAACGCTTTTGTAAATTCCCAAAGCATTAACATCTCTAAGGTTTCATAATTTGCTGTATTATTATCATTGGAGGTGTATTGGGGCGCGACACAAAGTAATATTACATTTGCTCGAAAGACTTTTGGCTTGGGATGTATCTCACACCTTGATCTGCTAAAATTGGGATTTTTCAGGCAGAACATAAAATGCAAACGGAATCAGGACAATGATCCGGACACAAATCACATTTGTGTTGGACCTGGCTATTATACGCCTATAGCAAAGTCATGGATACTTTAGCGCAAAGCCTAGGTATAAAGAAAAACACATTTTCCGTGAGTTAAATATTCGTCCTGCTTGTTCAATATTTCAACCTTCCCATTTAAAATCTTCCTCTATGGATCAGGTAGTGAGATATCAACATAAACCGAATGATCTAGTTGAAACAAAATATTGCCAGACTTCGAGAGAAATTCAACAAGTCGTTGTCTTAAAAGTACAAATAAATATTGAATACGTAGTAGCTGAATGTGTTTACAGCTGTATGTGAGTTTATTGACATTTGTCATGGCATGAGTCTTTAATACTTTCTATGCACCCACAAAAATATTCATTGCAATCCAAAAAAAAAAAGGGCTTTTCGACTGGAGAAATGTTGTTGAGATGATAAGAAGTCTAAACACTTTGTGTGTTTGGGCAACTTGTGGATCCTGATCAAAATCGAAACAACTTTGATTTTTTTGAAGTTCGCTCACATTTTGCTATCTGTTATAAATTAGATTTTCAGTACTTTTTCTCGAGTCAGTACCCAGCGTGTTTGATGGGATAGTAACAACATTGATGACAATAACCACATGTTGTTCTTCTCGACATGAAATAAAAGCTTTTCGATTTGGTTGTCACGAATTCGAAAATAACACTGTTATTTTCCCATTTTGAACTTCTTAAGGTCGTTGGATTGATAAATAATAAATGAAATAAATACAACTTCTTTTTGGACTGACCATTGCGGTCCGCATTTGAATAGTATAACTTTCAACAGCTGTAGTTATATAGAAAAGTTGCTCGAAGCATTTCGAACGAACAACAAGAATAATTTTGAGCGCTGATTGGTCATGAATTAAGTTATAACATTGTTGCCTTTTTATGTGTAACAATCTTGAATTGATACCCGTTCATAACGTGAATATAAAGACGATTTATTGGGGTGAAAACACAAGACGGCCAAATGTTGTAGGGTTATTCGTCCAACTTTAATATTTACAATAGTTTATTCTAATGATAAAATAAGCTCAGAGAATGACTATGTTATTAATAAAATTAAGTTGCTGTAATACAGGGTTCTCCAACAATAGGTGTTATTTTTGAATAACCCGTTATTTCGGTAGCTGGTACTTTTGAAGCTTTTATTCTTTGAGATTTCACACGTAGAAACTACGCCATTACCAAAAAAAGGAACGATAGACACATTGAAATTATTAAAATTCACTACAAAAATGATGAAAATCTTGCAGTCACAGTTCGCAAGTGTTATCTCTCGATAAAAGAGTTTCCGGGCAGTGTTATCTCTCGAATAGGTGATCACAATTGGCCACCGAAATCTTGTGATTTAACACCCTGCGACTGTTTCCCTTGGGGTCACGTGAAAGATAAGGTCTACGCCAACAGACCAGGGTCGATACAAGAGCTCAAAGATTCGTGAGGCTTTCGAGGACATAGTGCAGCCACTTTGCGATTTGGTTATGGAAAATTTCATGAAATGGATATGGTCCTGTAAGCATGATAATCAAGACAATAAATAGTGACAATAGACTACTTTCATGGTTAACGTATTACCGGCCAAGACTTCGAACAACAACCTACTCACCGCCTATGGCTTCGACTAACTCTTTCCATTATAGAAGAAGACGAAAACAAAAGAACATGCATCGAGAACGACGCTTTGATGATTCGTTAATTCCTTGGCAAAAGTGTATGGTTTTTTTTAGGAAGGAGCCTTCTTTGAAGGTCTCCCTCCGCATATTTTTGACAGACTTGTATTGTATGTAATTATGTAATGGTATTCAAAAACTCATTTTAGAAAATGTACATAGGTGAAGACGAAAACAAAGGAATACGCAACGAGAACGACGCTTTGATGATTCGATTCATTGGCAAAAGGAGATTTCTTTGAAGGTCCCTATCCCTTATCAAAAGGAGACTTCTTTGAAGGTCCTTCTTCCTTGGCAAAAGGAGCAAAAGTGTATGTTTTTTTTAGGAAGAAGCCTTCTTTGAAGGTCCCTCTCCCTTCGAGTTTTACTGACTAAATCAGCATATTTTTTGACAGATTTATTTAACCACGTTATGTAATTTATAAACTCTGTTTCGAAAATTTACCACCAAAAAATGGGTCAACTTCATAGTTATCAAACATGTAGCGTATCACGATATCTGTTCTCATTGTCCACACCTACCTCAACGTTGAAAACGCGCATCGATTCTGAGGAGAATACAGCATGTATTGAGTTGACTGATTTCTCTATTGTTAAGGTCAGGTCACAAGGAACGATTTATTCGGAAGATTTGCAGTGGAATAGAGATCAATGTGAAATGTATGCTAATCGGGCAGGGTTACAATATGGATGCGCCTTAGTAAGCTGGTAAACTCATTCTGAAAAATCATATCGTGTGACATGACCCTGAGTAGTAACCGTGCTTTTTTTTGGATTCATGGGCCCAGCTGATAGTTACCATTCGAATCCTACACCGTATCGTTTGAGATGTAATATCCATTCCACCCTAATACAATTTTCGCCACGAGTTTTAAGTAATAGGACTACAGGGTTAATAAAAAAAAAACGAATACGTGGCAATTTCATTACCGGCCCCAAATACTTATGTCAAAGCTTTAGTGTGGACATCTAAAGTGCACAGGACATAACCACACTCTAAACAAAAACTTCACCACGTTAAATTACATAAATTATACGTATGCAACAAAAACTACATGAAGATGTCAGTGCTGTCCGTCCGTTCGCCAGTCTCTGCCCATACAAAACATGTGCGTACGAATGTAATCGGATTTTCGGATTTCTTCCCCACTTGCAGTTCTGCAAATGTTGCCCGCCTGTGCCATCACAACGAGCAAACAATGAAAGGTAAATTTGTAATTGGACATATATAGCAAAACTCTGAAACTCAAATGAAAATCTACATTTTGATAATTACATAAAAAAAACCACACTAACCAATAGAAAAAGAAAACTGAAACAGAAAATAATTAAAAATTCAAAACACAAACACATGCACAAAAACAGCAGCAGCGACACAATTTTTGGTTTTTTTTGGCGTGGCGTGGCTTAAATAAAGCACATTTCGACTTTTTGTTTTAGAGAAATTTCCCAAAAAAAAAAAAGTACGCTTCTGCAGTTGAATCTAAGCTTGTGTTGCTGCTCTGGCTGCTGGTGGCGTCGTGTGTTGCTGTTGAGGGAACCCCATTTTGGATCATCATTTATCGTGTTTCTTTTTGGAGGTTTTTTTTTTGCTTCATTTTACACTTTTGTTGTAATGCTACGCACCTTTTTGTTTTTGTTTTCCTTTCGAATTTTATTTTATATATTTCTCCACCAGTGCTCCGCTGACGTTGTTTTGTTGCTGTCTTTTATTTACTGAAATTTCAAATTTCGTTTTGTCTTCGAGTTCTTTTCAGTTTGTTGCGTTGTCACTTTTTTCGTTGAAGACAAATTTCTCTGACTCTCTTAAGGCAACAACAATTCTCACTCTCTGCGGTGGCTTCAGCTCTTTCGAGTATTTGCACAAACAACAATGCGTTGGGTGAAATTGATTTTTTTCCTAGTTTTTTCGTAGGACAATTATTCAGATACCAAAATGTCTGAATAGCGTATAGAAAATCTAAAATTATAGACAAATGGAAAATTTTTGTTAATTTTTTTGTTTATGTACCAAGGAAAAACAAGTTTCTTTCTTTGGCATTTTTTTTCACCATTTTTTTTTATTGTGCTACTTTTCGTCGTGCTTCATCTCTCACTCACCTTTTTCTGACTGCCTTCGTTTTCGTTTATACAACTTGCAGTTGTGTGTGTTGTTGTTGGTGGCGGTAGTATATCAATGTGTGTGAGTGTAGACGAATACCAAAACCTACTTTATTTGCAAAGCAAAGTTTTCGCATACATTTCGATTAAATTTTTATAAAATTTTACTGAATTTCTATGAAATACAGTTTAGTCTATACAAATATCACACATTTACCAACAAATAAATGAAATTTTATGAAAAAAAATCACAATTATTTTCACCATAAACTAGATTGTGGCCCGACAATGATGTGTGTGTTGCGGAATCGTCGATTGCGGTTAGCATTGGATTGGCTCGGCTCGGTTCTCCACGAACGGACAGTGGCGGAAAAGAAATTGCAAAAAAACGGAGATGCCAGATTGCAGCATTTGAACGTCAACTGTATACTCGAGGCCTTAACCTAAACAAGTACATCGTGCTCGGCTGTTTACGACGTCGTTTTTTGTCGCACTTTTTAAGAATATGCATCGCATTAGAAGTCATGCTCTGAATCAGGCCTTGCAATGGGCATCTCGAAATTTGTTGCGGGTTAATCCATTGATGACGAAGGCTATTATGTTTGGTTTCCAAATCCCTCAACATGAAAATATTTTTAAATGTCTAAGTATTGTTTTTGCTAGCAAACTTTACTTTGGACATCATTGTATTTGCTAGCAAACTTTACTTTGGACATCCTCCCTATGTTCTTTACAGAATTTATGGCATTACGCAAGTTGTATTCCATTAACAGTTAGTTACCATAAAAGTTGGCATAGGCGGGCATATGTCATCCCGGATGGTATCTAAAGGCCATGTCACATGCAACGATTTGACGAAAGGTTTGCAAATATATACGGCCTGATATGGTATTACGGTTGGCAAAAACGACAAAAAATAAAGTTTAATTTTTTGAAATTTTCGCCAACCGTAATACCATTTTGTAAAAACGACAAATTTACGACACAACTACGCCAACCGTAATTAGGCTGCTTGTCTACGCAAAACGAAAATTTTTGAGATATGCTTCTCCTGCGACCTCAATTTAGGAATGGACAATTTTTACATGCAACAGTTTTTCGAATTTAACTTGCCAGCAATTACTTGTATGAGATGCTGCAGGCTAAATCCAATATATTATGTTTCGTCGACTTAATTTTTTCATTCCTTGCAGCAAGGATATATGAAATAATATTTTCATTGTAACACTTAAGCAATAATGCGATCTCCAAAGTATTGAAATAACAGCTGGTACAATCAGACGTGAAGTTTTTGATCGGGCTGATAGATTATTATCCATATCAACTCTAGACAACTTATTGGTAATTGTCGTTTTTGCTAAACCGAATATTTTTTCAACTACCCATTACTATTTGAAAAAATTTTGTTTTGGACATTTTTGACAACTTTCTACTTCATATACAAAAACTGGTTGCTCTAACACACTTGACATGACAGTTGCGATTGTACGGTGAGGTGGCAACTCCATTGTGTTTGCGTGAAAACTTGCTCGGTCATTCATTCAAAAGGCAATTTTTGCAAGCCTTCGATAATAATTCGCGATATTGCAAATCATCTTCCTTCAAATATAATTATTTTCGAATCTGTAAACCAAGAATTGAGAGGAATCACAGAGCAATGTTTGGTCGTCAAAGTAATAGCGGTGGAGGTAGCAGCAGCTGCAATTTGGTCGAGTTTCGTGCTGGGAAAATGAACTTGATTGGGAAGATGGTACATCCCGACGTTCGCAAGGGTTCGGTGTATTTGACTCAAAGCGATGATGGTTTAATGCATTTTTGCTGGAAAGATCGCACCTCAGGCAAAGTAGGTGACCATACTGCACGACAGTTTGCAAAATGTAATAACCTCCTCTTTATTCTCATTAAAAGGTGGATGATGATTTAATTGTGTTTCCCGATGATTTTGAATTCAAACGTGTGGAACAATGCAAGACCGGACGTGTTTATGTATTGAAATTCAAATCCAGCTCTCGTCGCATGTTCTTTTGGATGCAGGAACCCAAGACCGATAAGGATGAAGATCATTGCCGCCGCGTGAATGAACTGATGAACAATCCACCTTCCGCTTCACGTAGTGGTCAGGACGGCGGTGACTTGCAGTACATGTTGAACAATATGTCTCAACAGCAATTGATGCAATTGTTTGGTGGTGTCGGACAAATTGGTGGCCTCAGCTCGTTGTTGGGTTCAATGAAGTAGGTTCGGGGTTTTGATTTCGACATTCCAAATATTAAATTTGTTCTTTCTTTTGCAGTCGCTCTTCGGACAGCACTCGTACTCCCTCGGCCCATCGCACCAGCTCGGGCACAGCTGGCGGCCTTCTAACACCGGAAAATACATCCGCTCCCCGCACCCCCTCTGCACCGAAGGGCAAAGGTAGCAAGAGTAGCAGTTCGACTGGTGGTAGCTCGGACACTGGCGGTAATGGTGGCACTGGCGGCACAGCTACTGGTGGTAAGAAATCCTCAAATTCTGTCACACCCACCAATGCATTCCAATCCTACTTATCCAACCTCTCACCCGAAGCTGGCGCCGGTCGTTCACTCAACATTGATCTCTCAACCGCTCTGACCGGTTCGGAGGCTGTCAATGAACTGATATCGGATCCCGAACGTGTCAATACTCTCTCTGTGCATCTGCCCGAAACCGAAGATGCCGATGAAAATAAGAAACAACAAATCAAGGATACCATTGCCTCCCCCCAATTCCAGCAAGCATTGTCCTTATTTTCCAATGCCTTACAATCGGCTCAATTGGGTCCGGTCGTATCACAGTTTGAACTAACATCCGAAGCCGTGGCAGCAGCCTATTCGGGCAATTTGGAGGATTTCGTCAAAGCCCTAGAGAAAGCTTTACCAACGGGCGCCACAATGTCGCCCACCAGCTCGAAGGGTAAAGAGGCGGCGGAATTAAAGAAAGACGAGGAGGATAAAACCGCCGAGAAAAAGGAATAGTTTTATATTTTTTTTCGAATGTCACAGTAATTAAACCTTAAGGGGGCGCTAGCGTCTAAGATTTTATTATATTATTTTGTTTTTTTTTTCTTTTCCCTTAACTATCTTTGTCTGGTTTTCTTTATCACACTATTGTTAATGTAAATCTCATTCTTAAAAGACTGAGGAGATGACAAACATACATGATACATGCAAACACATATGTGAAGCGCCTATACACTTTGCCTCTAAATATAGTATCCATAATGCGAACCTACTACTTTGTCTGTATGAAATTATTGATGGGATTTCTCCAATTCATGTTAAGAAACATTGCCCTCTGATTGGTTTGCGGGAATCCTCTATTAGTTAGCTGTTTTTAGGGCATTTCTGCATTCTTTCAGTGCTAGACTACGGCTACAGGATTTTAAAATAGATCAAATGCGACCTCAGCAATTAATTTTAATAAAAAAAATCTGCCCACAATGATCTACATCAGCTATTAATCAGTTTGCATGGTGGTCAGTAAAAAAGTAACGTCATGGAATGTTATTGACTGAATGGGTATTGGTCAAAACAACAATTTTGATTGATAATTTTGGAAATAATAAAAATTACAAAAAATACCGAAATTCATACATTTTTATGTGAATAGTTTCCAAGGTCTTGGACATTTCTGTTGACAGGATGCACTTCAGTCGAGGCAGTCAAATGAATGATATCGTGTTTCATAAAGGGCATAAATTATTCCCTTTCTAATAAATCAATAAATGCCGAAAAAAATTATTTTGTTTTTTGAATTGATAAAATAAAATTGGATGTTACAACCACTTTAATAATTCTGTACATCAGAGTACAAAAAAGGCCAGTAGATATTGGTTTTTTTTTGTTGTTTAAGAACTCTTTTTTTTCTCCCATAACCCTGTCGGCAATTGAGTTAACTTTGAGCTAGCAAATGGTTCGTCAACGTTGAGTTACACGGACTCAAAAGCTAACTCATTTTCCAAGTTAAATCCAATTCAGTTGTTACGTGTGTTGTCGTCAGAGTGTTTCAGCACTTGCTCACTCTGCATAAGTTTCAGTTAACCTAAAGTTAGTTTTTTCCTATGGCATCTACATCAGCTTCGAGTGAGCCAAAAGCCAGTTCATTACCTATGGAGAAGAGGTTCGAATGATAAAAAAACAAATTACTAAAGTCTGCATAAATATTGAGTTAGCTTGAAGTCAATTGTAAATGAGTTAGCAAAAAGTTAACTTGATTTTGAGGTGGCTCATAAAATCCCGATAGTCAAGTTGTCATAACTCGAAAGTCACTTGTCCCATTTGATATTCCAATTGACCGTCCGTTTGTTTTTTATAAATCACACATAACCAACAATTTGTATGGGAGGCACCAGAATCGGCCTTCACTAAATTGTGATTTAAGCAAAAAAAAAATCCTCCATTGATTCGATGCTTCTTATTTTTATTGTAGATATGTGGCTTTATGATAAACTATTTAAAAGACCACTGTTTAAATTTGTGAAGCTGTCACTCAGATTAAAAGACACTAAAGCCAAAGATTAAAAATAATTTAGTGATCAATTTTTTTAAATTTATGTGCAAGTCGTTTTCGATTTATGACAATTGATGTCTCTCTAAAATCAACAGTTATTGTACTCAGGGAACCAGGGAACCATAATCATCAGAATATTGCGGATTTTTCGCAGGAAAATAGGAAAACTGATAAATTGTCAATCGATAACAAATGCTTTCACCTAGATCGTTTAACTGAAACACATTTCACTTATCCGAATCACTCTTTAGAAGAAAACATGGATAACTGAAAGAAATTGGTTCCATATTTAATAAAACCATTTTTTTTTGGAATTAACCTTTAGCTAGTGTTTTTTATTATCGTGCTACTATTTAATTGTCCACCACTATACGCAGAAGTCCTTGAGTTTTAGTTTTTCACTTTACATTCCATACTTTCACTTTCTTCGTGGCGTTTCTGTATGTCTGTCCGTCTGTCCGTCTGTATACACAAATATATGTGCGAACACAAAAGCTTTTATAAATTTCTTATATCGCCGAAAAAAAAACGACAAAAAAAAACAGGGAACGCAACGAAACAAATAAAAGTGTACGACTTGAGGAACCTAAAATCTCATTCCATGAGCAACAAGTTGCATTAAAAGCGTTTGTATCCGCCAAATATATATATATATGTATCAGAAAATGGGACGAGAGATAGTTTTTTTTTTTTTTTATGAAATCACGTATAAGAAAACTACTTTCCGGTATATGGCAACTGCTTACTTTTCGTGTACAAATTATGGAATAGAATAGAAAAAAACCCCATACCTCCGTCCATGTTTGATTACGACCACCATCACTTACATGCCTTAAAGAGTATTGGCCAAACCTTAATTAGACCCCAACCCACACTATGGGTATGACATTGAAACATACAAAATCAAGCGTGATGGACCCATTCAAAAATATGCCAATCAATTCCTGAATCCTTTTGAACTTTTTTTTTGTAATCGAAGTGAAATTCGCAAATCTCAGTCCATCTCAAACTGTAGGAAATTGCATAAGGCTGCAAAATGTGAAAATAATAACCACAAAATTACAAAAATTACATTTTTTTTAAGGAAAGACGTACACAATGTGAAGTGAAATGACACGCGTGGAAATATGAAATTTGTTGGACGTTGGGGATGATTTTGGACGAAATCAAACAAAAGTAAAAAATGAGACTAGCTTAAGACCTCTGTGGTCAGCATTATGTTTGTAATTTAGTTATAAATATAAATGTTAATTAGTAAATAAAGAAATTATTTTAAAAAAAATAGTGCGATTTTTTTTAGAATAATGTATTTATTTTGGTAAATGTTTACCAAAATTAACCTAAAGATCGAAGATAAAAAATAGTAACAATTTATTTATTGAAATATATTTAAAATATTGCACAATCATTTTAAAAAAGAAATTACTAAAAAAAAAATTGTGAGCGATTTTTTAAAAATAATTTTTCATTAAATAATTTATTTATTTATAGCAAAAAAAAAAATGCAAGGTTATTAAAAAAATTTTGAGTGATTAAAAGTCGAAAAAATATTTAAAAAAAAAACACTCACAAATTTTTTGAATATTTTTTTAAATAATCTTTTTTTTTGGATTAAATAATAATTAAATTATTTAGTGAAAACTTATTTTTAAAAAATCGCTCAAATTTTTTTTTAAATTATTGTGCAATTTTTTAAATGTATTTAAATAAATTACATTAAATTAAATTTTGGTAAACATTTACCAAAATAAATAAACCATTTTAAAAAAATCGCACAAATTTTTTTAAATAATTTTTTACTTTTGTTTACTCCAAAAATTGCACGATTATTAAAAAAATTATTCAAAAAATTGTTACTGATTTTTTTTTTAAATATTTTTTCGCTAGCGTTTTTTCTCCTCGATGAAAAATTATTTGGAAAAACAAAATCTTACTACTGCATTTATAAAAAAAAATTGCTCAGTTCAAATCATCACGATATTTGTTCTCTATTAAGTTCCATACTGTCAAAAAAATTGGGCGGACCCAGCACCAGCTCCAATTTTCCTTTCCATTATCGTCATTATGGGAACATTTTCAATTCAACTGCATTCATTTTTCATGGAGTTGGATCTCACGATGGGGTGGCGTGTTCAATTGACGTCGGACCCAATTATCTACGTCCACATTAGACCAATGGTAATTACGGTGTCGGGGGCGTAGAAGTTGTGGATGACGTATACGCCCCTAAGCCGTACAGAGAAAAATCCTTAGACCAAGCATTAGAAATTTATTATTTTAAAATCAAAATGAAATAGTCCACCTAGAAAATCGATAGATGAAAACTACCGCGATAGGTTCAGAAAGTAGAAACTGATAATTCGATGGAAAGACTAAATAAAACAAGACATGAAAATGTTTGGTCTTATGAACTGAACAGCTTGGAAATCATATACATAATACAAGGAACTTTGTTAGACAGTAAGGCTTTAACGAGGCTTTGAGCCCAATAAGAAAGTATTCATTCTTCATATGGTTATTCTCATTCGAATTGTGACATTCCTGTTGGACCTAAAATGATCAAATTTCCAATGATCAAACTACCTGTAGACAAACTGCTCGACATTGTAAGTTTCTTTTTGTCGAATTCGAGGCTTTCCAAAAACTGATATCATTGTGTTAGCAGCGTATGATGATTGTAAGCCATATGTTTTCTATTTGAATTTTGAAAAAAATATGTTCAAAAAGAAAAAATTGGTAAAAAAAAAGGAATTAAATATAATTTGTATTCGCAACCCTGTCCTTCTGTTCTCTCGAACAACAAAATGCTGCTCTCACATCCTTCCGTTTTGAGTACATTTCAACGTTACGTAGGTTACGTTACTATACGTGTGTCATAAACGATCTGTAGAGTAACTGATTGTTTCTGGTTTGTGGGAATATAAGCAAACGATTACCGAAAGTCGTAGCGTGCATTTCAGCTAAGTCTGATTCGTATACACCTACATATAAAAGTCACTGTTATCTAGATTTATGTTATCTACTCGAATTTGTATGGAAAGGATGAATGTGGGCATCGCTTCGTATGCGAACGATACTTCAAGATAACGTTTAGAATTTTATTGCTGTTTTTGTGTATGAATGACTCATATTTTTCTAGTTGTGGAATTGACAATATGTCCACCAAAATGTATTATTCGACCCTGTCCGGATTTTAGGGTAAGCGCCATTTACAGTCGCCTTCCAACATATCCGTGTCTGATGCTGATGGAAACGTTTGTTTATAGTCCGGAAAAAGCTCTCCATGACTTTATTAAAATTCAATTGCTCACTCACAATGACACACACAAGAGCGCGAGAGATATAAAAAGACACGAAAGAAGAGCGGTGTTATGGAAACTTTTACACCAACACATTGTCACGAAAATGCCGACGAATAATAATAAAAAAAAAACTGCGAAATCAAAACAGCACTCACTCTCACTGTCTGTTGTAACTTTGCTTGTGCGTGTGTGTGTGGGTTTGTTAGCTATCCTTGTTTGGCAACATAAAAAAAAAACGCCGCTAATTAAAGTACGTTTTCAGTTTTCTCTTTGGCATGTGAGCGGTAAATATAAATTATTACTGTTCACTGCTTGCAATTTCATAAACGACGCCATACAAAGTAATACAATTATAATCGATTGACGCACTAGCGACTAGCGGTTGGTCGGTCGGTCGGTGCACATGCAGATACACAGATATTCGCAAATGTTACATTTTGTGGAAAAAAAAAAGAATCAGTGTTGCCAGTTGTTGTTTTTTGTTGAACTTTCTCACTAAATCGTTTCGAAAATCTACTGAACTACAAGTTTTATTTTTTAAAAAAATAGTAATAAAATAATAAAAAATATTCTTTTTTAAACACATAATTTACAAGAAGGAAAATACAGATACAAACATAGTACAGTAGTTTACCGATTTAACGGCGAACAGCTGAAAATGTAACATTGTGTATCTTATACTACGAACTCTATGACAAATTGTGATTCACATGGGATTTAAAAAAAAAAGTAATTTTGTTTTTTAATATTTTTGTAGTTGGGAAAGCATGGGAACCATGTCGTTCGACATCATGGCTTAGGCCCATTATCTCAATGTCCGATTAAAATTTATCGTAACGATATACTACCGGTTAGCACAAATTACTTTTCTCAATATCTACTTAGCGTTTATCGGATCGATAAATGATAACCGGCATTTGTCTGCCGGTTAGTCGTTTATCATAACGAAAACCATGAACAGCTGATGTGATGACTCCACTCCTTTTCTGTCATTCTTTTTGTTTTTTTTTCACAACAAAATTTAAAATTGAATTGAATAAAAATTTAATAATATACTGCACAGCTTAGAATACACAGCTATGCCATTTATTTTTATCATTTATAAACATCTACACGGTAGAGTTGCCGTACTACCATTTGTCAGCCAGTTAATTTAACGAATACATGAGAAAATGAAAATGTTAAACCGGCAGTATATCGCGTCGATAAATTAATGTGCCGGTTAATTAACCGGCACTTTAATCGTACATTGAGATAATGGGCCTTAGGCTGTTAGTGTTTAAAATCAAATGCCAACGGCTAATATTTCCTCTCGAGAAGTTTTACATGGCATGGAGATTGCTGTCTTATTTGCAAAGACGCCGCAGGTCGCGAATTGGTAACGGTAGCTACTGGCTGTTTTTTATGTTCTTACCTAGATATGAACCTGGGTTTTTTGCCTGCTATTCGCCCTTACTACTATTGAATCTTCTTCTTTTCGGTCACATGTGAATGTTAAGTGAGACACTGACAGAGTTTTTTTTTAGAACTATATTTGTCTTATTCTAATACACGTTGTTTAATACTCACGTACTTATTTCAGTGAGCTGTGCACGATATAACTCGTATGACCGTTTAAAGCCGGCTTCGAACGGCTAATGCTTTTCTAGAGAAGTCCAACATGGCTTAGACAGACATTACTCTCGTACTCGTTAAGTTGCCAGCATTTTCGAAGTGGAAGCAACCTGCTACACTCCACAACTATAATACCATGCCGCAAAATACAAGGACATGTCCTAAAAAAACCTTAACTCGGCAAAATCTAAAAGGAAATACCTTAAACTGGCAACACTGATTACTTCATACGACAAAATGATAAACCAGATAGTGACAGAGAGAGAGAGAGAGTTATTTCCAATTATTGCATGTCGAAAGAATAATAATAAAAAAAAAAACAATTTAGAGAGAATTGCAAAGCTACCGAGTGAGGGAGAAAGTGTAATGCGCTGTACATGCGAAAAGGAGAGGGCAATTGTTATTGTTTTCATAAGCCTACGAAAGTGAGTACATAAACAAAACATACAACGAAATAACGCGAAGCACCGCTACAACAAACACCAGCACAACAGAGTATCTTCAACACTTTTTTGTGTGACTGTGGCTGTGTGTGTGGGCATGGATTGGATGGATGTGTGGATACAGCGAAGAAGAGCACAGCGAGCAAGCAATGTTTGTTTTTTTTGTTGTGGCAATGTATTGGACTTTTCTGTTTTAAAACGCAATAAACCTTGACAGGAAGCATACGCAAACAACACACAAATGTTTAATAACGTGTATTTCGTTCGGATCAAATAAATTACACATGAAATATTAATTAAAAATTAAACAACAAAATGTGAATAAAAATTGTTTAAAGAAGAAAAAATGTTAAAAAAAATTATTGCAAAAAATCAAAGCCTATGAATAAATAATAAATACAACACAACAAATATAAAGGTATTGAAAGTCTGTGTTGGTGTCAGTCAAGTTCAAGTGAATTGTGGAAATTGTCGGTAAAATGTATCTTTCGACTTCACACCGATGTGTGCAAAACCAATTGTTGTTAAAATAATTAAATGAAACAGTCCCCCCTTCCACCAATAAAAAAAAAACATCATAACAATATCAAGCAGAGCAGCAGCAACAACCCATACATACAAACAGGCACATACACACACACACCCTTCGGCACGCACACAGTGGTTCGAATGAGCTTTTCTGGTGTATGTTTTTATTTTATTTTTGTATTCATTCTAAAGCTTCTCGTTGATTTATTTGCCAAAGTTAAGAGTAAACACCGAATATTCACACCTCCAATACCCTGGGCTCTCCCAATCACGCTCTTCTTCGGCTTATGTATGTGCAATTCTCTGTTTTGTTGATGGGGGTATTTGTCGTTGTATTCGGGTTTCTACTTCTTTCATTTCGATTCAATATAATAAAATATAAATAAACAAAAAACACATAATACGTACATACATACATACGAGTACAAACAGTATTTTGCATGTGTGTGTGTGTGAATATTTGCTCGTGTATCGAAGAACAGCGTCAATTCCAACAAAAACAACACGTCAACAACATTCGTTTAAATAAAAACCTTTACAAATTATCCAGTGCACAGTGGGGCGGCGTCCAGGACCAAAATATCTTACAATATATCTACATACATACCGACGGATACATTAAGCTTGTTATTTGTATGTACACATGTATCTGTTAATATTTTTGGCTGTGAAAAGTGAAAACCGCTTAGGCAATCTTATGTCGCCTACACCATAGATTCTGGCCCGTGGCAATCAGAAGCAGATAGGCCTCTTGGTAATACCACATGTATTGTATTCATTCTCATGTCATGTTAGTACTCAAACTTATAAACATTTTCTTTTAAAATATGAAAATAATTTAAAAATCAGTCAGTACGAACGAAAGAAGACACCGTGGAAACTATATCGGGGGTATGCTAGCAACTGACGTTGCGTGTGCATCTAAAGAATAAATGTTGAGATTAGAAACCGAAACATCATAAACAATCTTCGAAGAATCTGAAGACAACTCGAATTTCAAGACATTTTTCTGCAGACCACTGTGCTGTATCTTAGGCATACGTATCAGCACCCTTACGTAGTCTGCCCGCCGTGTCGTCGTCGTCCAACAAACACAAATAATAACAAATAATTATTTGTACTGCTTTCATATTTTTCATTGCTGCTGTTGTTGTTTTTCATATTCATACAACTTAAAAAAGAAAGAAACTGAAAAAAAATGCAATAGAAAAAACTTCTGAGCGCCGTATCTTAACAGTTTAATGGCATGTTATGTACATACCTCGGTACACAGATAGGGCAGATAGATAAATGCTCTTGCCCCGGGGTAGTATGAAGAGGGTCATTTTATTGTTTGCCTAAATGGAGTTTAACGTTGCGAACTTGGTAAAATGTTTCATGTGCTTACCACGATACGAACCAGGGTTTGCTGTGATAGTTGGGCCTCTGTTCGACTGTTAGAACGGTTTCTTTAAAAGAAAGGATTGGCACCAAGAACTCAGTTTCCAATAAAACTGAGTTCAAACTTCAAATATGTTTTTGAGTGGTCTGTCGAAATAATCCACATTTTTGACTGTTTATGTGGCAACACTAACACTTTTAGAAAACATATGTTTCCGGTGAATAATTAAAATAACACAGGGTTTTCCAACAAGAGGTGTTATTGTGGTAATCAAAGAAAAATTACATTTGAGATAAATGTTGGGCTGTTTATTTCATAATAAAGAGGAAGGTATGCCGTTAATAAAGAAAAACAAATGGCCACCACGACCACACTGACAGGACCATATCCTTTTCATTAAATTTTCCAAAACTAAATCGCAAAGTGGCCCTATGTCCTTGTTGGAAAACATTTATTAAACATTTGTCGTGGGTTTTGGTCACACATGATTTTTAGAAAAAATATGGGAATTAAAATAACTCGGCTAAATTAACTTTGGCACGGTCAAAAGACACCTGTATGGAACTGATGGTGGTGTAGGTAAGAAATCAATTCCAGCATCAACAAAATTACACAGCAACTTAGTGGTGAACCAAAAATAGTTTAATTCTTCTTCTGCTTTCGTTGATTGCTGTCACAAACATATGTCTATTAAACTGTGATTTAAACGTCCAATATTGAACTGCGTTTAAACTTGGGCTGAAAAAATAATTTTTAAGTTTAACTTCAGTTTAAACGAAAAACGAAGATTATTGGGTTTTGCTCTAACCGAATATTCAGTTATGGAATAGACCTGGATACTATGATTGTGTTGGATATGTAACGGGGATAAACATCTTAATATATATTTACCCTCGACACTGATTCACTGACTCTGTCACGCAGTACGTAGGAATTTAAATAGGCATTCTATAATTCTATAAATAATAATAATAAAAAAATAATATTTTTTTTTTGTACAGAAATTGTGTTTTCCCCAAATTTTTTTTTACCAAAATTTTTTTTTTTTCCAAAATTTTTTTTTTTTCCAAAATTTTTTTTTTTACAAAAATTTTTTTTTTACAAAATTTTTTTTTCAACAAAATTTTTTTTTTCAACGAAATTTTTTTTATTGAACAAAAATTTTTTTTTCAAGAAAAAATTTTTTTTTTCAACACAATTTTTTTTTTTCAACAAAATTTTTTTTTCCACAAAAATTTTTTTTTTTCAACAAAATTTTTTTTCCATATTTCAACGGGCGCCATAGGCGCATTACAACTTACTAGTACAAAATATTGTGCAAAGTGCATCAAAAGTAGACCAAAAAAAAACTATTTACAATGAGTTTAGAGTTTGAAGCCGGTATGAAATTATCGACGGCGGCAGTGTCAATTGGGAAACGCCTTCCGCGAAACTTTTCATGGATGAGATCTAACTGATGATAATTTTTTTTCAATATTTTTCATTTTACTAGACATTTCGCTCTACCCTCGTTCTTATGTATATCCACAGTGCATATGCGTTGGGTACGTGCATATAAACGAGTGAGTGTTCACAGCCATACATAAATACTGTGTTTACATCACAATTTAAGATAAAGATACAACAGAAACAACAACACAAATTTTCATATGTTTTATGGTGCATTGTGAATATGCAAATCTTTAATTTGTTTTAATGTTTTTTCTTTTGCTTTTACGTTCTCTTGACTTTATTTATTATGGTGTGTACACTCGCCGTTTTAATAGTTGATTTTTGTTTTGCCATGCAGCAAAACAAAACAAAAGCAACAAATTAAAATAAAAAAAAAAGGGAAACACAAATGCATAAGAACGAAAGAAAGAAAGATTGCAACAACTCAACAGAATTTCGAATTTCTGATTTCAAGTACGTGTGTTGTGTCGCCTATAACTCGCGCGCGCAAAAGTCAGAGCGCTAGCGAGACGTGAAGTGAGAAGCGAGATGCAGCACAAAAGCCAGCCGTGCAAAGTGGTGAAGTTGTGGTCCGATGTGTTTGATAACAAAACGTCGGCACCGCTGCTTTGGCGAAAATCCAAACCTGACAACCGCAAAATGTTGCTGTGTTTGTTGTTCGTCCCAATGAAGTTAAGTCAAAACAACAAATTAATGAAAAAAATTGATTTTTCTTTTTTTATGAAAATGCATTAACGTCAATAGATAGATAGACACACATGCTATTAAGGCTTACCCGTGTACACTGGTTCCAAGCGACAAAGACTCTGACAATAATTATGTTAGTAGCAGGTTAGGTTGGCGTGGCCGTCTGTAATGTGATACCACGGGAGGTAGTGAAAAGCATATCCTAACGCGCCTTAAAAAACTCCGGAGTAGGCCAATACCAATCTCGTCCAGAAGAAGGAACCAGTAGTGATGCCCGCCTGTTCGCCAGGGCAACTGCAGAGAAGGTGTTTTATGGACTCATCGTCACCACAGCTTCTGCAGAAATGAGCAATCACAACCTTTACAGCGTAAGCCGCAATTTCGAACGATAACGTTCGCATGCTTTTTTAGAGACAACCAGCTGTTTGTTGGCTTTGAAATCAGATGGTTGCCTCTAAAAAAAAGCATGCGAACGTTGTCGTTCGACATCGTGGCTTAGGCTGTTACTCTCATTGCAGGCCTTACAATCAGGCAGTGCCGTGTGGTAACGGGCACAGTTTTTTGTCAGAGCTTGAGAATTAGCGGGGTCATTGGACCTAACTTTTTTGAAAATGACTGTTTGGTTCGGTTTATGGTCTGGCGGGGTCATTGGACCTAACTTTTTTGAAAATGTCAACAGTTATGGTGAATGGATTGCGCTATCGAGAGATGATTAATGTTTACTTTCAACAAGACGGCGCTACGTGCCACACAAGCAATGAAACCATTGCTCTTTTACGGGACAAGTTTCCAGACCGTGTTGTTTCTCGAAGAGGTGATCACAATTGGCCACCGAGATCTTGTGATTTAACATCGTGGGACTTCTTCCTTTTGGAGCCAACAGCCCAGCGTCGATTCAAGACATCAAAGATAGAATTCGTGAGGCTATCGAGGACATAGGACAGTCAGTTTGCGATTTGATTATGGAAAATTTCATGAAAAGGTTATGGTTCTGTAGGCGTGATCGTGGTGGCCATTTGGCTGATGTTGTTTTTTATTATTTTATTATTATTTATCTTTGTTATGAAATAAACATCGGATTATTTATCTCAAAAAATTTAATTTTTGTTTGAAAACCAAAAAAAACGCCTCTTGTTGGAAAACCCTGCATTTCCATATTAATTCAAACCAATTTTATAATTTTGCTCGGTACTAAAAATACTTTTTTTTGCAATTAACTATTCTTTTTTTTTGGCTTAATGCAGTTGTGTGGGCCAATGTGCGTTATTTACCCAATTTTGGCGTCTCTTCCAACGTTTCTCATAAATCGCCTAAATGAGTCGCAAAGCAAGTCCATGTCAACAAACTGGAAAATGTAAATGCAATAACCGAAATAAAATTAAGCCTCGACCGAAAGCGCACCTTATGCCTTTAAGCCCTTTTTCGAAAAGATAAATAAAACCGAACAAATAATGAAAAAAAAAAAACAACATCAACAAAAAGACCTGTACAACATCATTATTGTCATCAACATCGTCATTCATAAAACCACAGACATCCACATACATACATATTTATAAACACCATCTTGCAGTTCTCCCCTTTATCGCAATAAGTATTAATTCGCAAAGTAACTTCAACTGTCGTCAATACAAAAAATAAATTTAAAAAAAAAAAAAAAATCACCAACAAAAAAAATCCCAATTTTTTTTTGTTTTCCAGTGAAATATGACCGAAAGCAATGTGATGTCAACAACAATGAGTCCGCCGAAGTTTTATTTCAATCAAACGAAAAATAATTATACCGGCAAATTCGCCGTTGTCAGTGTCGTCGCCGTTGTTTTAAACTTGCATTTGAAATAAATTTGTTAGAAAAAAAAAAGTGAGAATAAACAAAACCCCCAATCAAACCACAAAGTTCTGTGGCGAAATCAAATTTGTTGGAGAATCATCGATTGTCATCGATTTTAAAAGAATTTGGAATAACCGAAATACGAGGTAAGTGTTAGCTGTAGTAAAAGGCCAGTCGTAACAATTTGTGCGTTTCCAAATTCTCAGCAAAATATATCAGATATTGGTCAGCTGTTTTTCAATAAATTCAGTATCTCTTCGACACGCTAATAATACCAGTTTTACAGTACAGAATTACTAATAGTGGTTTCATTAATCAATATATTCATTTAACCTTCGCATGTCCAAAACCCACCTTGGTGGTATTTTCGATAAGTCGACGATTGTCGATTTACCCGAGTAGGAGGTTGATGGGGAGAGACTGTTGTTTTTCTGCATATTTATTTTCAGATTTTTCTCCAATTGCTGAATTCTGGTGAAAATACTGTTCTTCCCACAAGAAAACAAGGAATAAATACAAAACACTACAACGCTTATAAACACCTTTTGGCCCTGCGATCTTATTGCGCTATAAAAATTTGACGGCTGACAAACTATCAGTCAGTGGCATTGGATCCCCTTCCATAATTTAGCTCAAAAATGCCTCAGTTAGGTTTACAAGCCAGTAAAATCGTAACAGCTAGCTATATACGGCAGGTCGTAAACCATATGGCTGTAAACCATTACATTATTGGTTTCTTTTTATTTATAAATACCACTTAAATACATTTCGCTTTTAACGTAAGAATTTCAAATAGAAGGGTTGGGGGAGGGGAAATGACAAACACAAGGACCAAATTGACAAGTTATCAGTTAAGGGATGCCGATGCCCTCGCTACCGGTCATGACAGAATTCACTTGCAACAAACAGCAGGGGCAAGAGACGGGCAACAAACATAACAGCAACATTGTCACTAGTGGAAACGGGATTATGGATGGCAGACATACGACAACAAGAAGAGTTAACAAACAAATATGTAGACAGGTTGGCCCAAAAGTTATGGTAGGATTTGACGCAGTACATAACTTTTAGAATTGAGTTTATTGACAAGAATTTTCCCGAATGATATTACTTTTACTAAACAAATACAATCTAGATCTACAATCGAATTCGGATAAGCGATCTCCTTTTAATTGAAAAAAAAACGCTTAATTGAAAATAAATATTAGTAAAAATTGTTCATGGATGATTTTTCATGCACTGTACTCCGCTTAAACAAAAATCCACTTTATTGAGAAATCTTTTAATGCAAAGACAAAATCTTATATGATACGAACACCGGGAGCAAAGGGAGAAATGCGATGAATGTAACGGCGACAAACAATAATGTTGTGCCGTCTCATTTCAATATTATTGCATGCAACTTATTAAAGTACATACACAATAATTGACAGACCAAGAGATAATAGAGGAGGTGACGTATATATGGCCAATAGAAACGTTGACAATGCTGTAGTAGGTTCAATAGAATTTATTATGAGATCATCATAATAAATTCTGTTAAACCTCACTAAACACAATTTAGGCTATGAAACCATTTTTGAAACCATCTCAAAAAATTATGTGTCAACCACATTTGAAGACAACTGAACCAAATAAAAATAAGTGACTATTTTCATTCAATCTCATTATTAATGAATTTAAATTTTACATACATGTATTTTAATTGTTGTGTCACAAGTTTCTACCTTCGATTCATAGAACAATTTCAAAAGTACATTCTCAGTTCGTTTAAATGAGATTTTGTAAATTTTTTCCTCTGTTTAGGTCCATAGGTAGCAAGCCCTTCAAAATTCCCGGAAAAATGTACCTAAGATCTAGGAAGACCTAGGAATGATTCCTAAAAGTGTATCAATTCACATTTGCTTTCTAGAACAACATTAACCAATTTGTGGAGCGTATGAGTAACATTAATTTGAAAGCCTAGCACTCATACGTGCAGGTGGTTAATTAAATTTAATTGATGTATTTTTCTTTAAAAAATAGCTCGAACCATGTAATAATTATCCGAATTAAGAGCCCCGTTATGCGAGTTGGTAGCGTGCTTGCCTATCAGCGTGGGGGTTGTGGGTCCGATTCCCACCAGAGGCTTTGGCCTGTCGCTGCAAAAATCTAGCCATATTGGCTGTTCTACCCTTGGACCCAACATTAGAATATAAATTTACTTTGTATTGTAATTAATAATAAGTAAATAAATTATACAAAGTCCTTTTTTATTAAAAATTCCGCATAAGTGAAACAAATAAATCATAGTTCGAAAATGTACAGCCACGATCAAAGACTATACAGAGGGCAGACGTCTCAATTTGTTTTTTGATACATTAGTTCGGCTACACACTCTACATGTCAGTAATTGGCATGGAAATATTCGAAAGGTTTTCTAAGCTAATAATGTTTTTTTTAAACAAATCCCTATTTTTTTAAAATACCCTCTTGGAAATGTTCAGCAAACGACTTGGGACGTCTGCCCTCTGTATGATCTTTGGCCACGATGTGGAACGACAACGTTCGCCTGCTTTCTAAGTGGCAATCAGCTGATTTCGAAGCCACTAAACAGCTGTTGGACGATTAGAAAACAGGCGAACGTTGTCGTTCCATTGTGCTGTTAATGCTAAAATACATCCAGTTTGCATGTAATTCGGTGACTTTTGCATCAGCCTGTATCCGCTATAAGTAATAAAAACAAATAATGAACGATTGAGTTGCCAGTAAATGACATTTATAACTCTCCCTTTTTACCGGTCAAACTACACATCCGTGCATACATACATACTCGTACATATTCCCGTACACCCACTCACCCAGACTTATTTCTCGAAAATGCAAAATGCCAAACATGTATGTGTGTAGATATCTCTGTGTCTGTGTCATGTCTATGTATTCGAGGGTACTTATACACAACTGACGTGCCAAGTAATGCCAAGCAAAAGCAACAGCAAACACACAAAACTTTATCCTAGAACATGATGAGAGAAGGTTTCTAGAACATTGAATACGAGAGTACATCCCATTCCATGTGCCCGACAACAGCTGGCAGCTGGGAAGGCGAAAGAGAACTTTGACGTCGACGATGGCGTTGTTGAACTTTCAATGATAAATGTAACCACCAACCGACAAACAGTGGTTTGACTGAACGTTTGCCATGAGCAGACGCAACAAGGACTTGGATACATTTTACGGAGTACAGCAAAAGAGAAAGCTGTTGTTTTTCATTATATTCCAGAGAGTCGGCCAAATATTTTGCATGCTTGTATGTACCTAGTTACTGCGAAGAGTAGACTAACAAATGATTGCCTGGTTGAGGTCCTCAAACCTAAACCTACCTCAAACTCTTCACAATTGTACCCATGCACACAGGGGGAAATTGTGAAAGAGACTGTTTTGAATGTTAAGGCAGAAAGAGAAAGATATAGAAGTGTGTAGTCATACATATACTAAGTACGAGTATGTACATACATGTGTTTCTAAGTGAACGTGTATGTGTTAATTCAATATTTTCTTTAGCATTTTATGACATTAGAATACATTGTCGGCATGTAGGGGTGTCCTCACCGAAAACAAAAATATTAAATATTAAAAAAAAATAAACGCACTTGGTTAAAAGAATCTTATCAATGTCACATAATTATAAATCGGATGTAAGACGTGGCCTTTATTGGGACAAACATGACAACGACAAGGGGGCGGTAAGTTTGTACAGTCAAGAACATGGTCCCAATTCAACGTGGCTAGCTGCTACACAGTTCAGTTAATAACACCTCTTGTTGGAAATGCCTATGGAAAAGCCTGTAAATTGTACCACTTGATCAAATTGTACAAACAGTTGTAATGTTTTAGGGCCCCATTATCAAAATGGGAGTTAATTGTTTACTACAAAAAAAAAAATATAAAAAAAACCGACAGACATATGAATTCTTGGCATTCCCACAATCGCACCACACCATTTCTTGTTGATTATTCTTCATCATAAAGTCGAACGTTTGGCTGTGCGATTGTTTTAAAAGCTTACTGTAGTAGTCCTTCGTGACGAAAAGAATTCAACTCGATAGCAAAGTCGACTGTCACCGATTAGGTGACCACTTTGACGAAAATCGATTTTTGACTTTTATCCTTGAGCATTTAGTCATATGGATATATGTATGTGCGAAACATGTCTCCTCTTATTAAAGCTTTTATTTCCCAACAAAATCGTAGCCGCAGTTAATTTTGACAGTGTTCCTAATAAGATACCCGGTTTTTTTTTTTAAATTATTAAAGGGTCTCCCTTGTCAAAACCATTACAACCGCCCACACACATTTTTGCCATCTGCTGCTTCGAATTATCGTCCTCCTTTTGCAAACTCAAAAACATGGCTCGTGTGTGTTTGAACTCAATTTGACCGTTATCTCGTTTCTGTCTGGAGCTTAGTTGCTCTCATTATATGTAAGATATGTATGTGTGTACTTATCTACAAACACCAGCTCCACCCCTCCTCCCCGTGTATATATAAATCAATTATTTCGTAATAAATGTAAATGTATGTATATGTCGGTACCTGTGTGTGTATTATGTATGCTTTCTAGAGATACTCTATACTTCATGTTGTTATTTCTTCTTTTTCATTTTCCGATGTTGCTATCGTTTTTGTTTGTCTGTATGTATGTGCCCACCGACCGCATTCTCACGTTCAAACTGTAATATCAGCTGCGCTGTGCTCCCTTTGCTTCCGTGACATTGACATTGAAAAACTTTGGCATTTATTCTTTGCACAAAAATTCAACTCTGTTTTTTTGGTTATTTCTTGCAACAAAATGTTGGGTGTCATCATCATTGTCTGACTTTGGTTAACAAAATTCAAACCATTTCTGCTTGTGACGTGGTTAACCACGTAGTGTAAATTTGATACCGAAACCACACAATTACCTTTAAACGAAAACAAGAAAAAAACATTAATTTTTGCAGCTGTATGTAAACATTAGTTTCATTCATATATAAAGTGGAAAGGAATTCCATCCTTAATCTGTGATATGCATGTTGTTGGGATTGAGTGATCTGTCAGTCATTGGCCGTCATATAATTTGCATATGTGGTATTATTTTCATCCTACAGCCTGCTTCTCATTGACGAAAGTTTGCGTTCGCATGCCTTTTACTCGAAAAACAGTTGATTGGCGTCCCACCAACAAGCCCCAGAACTACGATTTGAATGAAAATGAATGCAAAGCATTTGAGTCGGTTCCATTATCTTTTTTTGTCATCTGTGCGAACACAAATGCCAAAAGCAGTCACTTGTGTTTTGCTTTTCTTGTAGAGACATTCACTAATAATCCTGCTGACCACTGACTTTCCTGTGAGGGAGAAACTTTCGTTGCCCAAAGCGCAAGAAGGTTAGCAGCTCAATATCCGGACATGTTTGCGTGTTTCGGTATACCTGAGCTCATTTATTCTGCAACACATCACCGTGGTATACGTATACTCTTTAATTTACTTTTCCTAAAGACAGGTGACCGATCAGACGAAATTCGCTATTCGAAGCGAACGTGAGTGACTGACTTTCGGTCGCATAGGTTTTCTTTGCTAGCCAAGAGCTTTGCAGTTTTACGCGACTCGTCTAGTGGCTTACTTTTGCCAGTGACAGCTCTTTCCCGCTCGAAATATCTCCGCGAAACAAAATGCATTGCTTTACGCTTGAACAAAGTTGGGAAATAGTGCAAATTTATTTCCAAAGGACAGCAGTCCTGGTTCATCAACTCTCCCTCGATCTCAACATTTGCCACACCAGCCTGTTGCGAATTCTGCACAAAGACTTCGCATTATTTTCTAATGCTGCAATTGATGGCACAATACCATCCGCTTTGTTGTCACTTTTCAGTTTGGGCTTGAGAGAAGCTCGAAATGGACAATGATTTTGCTAAAGCAAAAATCATATTTTCTGACGCAACGCATTTTCATCTCGGCATCTATGTTAACCAGCAAAAACTGATGCATCTGACTATCGGAAACCAATGTATCCCCAGAGACTGGCAGTTTGGTGGGCATTCCATAAATAATGGGAATGTCTGATCTTACGAATATACCAATAAAATTATTTTATAATTTTTCGATTCCAAGTCTAAAAGATGAATTAGTCACCGATTTTTGCTGCCTCAACATTAAAATTTCATTAACCGCGAACGACTTTCGATTAAATGATTTAAAATGTAATATTTCGTGTACGACTTATTGAAGATATTTTGCGACTGTGCTTCTACAATTTTCACGTGAACAATTTATTTAAGTCTTTGGTTAAAAAAAGGCTTAAATATATAAAATATATAGACTCTTGTATTTCATTTATCACGAATTACGGTGTTGCTCCCAGAGTGACAGCACTGTCTTATGGAAACTATAGTAGAACGCGAGCGACATGTAAATTTCAACACCTGCGATTATAATAATAATTATTATTATAATTATTGGTTAAGCTGAATTGGCATAATTCTAAATAGAAACGGAGTACTTTATAAAAAATGGGTCTTCAAAACTTATTTTCATTAATATTTTGTGGGGACTGCAGTTTTTTTTCCATCGCAATCTATTCTAAGCCCACCTGGCGGCGATAGACATAATGTCGTCTGTGCCATATTTTGTAAGCACTAGTACACACACACTCGACAATAAGAGAAATTGTCAGCACAAAACTACTAACACTGGTGTCAGACATGTTCTAGATTGGGGGAAAGAACATTAAGTCAATTAGTACATACTACTAACTATTAGTAAGTGAAGTAAGTAAGAAAGTGGTCAACACCTCTGCAAAGCATCGGCCATCCAGAAAATCAACATAGACACAGACATTATGCTAATGTACGGCCAAAAAGGTGAACAGATAATATTACAATACATACATTTTTGTATGTATATACATACATACATTTTCGTATGTACATACATACACTCTCGTATGTACATACATACATACATATGTACTTACTTCTGTCATACTAATGTATATGGCTGCGGTATGAGAAAGTAATGGGCCATAGAGATGATGGAATTTGCTTCAATAAGTGTGTTTAGATAGAACCTCGTCTGCCCTAAAATGTCTAGAGAAGTTTTATATGGCCTAGAGATCACTCTCTTACTCGTAAAGTCGCCAGCATTTACTAGGTGCAAGCAGTCGCTAAACAATTTTTGATGGTCTTACCTGGTTTTGAACGACATCGCGTCCGTCCACAGAGTACCAGGGTTAGGTTAATTCGGCAGGTTAGTTTTGCTACTGTATATGTCAGTGTTAATGAAGATCGCGATGTGCATTTGTCATCGATTGCTGCTCTTGGGTTTGTCTTATTCAACCGCCTGGAAAATTGTAAGTATGGGCCTCGGTCTAAAGCCATTGAAAGTACAGCTGGGACTAGAGTTGAAGCGGGGAACCTACCACGGTGTCTTTTTCATGGGCACGTGAAGTATCTCTCCTACACGTGTCGTGGGTGAGAAACCGGCTGAAATTTTAGGGGAAAATGTGAAAAAACGTGATATTCAAAATGGGCCACCCTCTAGCAAAGCAGTGGGCAACATTTGCATGGAATATTCATCAAAAAGTAAATGACAGGAACTTTGATTTTTAGATCCACATAAATATTTCGTTTAGTAATAAAAACATAAATAAATGCAAATTAATACCGAACGCAAGAGATCACACATTAGAAAGGAAGGAAGTCTGAAGAAGGATTCATAAAAGATATGAATATGATAGTCGTACAAATGGACTTCACAAGAAGTCTTGTGCGACCTAAACAACCGAAGTCCTTTAAAATTCCATCCTGGGTACACAGTATGTATCTACCACATACATATGTATGTCTTTGTATGGCAGAAATCCATTAGGAAATTACATATGTAATCCACCTAAACAATATTGTGAAATTGGAGAATTTTAAAATTTGTTAAGTCTTTTTTTGCTTTCTGTGTTATTAAAGTGCACGATGGCAATTTGCATTTCTAGTTGCGACGGTATGTCGATACATACCTACATCCATATGCACATACATATATATTCCAATCCATGTTCTAACGAGTATGTAGTTGAGTGTTCGTGACGTTTTTAGACATCCATCCACCGTCACTAACGCTGGCTGTCATTTCATTACCGTTTAATAGGATTTCAGACCATGGCAATGCCCGTAGAATTGCCAATGAATAAATACTTGGAGTCTCATAGAAAACAAACAAACAATTAAAAAAAGAAAGACTAAAGTCGGGGAGGTGTTTGTACGATACCCTACAATGTAGGGCCTACATCATCCACTTACCGATCAGAGCAATCAATGTTGATGAGGGGGAGGGGGGGTGCAATCATTCCACCAAGATTTCAAAATTTGTATTCTTCCTTTATATACCTTAACCCTACAGGGAAGAGGGTATGTATGGGGTGACCAAAAAACACCACCTGACCAATTTATGGTCCAAATACGAGATTCAAATACAATTCAATAAAAAACACAAAACGACGCTTTGGCACAGCACTGCAATCAAAGCGGTCACACAGCTGATCTTGTTGATGTCAAAATGAGACAAAATGAGAAGAGAACCTAAGAATAAAAAAAAATCAAAATGTCAAAAAATAGAAAAGAAGACAAGGACAAAACTAATGCAAACTACAGCATTGCAATCTTTCAATAGTTTAGTTATACATCGGCTTGAGTTATCAAGTTATCATTAAGTAACATTTACTGTGATATTTTAATTTCGTGATATTTACTGCAATTTTTTTGTGATTAGTTTATGTTTTATGAAGTCTTAAGTTAATGTGTTTTTCATGTGTAGAGATTGACCAACGATTATATGTAAGTTTATTTTTCATTATCCGTGATAAATTTTGTAATTGTAACCTAAATGTTGTTACTTTTTCTATATGTGGTTGCCAGATTTAATAAATTCTCATCCGTGAAGAAGTCTGGAAAAATCCCAACGAATTGAACGAACGAAATAATAAGTGGAAGTGGTCTGGAAAGCCCATTTAGGTAAATTCTAAGAAAAAACACTAAATCCATTAATTTTAGCAAACTATTGGAAAGAACAATCATTGTCATTGTTTATGTGACTGTGAACCCTGTATCTAAAAACGTTTTTTTTTCCTAGACAATTTGTCAATTTGTGAACCTACAGAAATTCTTCATAACCACTGAACGAACAACATCGGTTGGTGATTATGTGTGTCTCCAGAGGATTTTTTTGTTCGATATGTAAACTCCAAAACCATTTGCATTTCACACTTATTGCCATCGACCATCAGCTTAGAAGCGATCATACGTTCTAATCAATTCTACCATCACTTTCTAGTTTTAACAATGAATTCCAATAAGTAATTTATATGTTGATCGCTCAAATATAATCTGCATTTCTGCCATCTCCATATTAGACAAATTACAAAGTCTTATTGGATATTTTTACACATTTTTCTTTTCTGCGTGTTGTTTGTCAACAAACTGTAAAATGCGCGCCATATCTAATGTCCGTCTAGCCAGTGATGCAGCCATTCAACCCATCTCCGAACACGCACCACTCTCGCAAATTATTCCCTCCCCCCATCCAAGAAATTGAAATTGAACACAACAAAAACTCTTTTAAAGAGAATGCCAAACACTGCTGCTGCACATATCTATTTCGAGTTATATACTCTTTTATATACTCATTTACTCTTTTGTTGGGGGGCTGTCGTTGTGTGTGTATGTGCCTCTTGCAGATGTGTGTGGGTGTACATGCGTCTGGCGAGTGCACTCCCCCACAGTAGGTAGTAAGTGCAACAATCGATAATGCAACTACCATCATAGTCACAGTGTTTGTCAACACGCAGAAAAATAAAAGTGGTAAAACCAAAAACAAACAAAAAAAATATCAAGATATTTAATTTGTAATACAAACCTTATTAGAATCTCACAATTGACGTTAGACGATGCTAACTATGAAATAGAAATGGTGCTGGATCCAACCCTTAGGTGTATTTTCCAGTAAAAGTTTATCGGTTAAAATAATTGATAGAGTGTAACAAAATGTTGACAATATGAAGTCAAGTACTGTATTTGGACATGATTTGGCACATATACTGTAGGATGAAGGACTAAAATAGCACGCACCTATGTAAAAAAAACGTTAAAATCGCTGGCATAATATTTTTACTTTACTTAAGAGAAATTCTTACCATTTCAAAGGAACAGGCAGAGATTTTTTTCAAGTCAAGAAAATGTTGTAAATCTGTCATTTGAGTTGAGTTCACAGGGTCAGAGTTCACATTTATTCGGGAATCCTATGTTTGCTCAGTAAGACGCAATTGAAAACATTAAACGGTTCTACTGCAAAAATCGTGTTTTGAACGGGACCTACTGCCTTATCGAGGTGGACAACGACCGCTTATGGAGAACATGGTTGACCACCATCTGGTTAAGTATCTGATGCCCAACAACCTTTTGAATGATCTACAGTACGGCTTCCGTAGAAACCGATCAACTGGAGGCCTGGTGGTGTTCCTTTCGGAATGACTGAGTCGGCTCTGGATATTTTCAAGGCGTTCGAAAGAGTGCACGGTGCACTCATATCGAAACTTCGATTCATATCGTTTTCTCAGAGATCGCTCCATAGGAGTTGTTAAAGTTAAAGTCTCATCTAACGAGCATAGGTTGTGTGCCACAAGATTTTGTTACCTTACCGTCTGTCCTTTTCTGTTTCTTATTTTCATTGACGACCAATCTACTCTTTTTCGGATTACATTAACCTCTATCATTCATTTTTCTTGGAACATCGGTCAAGTCCTCTGGAGTTCGGGAACATAAGGCGAACGATGAATGACTCACTCAATCGCGATTTGGGAACTATATAAATATGTGTGGGGGTCAAATGAACAAAGTAGAATACTTAATACCCAGTGCTGTTTGTAGTCACACAAACGTTCCACTGATCCAGCATCGTCGTCAATCTCTATGGGTGGTAAGGCGAATCACACGCTCCTGATGTTCGGGGCATGCAAATACAGGATGATGCTCTCTAGCTGTATTTTCAAAGTGTCGAAATAAGCAGTTATTAGTACTTTATCCCATCTGATCTCCTAATCATAAACATACAGGTGAATGAATATTTACTGCCGAAAATACAAGTACTAAACTTCTGTAAAACTTCTGTCATCTTATTTTTGCACAAGTTCGTTTTCTGCGTGTATGCCCCGAATGTGATTATCGATATAAATATTGTTTTCTTTTGTTGTATTCTTCTTTCACATCTTGTTTCCTTGGACTTGGTGTTATTATTATTCTTAGTGGTAGATACACAAGCGAGCGACGAGCTAACCATATGTTCGTTGGTGAAAGTTGTTGTAACCTCATGCAGCAACAATGTCGCATGCACATCCATACATATTAACACACAAGTACGAGTACATGTCCACCTACATATGAACATACTAGTGTACAATGTTTGTGCAAAAGTTTTTAGCAGTTTATCATATTTATTTCCCCTCTCTGCATTCCAGGTTAACTGAAGGTCGCCTTCCTTTCGGTAAGTTGAAGTCAGTAATGCGTTTAGGGATAGTACACCACAAGACCACACAACCCCACAGTTTCCTAGTGACTCGTGTGTTGTCGTATATCTCTCTTTACACACAGTGAGTAGTTTTAGGAGAAGGCGGCAAAAAAAATAATATTTACCAATCTGGGATCCTTTTATGCCGTATGAGAAATAGTCCTGTACTAAATTGTAATGTAAGCTCGGCCTAGTTTACATTAGAAATTTAATGCGTTATTATTTAAATCATAATAGGGCGATAAGCCGCATTAAATTTCGTATGCAAACCTAATCTACGATTTTATTTACATAAGCAATTACAATCCCTGTAACTTTGACAATCTTAACGTAACTGTTGGCTACAATGTTGCACCTTCTGTCTCCAGTTTGTAATTCCAAGGATATCCATGTCAACTTGCACTTGGTCTTGGTTCGGTCTTTCCTTTTCGTGGTGACAATTTTTCTATTTGATATTATAATCACGATTATAATTCGCGACAGTTGTTAGTTTATTTCCATTATTATTTCAGAATAATATAAACCGAGAGTGTGCGACTCAGTCCCACAACATCGACCTCAAGCCTGATGCTACATGTGAACAACTATTTCAAATTACTTGCTTACTAGGTCCACTTTCTTCTCATTGGCTATGTTAATAATCAAAACTGTCCCATCGGCGTATCGGCAAAACCCGACATCATCGTCGAAAAGATAATATCACCCTCAGAGAGTGCCAGTTTGGCCCATTTTTGCTTTGAATATGGGAAACGTAACACCGAAAATGCAAGACATGGACTTGAAACCAATCCTTTACAGCCTTTACAACAGGTCTCGCCATTTCCTCTTACAGAAGTTTTCCTGGACTAATATAGAAGAGTCATTTGTTACTCCGAGGCGCCAAAGTCCAAAGCTGTCTTCTCCACACTCCTGCCAGGGCCCAGTATCACAGTGATATCATGTTTACCATCGCCAGAAAGCAGAGCCAACTTCTCCAGCCTGTTTACAGCGTCTTCGATGAGTCCCATCTCTTCACTTTCGTCAAATTCAGTCTGTCCTGTTCCAGTATGCGTTCGTGAATGTTCTTCAGTTATTTGCATAGTCCTATGACACCTCACGGATTGGTACAATTCTTTCTGTCTGGTTGTACGGTCCTCATGTCCCACCGTGCGGTGTCACTCTGATAATTGATTTTCCATTTTGGTAAAATGAGATTATTAGTTTAAATTGGTTTCCTCGCTGTTGCCACAGGATATCAGAATTTAATTAAATATGCAATCTCATACAGTAAACGTTCCCAGCAACGTTCCGTTAAAATCAAGCCTTAAGCCTATGTTCACATTAGAGGTTAACCCCCTGTTTGTATAACAGAAATGAAATTTATGAATTTGTGTTTCGGAAAACAGTCTCCACTGCTTGTTTTCCTCCTTTATGAATTTGTGTTTCGGAAAAGAGTCGCCAATGCTTGTTTTCACCATCGCTGCAGTAGATAACAAGTGACTTATCTAGAATGTAACAGATAAACAATCACTTCTTCATAACATATTTGTCTATTATTTTTCAAATTTTATTTATAAATTGTAAAGTGAAATTGAGATTGAAATAAAAAATATGCGACTTTGCGATAACGTAAGACAATTTTAAACTTTTAGCCGTTTTCAAATGTTTCACCATGAAAATATTGTTGAACACCTTTTATTGATAACTCCGAAACTATTAAGATAAAAATGCATTGAAGGTAAAAGTTATAGAGAATGTAAATCTTAATATTTTCAAATTTACATACATATGTACTTCTAATTCGACGAGTCGTTTGTCAAAACTAACAACAGTGGGTAGTAATTTGCATACGTTAGAAACATGATTTTGGCAGTTGGCCTACGGTATTGACCATATCCGTCTGTCTGTAGAAACCACTCCAGAGGCCACAATATTAAAATTGTGCATTTTATATTTATGTGTTGTGGTTGGTATTGGTATTGAAAATGGGCCAAGTCGATTTAGAAATGAATAAAATGCAAAAATTACAGTATTGAATATATTTTCGTCACTATCAACACCGATCGTCATCGAATTCTCTCATCCGTTCATTGTCAAATGGCCGGTTGACCGGACGACGCACTATAGAGAAAATTCGTTCTTCAGCCGGACTGTTCGTTTGTGGAATAATCCTCCTGCAAGTGTTTTTCCTGCCTCCTATGACATTACCAAATTCAAGGCCAACGTCAACAAACACTACTCCCTCTTTCCTCCTTCCAATACCCTTATTTCCCATCGCTAACACAGTGCATTGCATTTATAGGGGCATCCCCTGAGTGTTAGTCCAAAAAAAAAAAAAAAACCTTCATAGCTTAAATACTGTAAAGTTGAAGATATCTCATCTTCAAATCTCCCTCACACTTCTCCTTCAAACAAAACTTCATAAAATCTGGTACATATGCTTGAAATGAGGGGCTCTATGTAAGTTGACTTTACAGCCTATTTTTTGTCTTGGTCTCCTTAAAAAACTTTCGATTTGTTGACTGCTGTCTTCTCTTCGAAATACAAAGTATTTCCCTGTCATCTGTCACCTAATCTCGACAATTTCGTGAACGTTCTGCAGCTTAACCCTTTCGCCCCTACTGGGATCATATGTCCCAGCGAAGGTACTTATATCATGTATCCCTAACATCCTAAAATTTAAATAAACCAAAAGATTTAAAAAATTCTCAGGTTTGAAAGGGATAAATCAAACTTTACAATTGTCTTCCTTCCTTAAAAGTATAACATGATAAGGGTTAAGTTAGGTTAGACGAATTTGCACATAGTTGGCGCTCGGTGACCCAAAAGGATCGAATCTGGCCGACCAATAACAGTGATAATATTATTCCATATGTTCAGCAAGAAGCCATTTAAAAAGTCGAACAAATCGGTACAAGAGAACAAGCCCTGCACAAATCTTCGCCGTTTTCATTGGGAACACAACTGATAGTATCCGACTAGTTCCCGTTATAGACCAAACATTGTAGGCTCCTGTCAAAGCTCCTACGAACATCGCTCTTAGTATATTTCATTTAAAATATCGTTTTATGTTTATCTAGCTTTGGCCCTATGGGATGGCGATCAGGTGTTGGTCACTCCCTGCCCATGTATGGTCTATGTTATCATGTATTCACGATTTTACAAAGCCCTTGAGGCATATATATATGATTTTTTAAGAATTGTCTGTTTCTGTATCATCCTAAGACGAACCCTTCGTCCCTTTCCGCATTACTAAGTCCAGCAGAGTCTTACGGTCTGGTGTGTCACTTAGCTATTTCTTATTACTTGGTTAACTGGTTGATTTTTTTCTTTTGGCAAACTTCAACCAGTTGATTTTTTTCACGTTAATTTAAAATTATCCACAATTTGTTTCTCCTCTTAAAAATACAAAACAATCCAGTAACCAGGCATGAATAGCCGAAAAATACCTTTCGATAAAAAAGCATACCGTACCCCAGATACGACAATTACAGTGTTTACAATGCATAATTCCGCTTAAAATTAAACAAGTTCGTACACGGGTATGTAGGCATGCATGTATACTTTCTACCAAACAACTATACCAGGAGCAATATCAGTCTCTAGTTTATAAAAGAAATCAACCAGAACTGGTTTTGCTTTTGGTAATTTTGTAGAAGTTCCAAAAACTACCTTTTCAACATCGAATGCAATCTCAAGGATACAAGCACAAAGCCGTAAAATTTACGTGGTAAATATTACATTTATTTGGTTTTGTGTTTTTTTCTGAATTGAACTTAAATGAATGTGGAAGAAATTACATTTCTACAGGTTTTATAGTTATATATCTAGATAATATGAATGCCACCAGTATAGTGCCACAAACAAAGCAAAAGGCAAACGTATAGAATGACTCCTCCGTAAAGATGTCCGTAAACGAGGGTATGTCTCCGTAGATTTTCTCAATGACCGCCAATGTTCCTTTGTGCTTGTTGTGTTTTGCCATTTTCGTAATTTACTTTTTCTTTTGGACTTTCTTGCTGGCACTGGCTATTTTTTGTTTTTCAGCTTTGGTTAGATTTTTAGTGGTATCTTCTTCGGCAGGCGCAAGTGTCGAAACGTGTTTGTTGCACAATTGCAGAATTTCCAAAGTATTAAGATTGTTGCTTAAGAAACGAACGTCTTTCACTTTTAATTGTTCTGAAAATAGAAAGAAAGACATTTGAATATACTTATATAGTCATGGTGGATTGATAAAGAACTTGTTTGGTTTTGAAACAGTCAATGACAATTAATTAGAAAAAAGTCGTTATCCTAGTCATTTTATTAAGAAATTATTCGATATACAAAACAACGACGTTCGGTCGGAGCTCTGCAAGGATTAGACATTCATTATAGAAAAATCATTATTATATTGTATACGATTTTATACATTTCACTAATTTTATTGCTATGATTATAATTTCGAGGGAACATTTTCTTTGTCCTAACTACTATTGAATTTATCTATCCGTTAGAAAGTATCGCACTGGCGACATTCTTGTATAAAGGCAGTTGTAGTAGTATATCGACCATCAATTTAAATAGTTGTTAACTTAACAATAGGTTGGTGTGTTTACTAAATATGTAATTTTGTTTGCAACACCTCGAAATATTGATCTGAGACTATATAAAATATTTTTTCTACCCGGTCACAGATTTATAAGACATCACATTAGCGACCAGCTCCTTAAAATTTGGCTCCAAAATGGTTTATTGTCATGGGTTTGTGAGATTGTCAATGGTGTAATAGGTCCATAAAGTTCAACTTCTGTTTGTGAGAGGGGACCTTTTTAAGGCCAAGGGGCAGACGCAGTATCCGGAGGGTTCAATATTTAAACAATATATCCATTATTTCTGGAGAGTCGGTAAGGAAACGCTAAAATCGAACGGATATGATCTAAACTTAAAGTACGACCTATCTGGATTTAGTCATTTAAATATTGTTTTTTTTTTAGATATTTACTACATGAAGTTCATTCTGACCGTGTTTTTGCCTGGCTTGTAAAAAATGCATTGAAATCCGTTAAGGTTTTAGAAACAGAATTTCATTGACATCTGATCAAATTCCCCGCTCTTTGCTCTGTTAGGGCGGTTTGTTGATTTAGTTGATATCCGATGAAAATTGATATCCGTAGATAGGTATCAATAGGACTGTACGCTGTGCGGCCAACTTAAGTTACGGTGTTGTAGTTGTTGTAACAATTCTGCTGTTGTTGCCGAAAGTTCTTGCCTTGGGAAAAAAAACTTTCGGTAGATACAGCTGTTGCTGGATTGACAATCCTTGGCCGAGGCGAACTCGGGTCCTTCCGGAGCGTACATCCGATTGTCGTGGGAAGGTAAGTTAGGAAGTAGTTGGGTTTGGTGCATTTATATTGGGGCTACATACGAACCAGAACCGTGTGCAAAGTATTGTCGTGATTAGTAGGTTTTTCGGGTCAGTATTTTGATAACAAAAATGCAAGGACAGACGGATTTGTTTACGTCGATAGATAAAGTGATTGTGTACATTATTTTATTATTATTCGTTCACAATTTGTTATGAGCTTAAAATGCAAATGGACATAATACACCTGCATTATTCAGTATTGTAGGACTGGGTACAGTTGGCCCACGTGTTCCTACCAATATGTCAATATGAAAAATGTACACAAATTTATCAAGGTGGAGAATGTGAATTTGAAATGCAAAAAAACGTAACCTAAATGAAATGTACTTTGTCCAAATTTACGGTCCAAATATGTTTAGGATTTTTCGATAATTATGGTTTATATTTCCGTAACAACTATTTCCCCATATTATTTCTACCATTTGGAAAAACATTCCTAGACATTCCTGGAGTCTAGACAAAACCAGGTGGCTAGTGTTAGCCTTCAATACTGACTGTCGACATAGAATGTAATTTTGTCTTCTTTGAGTATATTACTGTAGACACCTTCTCCCATGCCTTCTTTGATGTTAGATCCGTCTGTGAAAACCGCCTAAACCTTGTTTGAGTTGCTGACTCCTACCCATGGTTTCACATCAGGGATTTTTAGGCTGGGCATGGTCAATAGATATATTTTCTTTTCTTTATAGTCCGATTTTCCCTATTGGTCCCTGGGCTGTTCTTGAAAACAGAAAATAATGTGGTGTGATCTATTTGCATAGGCCTACGAAGACTCATTGAGCATGTCAATGCTTCTGGCTAAATATAAACCTTATAATATCCAGTGGCCCCCGTTATGCATAGTATCCCAATCCCCTGTACATTTTGTAACATATTGTAGCTGTCCACTACTGTTGGTCTGTCCTCACTACTTAGACTAAAATTTACCTAATTTCCTCCTCGTGCTTCTGAAATTCTTTCTTGGTATGTTTAACATCTTAAGGGTCATACCCAGATGTATTCGAAATAATTTAGTTCAGTGCAGTCGTTTGCAGTTGATTCCCTCTGTCTCTATTCTGCGTAATGAAAGCGGCCACAGTTGTCACCATTCCGGCCAGGCGACTACTTGATTAACCGATGAACTACGTTCCACTCTATCTTAACGCTGGTCGAACTCAATACAAACTTACCCTGTGCTGACTCTATCAGAGAAAATTTAATTTCCGCAGGCTGGCGATTGCACACAATGTCAGTTTTGACCACACACTTGGGGTTTGTTAGCGCAACTCGGGGTGTAGACAAAAGAAAAAGGAACTCTCTAGAATGAGGAAAGAAACAGAAATATTTGTATTAAACTGTAGTGTACTATTTGTAAAAGAAAGCCCTTATAATTCTATTTTTAGCCCTTGTGCTGGTCGATCTAATTTATGTTTCCACTTCTTTCTTTCGCAGCGAATCAGTTGTGTGAAGAGCATAACTTGTTTTTTCTGTCAGTTGGCTGGAAAATAAAGGCCTCAAAATGACGCCCACACCGACCAAAATGTCCACGGAGCGGGAGTTGGCTCAAGGGCCAACTCAGCTCCACACCTTACCGATGACGTTTCCAGATCTGGGAGCTACGCTGGCCGTGGGTATTATGGGCAAAGTATACCGTAAGTACAACAAAAGTCCTCTTTAACACATTTTAGATTTATTTTTTATAATTATTTTTGCCAGCCGACCACCGTTCATATGCCTTGACTAGAATATTTTGACAATTCATTGAAAAAAAAAAGAAAATTCATTTTCCTTTTGTGTCACTTTATGCGCATGACATTTTCCATATGTCCGAAAGAAATTCGGAAAATTATTTTTAAAAATAACAACATTCATTCATTTCTCTCTCTTCATTGATTTTGTGTTCTCTTAATTTTCACCCTCTTATTATCTCATTATTTTTTTTTCTCATGAACTCACCTCGTTGCTTTGACATTTTCCGCAAAAGGGTCGAACTGTATTGTTACGCGCTTTACTCCCTTTAAGTTTACACGTTTTAATTCTTTTCCTATGGCTGATACAATGCCCTGGGAACGCCTTAAAGCACCGCTAGCATATATGGACATTTTGATTTGCGTTTATTTAATTAAAATTCTATTTTTTGGAATGAAATGCCTTGGTTTTGTAATCTACGTCTCTACGTCTGTTCTTGTCCAATTCACCGCACAACTGTCATTCTCTTCCAATAAGAATCAGTGTTGACAACTCATATATAGTTATTTTTTGCCGAAGTGTGGTCATATTTAGACGAAGATAATCAGCCACCACACAAAAAAAAAACGTTTTATTTCCAATTGTTTTTTGCTCAGAAAAAGTAAAAAATCAACGTAGATTACGATTTGATTATTTTTGACGATACATAAAATATGAACATTTTCGCTAAAAAAATATTACAATACACATAAGTTTTCAATTCTTTCTACCAAACCAAGATATATAGGCAATCTTTTTTTATATTCCTTCAATAGATACGATTATTCTTTTAGTAAAAATAGTTCCAATTCGAGAACAAAACACTGATAAAAGTTGGATTAAGCAGACGAGATTGTGAAAAATAAAAACGGAATAGGTCTTGGACTTTTAATTGTTAGGCTATTGATATTTAATCTCGAGAATCGTCCTGTTCTAATAGAAATATTCACGGAAATTCAGTGTTTAACCTAACACATACGGTATTTCATGTTTACTACCCATCAACGTTTGTTTTGCTTCATCTCAGTTGACATCACTGCAATCCAGTACTTCAATGGACAGCAATGCTGCCAAATGCGCTTGCAAGAGACATATTTTCATAGTTTCTATCATTTGCATACATACGCTAAAACGCCATATTGCTTTTCAATGTTGCCAGTATTGTTTTTATATTGTGAAAGAATGAATGTGAAATGGAGGAATCTCCGATCAGAGGAACATGGAATGGAGGAATTGAATTTCTCAGCCACCACGCCGCCGCCGCCGACTGGAAAAAAAGACCAGCCGCCGCCATCGTCGTCATTGCTTCGGCTCGGTTCTCTGATTGTGAAAGAATGAATATTGCTTTTCAATGTTGTCAGTATTGTTTTTATATTGTGAAAGAATGAATGTCGAGAATCGTCGTGCAAAGTGAAAAATATTAATTTTCAATTGGATTTTTTGCACAGTGCATGCAAAGCGACTGCAGTAATTTTACAATAAAAATAAATTGTAAAACTTCCTTCACGCGGTGTACATAAAGATTCAATGAAATTACAAATATAAACGCCAAAATTTAAGACGAAAAAAAATCGTGAAAATACGGGCTAGCTAGCACTCAACACATTGTCATTTTTACGTGCTTTTTTTATTATCGAGCGTTTGATTACCACCGCCACTCGCCACCACCACTTATGAACGGCCAAAGAACCCATCATATCTTGGAAAGCAGAACGCAGCATTCTCGACAGACTACGAAAAAACAACACACATAAAGAAAAAAAAGCATTTACATGAACGATAGAAAAAGAAGTGATACAATTATTATTTTTTAACAAATAAGCAAGAGCGTGACAAAGATTACTTGTGCCTAATGTGTTCTTCATTTGCTGTGTTTCAAATACAAGGAAATTTAGAGAAATTCTTCTAATTCTAAGCATAATTAACAAACAAAAAAAAAAAACAAAAAAAATATTGCCATCATTTGTGTAAACGACACCAAAACGAATAAATCTACAAACCAACAACAACACAAATCAATTTCAATTCTCACCGTGTGATACAACAAGGCTGAACCCCATTAATTTATCAAAACAAACAAGAGAATCAAGTCTTTGAAATAAATCCATCAGTATAAAACAAAAATATCAAAATGTATCCCGTTGGACAACGTAAGTTTTTGTGTGCAAGATTATGAGGAAAGAAAAAATAAGAGACTATGATCTGTGGATGATCGGTGAATTGGATCCAGATCCGATCCAGCTTGCAATTACACACCAACTTCTTCTTTGTTATGTGTGTGTACATTCTCTTTTGGTGTTCTTATTCGTTGCATTCTGTAAAGGTTAAACTTGGCAGCACTTGAGTGCAATTTCTGTATAGTGTCCGCAGTGCTGGCAACCTGTAGTACGAAGGATTGTCGGTGTATAGCGGCAACTCTGAATGGAAAAAAAAACAAAAATAATGTAAACACAAAAAGGCCCATACCGTAAAATACCATGAAGTTAGATCAAGCAGCTGTTTATAGTTAATGTTTAATGGAGATGCAAAAATTGAGCAATTTTTAGTAACTTGAATTAATCCCGAAGGAGAATATGTATGCAAATGTGTTTGTCGTTATGTATTACCGATAATAGAGAAGTTTTTAACTGACTGGAAATTCAATTGTGTCACAACAAATTCATCTGCATATTTTGCATTGGAAACATTATTGTGTGTATAAAACCAAATATGTCTGGATATATTCAGCCCGATTCTGATTACTCCCGGGGAGATAATTCCCGGGAATTTACTTGTTTTCGAGAACAATATCCTCCTTTTCCCAACAAACCGAGCGAATAATAATAACAGACATACAATTTCCATTATTCGGAGTCAGATGCCTTGTTTGTTTCCTGGTCGGTTTAAAATAGGAAGATTTTCTTTTCGAAAAAATGTAAATTTCCCGGGAGTATTCACAATCGGGCTGGTTGTGTACATTCTAATCTCACAAAAAAACGCTGGCCTAATTTGTAAAATTGAACTTAATAACTTGCCTGTTCTTATCCTCAATTGTGGGGTGATTGACTTTTATTAAAGAAAAAGCTATTGCGATGCTAAAGTTAACATATTGTTTTGGATTAAAATGTCAATCCGAGACAATCGTATTTTATACGATTTTCAAAATGCTAATCACAAAATGTGATACTTAAATGTATTCTAATTCTAATTTTTAGTAAATTAGAATTTCCTTCTAAATAATTTCAATATTTTGGATCAATAACATACTCAATAAAATTGATTGGCATTTCCGTTCGAAATAAGCTCACAACAAGCACATGTTTAAAGCCAAGGCCAGTGCTCCTTCAGGCAGAAACAGTCCGACGTCAGAACTACTCTCTTGGATAGAAACAAAACAACACCTCTACGTCACAGCATGCTGTTGCATACTGATTCAAGATCTCCCAGCGGAACATGTTCAAGTCTGGCATTCATAACACGTTCAAGTCAGCTAAAATGCACCTTGTTTACCGCATTTCGCTACGTTCAGTGTGGCTGGCATAATACTCTTCATTGATAAACTTATGAAATCCCTCGCCATATGCTTCCACAAACAAGAGTTTGCATTTTCCGCAAATTAATGAAATAAATTAAAAGTTTCCGAAAATAACGCTTATTCGGCTTAAAAGTTCAATTTTTTTTTTTGGCCACGAACAAAAGTAATATCGCTGTGATATAAAATTGCTAACGTCGTTACGATACGTCACATTCAATATCACATTTACATCATATTCACAATCCATGCAAGAAAAGAAATCCATTTTCGTCATATTATTTCCGTTATTTAATGAAATCTATGGCTTCCTGTAGACCCACAACATTACTGTCAGCCCAAAACCGTGGTGAACGTTTTCAACGAATGTCATGCTCGATACATGCTTTAAGGGCCTATATCGTTCAAGAAATGCTCGCATAACATGGGTCCTTTATGGTAACCCATACAAAAAAAGTCTAAGGCTATAAGGCTCAAATGGGGTCAATTGACATAGCCGATACTGGTGATGACAGTTGTTTCAAAAAGTATCGACTGTGGCCTATGTTTTATGGCCAGCATCCTCGTCGTCCATTTCATGTCTTGAATATTCAATCACATAAAATGGTTTCTCAGGCCTCAGTAGCTCTCATCGTGCCAGCATTTGCAAAGACAAATTGGCAACGGTTGCCTACGCACCAGAAACATTGGCTAACTGTCTCTCTTTCAAGATGCACTGGCTTCTCGACGATCACGTTCGGTTTTTTTTTTTGCGGAAGTTTTATTTATTTTTGAATGAAAAGATCTTACAGCTAATCCGCCCTTTTACCTTCAAATCAAAGCATTACAATAGTGTAGGGCCTATTTTTATTTTTGAAAAATTCCTTTAGATGCCCAACAACCTCAATGCAATACGAAAAAAATCCCACATAGAACACCAAATAAGAGAAAGATCTTGCGCAGGAATATTGCTAGACAATTATTCTGTAAAAAAAAGTATTGCTACTCCGCGAAGGAAATGAATTAATAAACTTAATTGTCTGATTTGCTCTTTAATCGCCATATTTTCCTCTATTCCATATTTTCATTAATATTTGCACCTCTTTAATACTATTTTTTTTTTCGTTTTCTTTTCATCATTTGCTTACTACATGTAATTGGTATTTCTTATACTTTTCATTTCTTTTCATTTCATTTTCCTTTATTTTTTTATTTTAATTTTTTATTGTTTTTTTTTTTGTTTGGTTTTTATATTTTATTTTTAATTTCATTTCTCAATTATAGAAACACAATGGACTACTCCCACGCACACGAGGCCTCAGAGCCCTTCTCAACAGCAGACTAGCTTCGATACACTCACATGTAAATTATCCAATTGAATATCCTTTTTCCTTAACCAGCAAAATTGTTTGATTGATATTGAAACTAACAACAACAACAAAATAATCCATTTGATTAGTATTTTTTTTTTTTTTTTATATTAAAACAGAGGCGGTAACAATAGGAACGTATTTTAAAGAGTTATTTTTCTGCGCTTTCAAAATGTCTACAAATGAAAATGATCAAGAATTTGGAATGCTGCACGGATCTAGTAGACATAAATACTCGAACAGAAATATTGATTACTCCCTGATGATGGTTGACGAACACAACCGAAATATTGGGAAAAATTAATAATAAAATACATGAAAAACAGCAACATCGTTTTTATATGACCTCAAGCCGAACTATAACAAAAATAATTTAAAATATCAACATAGATCCACAATACATAGCCATATCATCACTGGGAGTGTGGTATTTATATATTACTTGTTACACTGGCCGAAAAGGGCATTTTTCAAATTCGCAAACTAAATAAGTATCATGAAATGAAGATTATATTTCAAGTTTTTCCAAAGTTTTGATTTGGACCAGAACAGATCATTTCAGTTAACCGACCAGACACAAATTGATATGAGTTTTACATGATTATCATGCGACTGCTCGGTGTTTTCAACAAAAGGAAAATCAATGAAAAATTAAAATTACCCTTCACTATCGACCGAGGGGGATTTCACCCTCTCACCATGAAACGATACACAATGGAGCGATAGTTTTAAGCAACAAGATGAGCAATAATTTAAATATTAACAGCCAACTGATTAAAGGCAAATCATGATATAGTGTTGCAAATTTGTATTCAAATTTAACGTCATTTGTCAAATTCTACGCATACGTGCAACGAACGATTTCAGATAAAAGTCGAAGCGAATGATAGCAAGTAAATCACTTTCGCTTTGAATAGTGTTCCACTATGGACATTTCATTCGCATAGCCTTACATTTTATGTGTGGGTGAAAATTTTGACAGATCAAAAATTCCAAAAATAAAAAATGTTGATGTTTATGATCCTCCGAGTTCGGTTACGGGACGACGTCCCATGTAATTTTCCTGTGTCTCAGAAGCCTTATAAAACATTACTGAGAGCTTTTACGGCTGAGCGCGGCTGAGCATAGGCTGACCGCGGGAGTGCCACAAGGTTATGTCCTCTCACCTTCTTTATTTATTATTTTCATTGATGACCTGTTGGGTCAGACTGTGAACCCAATCTACTCCTTTGCGGATGACAGCAACCTCTGTCATTCATACTCATTTGATCATCGGCCAGGTCCTCTGGTGTTCGAGGACAAAAGGAGAACGATGAATGACTCACTGAACCGCCAATTGGCGACGATTTGTGAGTGGGGCCAAATGAACAGAGTAGATTTTAATGCGCAAAAGATCCAGTGCTGTTTGTTGTCACACAAACGTGCCACTGATCCAGCACCTTCGTCAATCTATGTGGGTGGTGTGGATATAGACGTATCAGATACTCTTGGTGTTCTGGGCATGAAGATACAGGGTGATGCTCGCTGGGCTAGCCATATATTCGAAGTGTCGAAAGAAGCATTCAAGTGTTTAGACTTTTTAAAGCGGTGCAAGAAATACTTCACCCCATCTGATCTCTGAGATCGGTGGTGATGAATGGGGATGGTAGGGTATCCAACTCTATTGTCTCCTTTCAGCATCGCCGGAATGTGGGTTGTATATCGGTGTTCTATAGATATTTTAATGGTATCTGTTCACAAGGCCGTGTTGACATAGTTACATTCTAAAGACTGCATATGTGGCATACGAAATTAGCCAAAACTTGAAACGGTTCACAATATTTCCATAATTCCAATGTTATAAACTTTTACATTAAATAGCTCATATGTATGCTAAATAAATTATTAAAGAAATAAAGACCACAACAGTTTGTTGAATTTGACAAGAATATCAAACCGATCCAACAGTGATTGGTTTGTTTGGGGGCCCTAAAAATGGACAGCCTATTTTGGAATTTTTTTGCACCAATCGTTATACGTATACATTATAGCTTTTTATATTAAAACGAATTGTTAAGCATATACATATCATTTATATTCTCAATTTGAGGCGATCCGTAAAGAACTTACAACCCCAAATACCCTCAACTATCCCTGGAATGTCGCGTTTTTTTATAGAATTTTATACGATCTCTAGTACCGCCTCTGTTTTACTTGTTTTTTACTAACCCCGTTAAATTGAATTTTATGTTATTGTTTTTTTTTTGTGTGTTTTTTTTTTTATTTAACCCTTTTTTTTGTTTGAATGCAAAATTTGAAATTCATTAAACCAAAACCAACTAACAAACCTGTCAACTAACCGAATCAAAAAAAACAAGACGTAATCAAATTGTTTGCAATGCTTGCTAGAGTTGAAAACAATAATTTTGCGAAATTATTCAGATTCTAATTTTGTTGAATATATTTTGTAGTTTAAGTCACGTAGAGGAACATTCATGTGTTTTTTTTTTTGATAATGTTAAAATGTTTGAGTAAAATGCAAAATTGCTCAGATTTAAAAGTCCAATAAAATAGACCTTATATTTATAGACCTAAGACTTTCTTCTAGAAGTTCGAAAGTCATTGTGGACAGATTTAAAAGTCCAAAAAAATAGACCTTATATTTATAGACCTAAGACTTTCTTCTGGAAGTTCGAAAGTCCTTGTGGACGATATTCCGTATATCTAGGCCGACTACTAGATGATGTTTAGAATAATTGAGATTGATATAGAAAATGTTCTTCCCACGTCGGCAAATGGCAACTCAGAAAATCTTCACAAATTTCTCATTTACAATTCAAAATTCACTTATTTTCATTTGCTCAAGGCAAAGCTGTAAATTTGCTATTTTGTTATACAGGGGTTTCCACAAATGGTGTTATTTTGGTATTCAAAGAAAATGTTTGAGATAAATGATCGGATGTTTGTTTCAAAATAAAGGAGAAGGTATGCTATTAATAATGAAAAACAACATCGGCCAAATGGCCACCACGACCACGCTTACAGTACCATATCCATTTCATGAAATTTTCCATAACCAAATCGCAAAGTGACTGCCTATGTCCTAGATAGCCTCACGAATTCCATCTTTGAGGTCTTTCACGTGGCCCCAAATGAAGACGTTGCAAGGTGTTAAATTACAAGATGTCTGTGGCCAATTGTGATCATCCCTTCGAGAGATAACACGGTCCGGAAACTCTTTAGTTTTGCGATCTGTGACTGCAAGATGTTCACCATTTCTGTAGTGAATTTTAATAATTTCAATGCGTTGTTGAAGCGTGTATCGTCCCGTTTTTAGTAATGGCGTACTTTCTACTTGTCAAAAAAGCTTCAAAAGTGACAGCTACCGAAATACCGGGTGATTGAAAATAAAACCTCATGTTGGAGAACTCTAAACATTTCTTACGTCCATCTTCATCATTCAACATCTGCTATCCCACGTAAAATGATAACAAATAAATAAAAACTGCGATCCGAAGCTGTGCTCCAAAAAAGTCAAATCATCCATTGGCAATTATTTTGACATGAAAGTGTTGTCGACAACGAATGCCGTGATTAGGCCCCTGACTTAGTTACGACCACACATATAGGTTATAACCTACAGAAATAAGAGTCTAAAGCCGTTTATCGCAACGAAAACCACAAACAGTTGGCATCAGTTTTTTGCCAGGAAATAAATATTAAATTAAATCTATGAACAGTAAATAAATTTCCAGTACAGTCTTCTGCCCTCCACAAGAAACTGGGAGAAATTGAACCCGCGCTGCCGTTTTTTCGTCGTTTTTTGACCGACTTTCAGCTCCTCTTTAGACTTGTGCACAATCAATATCAAAACTGAGCTGCAGCGAGTGCAACAGCGTTGCCACTTGTTTCTCATTGATGAACATGTGCTCCATAGAGTTGCCATTCTGAGTCATTTTAACGGTTACATGATAAAATCATTTTTAATTGCCAGTATATGGCGTCGATGAATTAGTATGCCGTTTAATTAACATTGAGATAATGGCCATAAATAATGTAAACTGTAGTTAGACATTTTCTTTGCTAATAAAGGTCCAATTAGTTTTGACGATAGACGATCAGCTGTTTGAGTTGGGGTTGCATTTTGCATGTGTTACAGAGATTCAACTAGAATTGAAGGTAAACTTCTGCAGGTTGCAGAATCTACCGTCAAGACTAATTGGACCTTAAAACATGTAGACAATCTGGTATAATAAAGTCTAATAACTCGGTTAGGAACTTTTGAATGGGAACTCTATATTACAACAAGGGCCGTTGTTATCAAATTGTAATCGCTAATTGATCTCAATTTACTGTGCCAAATGTTATCGAGATAGCAATTAATGTGTTGATTTAGTTAGAACCTAAAATCGGGAAGTTCATTTGTTTGGAGAAAATGCCCTATCGAAACGTGGACAGATATTAATCCACATTCTCAAAACAAATGTACTTCCATAAGTGGACGGATCGTAATGCACTGCAAAAATGTCAACTGAATCGGGTTTAATGTGTGTCTTTTAAAGAAGCAGGAGCAACCTTTCCATGGAAGCTATATTCTACTATAAGACGATGTGGTAGAATTTCATCAATGCTGGGAGATGGGAATTAATATGTGGCATCTAGAGCAACACCACATGGTATTGGTTCGGAATTTTGTATCGGCCATATAAAAGACATGAATCGATATATTCCATAAGGTGGTTGCTGGACGATCACAATGAGCTGTGTCAAGTCTGATTAAGATGAAAATTACACCAAAAAAATGGCATTGAGACAAGAGTTACCGCTGTAGACGGATGGACAGACATTGTTAAATGGTTAAAATGGAAGATATTTGGTGGTAGCTCGTTTAATGTTATACACTGCAAATGCAAAATCTGGTATATTTGCACAATATTGTTGACTAAAAAAGAGTCATGAATATGTTTTTGGAATCACGTTCAAAAACAAGCCGTTTAATTGTACATAATGATTCAAAATCAATTTCTGACACAGCTTTGAACAGTAGATATCTGTACTCCACTGTATACAAGAGAACTTTGGGCCCAGTTAGATTAAAATTAAATAATCAATACATACATACGTTGTGACATTTCTCCGTGAAAACTATGTGATTTGCCGTAACAAGTAATATGTTTTTTTTAGTTTAAACACAATTTCTCATTGTCCTTTAGAAAATGTTTTATTATTGTTGTTTTAGAAGTTATTGCTATTGTTTTTTTTTTTTCTTTTTGCAAAAAGCATGGTTTTTGAAACTGTTGGTTGTAATAACTATTTTTGAGTGTATTTACAATATTATATGTGTTTCTTTCTATATATTTTTTAGCACCACCAGCGCCTGGTTCATCTGTGAATCCCACCGCTGTAACCAGCCCAAGTGCTTCTAGTGTTGCTGTTGGTGGGGCCGTGGGTGGAGCCTCTTCCACCCAGGCAGCTGTTGACTCCGCATTAGGTGCTTCATCGACTGTGACCACAGCAACAGCTGCAGCGGCCGCTACACCCACCACGCAACCCGAACTGCCTGTATTTACATGTCCTCGTCGTCCGAATTTGGGTCGCGAAGGTCGTCCCATAGTACTGCGCGCCAATCATTTTCAAGTTAGCATGCCACGTGGCTACGTACATCACTACGATATCAATATACAACCGGATAAATGTCCACGCAAAGTTAATCGTGAAATTATAGAGACCATGGTACATGCGTATAGTAAAATTTTCGGTGTCTTGAAACCTGTCTTCGATGGTCGCAACAATCTGTATACGCGCGATCCGTTGCCAATTGGCAATGATCGTCTAGAGTTGGAGGTGACTCTGCCGGGCGAGGGCAAGGATCGCATATTCCGCGTGACCATTAAGTGGATGGCGCAAGTGTCGCTGTTCAATTTGGAGGAAGCTCTGGAGGGACGTACACGTCAGATACCTTATGATGCTATTTTAGCTTTAGACGTAGTAATGCGCCATTTGCCGAGTATGACCTATACGCCGGTGGGCCGAAGTTTCTTTAGCTCCCCCGATGGTTACTATCATCCATTGGGTGGTGGCCGAGAGGTGTGGTTTGGTTTCCATCAAAGTGTGCGTCCTTCGCAATGGAAGATGATGCTGAATATTGACGGTATTTAACAGACTTGTGACGAAATGACCGTGTATTAATTATTCAATTCAATTTTAATTTCATTCTAGTATCGGCCACGGCTTTTTATAAATCCCAACCTGTCATCGATTTCATGTGTGAAGTTTTAGATATTAGAGATATTAATGAGCAGCGTAAACCCCTGACAGATTCTCAACGTGTCAAATTCACGAAAGAAATTAAAGGCTTAAAAATAGAAATCACCCATTGTGGTCAAATGAGACGTAAATATCGCGTCTGTAATGTTACCAGGAGACCAGCACAAATGCAATCGTACGTATACACCGCGAGGGGTTAATGCAACATATTCTTAAAATATTGTAAATGTGTTTTTCCTCTTAAGATTCCCTTTACAGCTGGAGAATGGCCAAACCGTCGAATGTACAGTGGCCAAATATTTCCTCGACAAATATCGCATGAAGTTACGTTTCCCCCATTTGCCTTGCCTCCAAGTCGGCCAAGAGCATAAACATACCTACCTACCATTGGAGGTCTGTCATATCGTCGCCGGCCAGAGATGCATTAAGAAATTAACCGATATGCAAACATCTACGATGATCAAAGCCACAGCACGTTCGGCCCCCGATCGTGAACGGGAAATTAACAATTTGGTTAAAAGAGCTGATTTTAACAATGATTCATATGTACAAGAATTCGGTCTGACCATTTCCAATTCTATGATGGAAGTACGAGGTCGTGTCTTACCGCCACCTAAGCTGCAGTACGGCGGTCGTGTGTCCAGTATGACTGGCCAAGTGAGTATCATGTTCGTTTTCCTTTGTCTATTTGCAATTTCTAAATATCTTCTTTGTTTCAATAGCAATTATTCCCACCTCAAAACAAAGTGTCGCTGGCATCGCCCAATCAAGGTGTATGGGATATGCGCGGCAAGCAATTTTTTACGGGTGTGGAGATACGAGTGTGGGCCATAGCCTGTTTTGCCCCTCAGCGTACTGTTCGAGAAGATGCTTTGCGTAATTTCACACAACAATTGCAAAAGATCTCAAACGATGCCGGTATGCCCATAATTGGTCAGCCATGTTTCTGTAAATATGCCACTGGACCCGACCAAGTCGAGCCCATGTTTAAATATTTGAAACAATCGTTTGCCAGTTTGCAATTGGTAGTGGTAGTGCTGCCAGGCAAAACACCAGTTTATGGTAAGTTCAGTGTTTGTGCCGATACACGATCAGATTATTAATGGTTTGTATTGTTCTCTGCCACGAACAGCTGAAGTAAAACGTGTTGGCGACACAGTTTTGGGCATGGCCACACAGTGTGTTCAAGCCAAGAATGTAAATAAGACATCACCTCAAACGTTATCAAATCTATGTCTCAAAATCAATGTTAAATTGGGTGGCATTAACTCGATTCTCGTGCCCTCCATACGTCCCAAAGTTTTCAATGAGCCCGTTATTTTCCTGGGTGCCGATGTTACCCATCCGCCAGCTGGCGACAACAAGAAACCATCTATTGCTGCTGTTGTCGGATCAATGGATGCTCATCCGTCACGTTATGCTGCAACGGTACGCGTCCAACAGCACCGTCAGGAAATTATACAGGAATTGTCCAGCATGGTTCGTGAATTGTTGATTATGTTCTACAAATCAACCGGTGGTTATAAGCCACATCGCATAATTTTATATCGCGATGGTGTTTCGGAAGGTCAATTCCCGCATGTGCTACAGCATGAGTTGACAGCTATACGTGAAGCGTGCATTAAACTAGAGGCTGAATACCGTCCAGGTATTACTTTTATTGTTGTACAAAAAAGACATCACACAAGACTATTTTGTGCTGAGAAGAAGGAGCAGAGTGGCAAATCTGGAAACATACCAGCTGGTACCACAGTCGACGTCGGCATCACACATCCCACAGAATTCGATTTCTATTTGTGCAGTCATCAGGGTATTCAGGTAAGTTCGTTGTAGCATCCAACTGCATTGGCGTATGTACGATAATTCCTGTCATTTTGTATTGCAGGGTACAAGCCGGCCATCGCATTATCACGTTTTATGGGATGACAATCATTTCGATTCGGATGAGCTACAATGTTTAACATATCAACTGTGTCATACGTATGTCCGTTGTACCCGATCAGTTTCTATACCAGCGCCAGCTTATTATGCTCATTTGGTTGCTTTCAGAGCCAGGTAAGTGAATAAATGGAAATATGCTTTCAAAAAGAGTGTACGTCAAAAGCGGACTTTGAAAAATTATATGATTATATATGCCGGTCTACGCCTTGACCTCAAGGTAGCGAAGATTTGGTCAAACCTATTCGTAGCAGGCAGTGACTTCGGGTCACTATCGAAATTAATACTAGTCTGTGTATATTATTTTACATTAGTCAGTGTTGCCCCATTGGTATAAGCTTCTTCCTTTAAATAGTTTACATACTTCAAAAAATCCGCATTCCAATTTTTTATAACTTTTGTTTTTTATAAACCGTTTTACTGGCGTTACTTGATGTTACAGATTTAGCTTTCTACGAATAGGAATGTTTATTAAGTCGGATAGCTGATTGCCTGTCTGGTGTCGCGCTCAATCTGGCTCGACGTTTATTGCTCCAGGAATTTTTTTTTGAATCTAAATTTATTTGGAAATGGCTGCGTTGAACGGAATAAATCGCTTGACGGTTAAAGTTGGGAATAATGTTTATACATCTATCCACTTCATTATCGCTACTCAGTTTGCGCCTTAGAGCAGTTCGAAATGAACAACGATTTGTTCGAAAAATCATGTTTTCCGACAAACCGCATTTTGCATCTCGACAAGCAAAATTAACGCATCTGATGGTCGGTAACCCAGCACGTGATCCTCGAGAAGTCAATGCATCATCAGAGAGTGACAGTTTGGTGAGAAGTCATTTTCTTTGAAAATGCTACTGGAAACGCCATTTGTGAGCGGTTAAGAGTCATGATAAACTATTTTTTGTGCAGAGATTAAAGAAATGGACTTGGGCAATCTTTGGTTGCAGCAGGATTGTCGGTTATCGTGTTAGCAACCGTCTCGGTGATGTCAATTGATGGCCTCTGGGCTTGTGGGGTACCGCAAAGGACCGATGTCATGTAAACAATCCATTAAGGATTCAGGTTCTAAAGGCGGATATCGAGCAAGCCAGTAACCGCAAAAACAAAAATGCAGAAGAGCCATAGTAAATAAAAACAATTTCACTTCATCTGCTCTCATCTCGCTATCAGTTTTCAGCTCCCGCTATGGCTACGCAGAGCACATCATTTGATTTTTGCCTGTTTCTATTGCTATAGTTTATGACACGACATTACTACAAGCAGAGCAGAGCATATACTTTTTCATTTTTCGGCTATGGCTCTGCTACGGCTCTGTTCAAAGTGGGAGCGGTAGCGAGAGCATAGCAATATTTGTTAAGCTCTTGCTGCTACGGAGTAGTAAATGGAATCACTGTAAGAGATGACTTCTATAAATGCAATGTGTTTTAGTAAGTAAGGACATATGGGCGTTGTGTTTGCTGAATTTAATGGGACAGCTGGCAGAAGAGACACTTGCTGAAATAGTAGTCCACATACAGACTGTTCGGCGGATGAACGAATTTTCTATATAATGCGTCGTCCGATCAACCGACCATTTGACATACCGGATGAATGTCCTAACATCAGGAACTGCTTGACGGATCTCTGAAGAGCAGATAACATTAGAATATCTATAGAACAGCGATATACAACCCACGTTCCGGCCATGCTGAAGGGAGACTATATAGATAAGACAACCCGCGTTCCGTCAATGATGAAGGGAGACTGGATAGATAGACAACCTACGTTCAAGCCATTCTGAAGGGAGTCTATATAGATAAGACAACCCACGTTCCGTCAATGCTGAAGGGAGACTATATAGATAGACAACCCACGTTCCGGCCATTCTGAAGGAGGTAATATAAATAGACAACCCACGTTCCGTCAATGCTAAGGGGAATTTGGATACCCTACTACATATCCCCTGTCATCACCACAACTCTCCTTTGAATATAGTGGAAGAGCTTCACAGATATCTTTAAAGCCACTACATGGAAGTTATACTCCATTTTTGACCGGATAGAGGTGGTGTAAATATTTACGAAAATATGGTTGCACAACGATTTTTCTTGACAACGGTTTGTAAATTTGTTTCAAATTTTTAGGAATACGGGAGATAGTGTTTGAAATAAAAATGTTGAAATTATAAGAATCAAGTTAATTATTAGAAGACTAGCGCACACCTTCATATACGACAAACACTTGAATGAAACAAGTAAAAAATGGTTATATTTATAAATTAGTTTCTCCAAAAGCTACACAATAGGGATCACATATTGTTTAATATCCAGTATCATCATCAACTCATGTTTATTTTTCAAAATGTTTTTTTCAGATATCACTTAGTTGAGAAGGAACACGATTCCGGCGAAGGTTCACATCAAAGCGGCTGCTCTGAAGATCGTACGCCCGGAGCTATGGCTCGTGCCATTACTGTACACGCAGATACAAAGAAGGTTATGTATTTTGCTTAAATCCATTTCATATATATTGTCAAGAATATATAGAAACACCCACTTCGAAAGCAAAATCAGAGTAAATTATCTCTCGATCCCCGTCTCTCTCCTCCTACCCCCACCCTCCCACAAACCCCCACACACACACTCTTATGAAAGAAGAACAAAATGCCAAAAACAAATTACGAAAAAAAACTTTCCAAACAAACTAAAGAATAACACAAAATCTTCGAATAACAAATAAAAAAAAACAAAAACGCGAAACTACAAATAACACAATACAAACAAACACAAATCAAAGCATTTGAAAGAAAAGATTAATAAATGTTCTACAACCAACGACATTGGAATGAAACAAAGAAAAACTATAATTGAAAATAATGCAAAATTCTTTCCTTTGGGAAGGTATTCATTTAATTTAATGAACGAAACAAAACAAAGCAAGAAAAAATACAAAGAATTATTTATAATTTCTAGAATAAGTTTTAAGTTTAATGTTTAATTAAATAAAAAAAAAAATACAAAATTAGGATAAAAAACAACAACAAATGCGAAATAAGAAAGAAATCTAATCAAAAAAACACAAAATTACGGATTTGCTGAATATTGAAAAGTAAAAAAAAAATAGAAAGAAAACGGTTTTCATTCAAATCTTAATTTTTTATGCAATATCTCTCTCTATATTAAACAAAGCATTTGTGGGAAGAAATATTAACTTAATCAAATAGGGATCAACTTTCAAATAGAAAAAAAGCAAAACAAGAAACGGAAAATGTTTTCAATTCTTCAAAAGAATTATGTACACAACACAAGGGCGCCGCCGCTACTAAATATTTCTTTTTAAATCGTTTTTTTTTTATTTTATTTTAAAACCAAAGCTTTTACTTAGAAATTTTGTTGATAATTTTATTTATAAAAATTAAATTTTTAGTTGACTTCTTTTTAAAATGAAACACGATTTGAAGAGCTCCTTATTGAGATTTGAAGACACATACTTTTTTTTTTCTTTTTACACACAACCACCAACTATATATATTCCTTTTTTTTTCTTTTAACAATTTGGCCTTTTTTGTTAAGAAAATTAATAATGTTTTGCTTAATATAATTGATTTCTACACCGCCGAAAATATATATATAAACAAATACAAATGCAATACGATCTAATTGAGGAGAGAAAAACACAAAGAGGAGAATGTGGACAAGGGGTAAAGTGGTTTTGGGGAAATAGCCATGTTGTTAATTATCGAAATTCTCGGTAAGGAAAACTAATTGACGGGAAAAAGTAATGGCTCTTGGCATATTTTTATGTCTACATTTGACATTTCGGATGAACATGGATGAAATGTCTACGGCAAAGGTTTGTCAAAGAAGGTGGCATGATTTACTCTTTTCACTCTGTGGATAATAAATATTAAAGCTACAAGAATAACCACCAATTACTTGGTAGGAAATCACAATCACTCACAGATTGTTACTAATGAATATGGAATATAAAATAAATTAAACTCGATGAGAACAAAATTCAAGTTCTGTAGTACACAATCGAAATAAAAGTTGCATTTTGTTTCGTAAAACAGTGTGGACGAGAGCAATAAAAAAAAACGCCAATTTTTACTTGTCAAAGTTTAAATGTTTATGTTTGCCCGCTGTTTCTTTGAAATATCGAACACCGTACAATTGTGAATATGTAAAGAGGTTTACATTAAAACATTGGTTCTTACTTGGATAGGTGAAAAAACATTTTTGGGGAACTAATATACAATTACCAGGAATCACATCTGTAACAATTTCCAAGACAATTTTTATTTTGAATTACAAATTACGATAAAAAAAACAGGAAAAGTTACTCACTGAATTTAAAAAAAATGGATGAAAAAAAAAAGGATGAGTTTATTTCTGTCGACCGAACGTTCTATTCGAAAACGCAACACTGCCCTGCATCGCGTTCGTGAACACCGCGAAAATACGTCACTTCGAACGCGGTAATTCAGATAAGCAACTGTTGCGGAGGAAAAAGTAAGTTTAATAAAAATTAATGAGTTTTAAGTAGGAAACATTTTTAATAAGAATTAATAATAGACTTTTTTTCAATCGCTCGCTGTGTTGTAACATGCAAACAAAAATGCGCCAAAAGAAACTACTACATCAACTTATACGAATCAGTGATGCGTTTCATATGCAGCGCAGTGTTGCGTTTTCGAATAGATCCGTATTATTTAAAAATCGTGTAAAAAAAGAATATGTGTAAATTAATATCCCGGTTTTCATCTCTACCATTTGCCTGGTTTCGAAGTAGCGTCCATACAACTTTTTTGAAGTTGCGTCGTTTTGTTTCGATTTCCGTCGTTAATATAAAGAAAATGGGATTCCCTATTTCAGTCTAGTTTATTCGCTAGCCAATAGTAAAAGACTGTTTAGTTTCGCTTGGAACCTAGCAAATAACAATCAATACAAATATTGCGGGCAAACGTCCCAAGTTGTTTTTTTGAAACATTAGTTCGGATACAATGTCAGTAAATGGTATGGTAATATTTGAAAAGTTTTCCAAGCAAATAATGTTTTTTTAAAACAAATACTGTTCAAATACCCTCTTGGAAATGTTCAGCAAACGACTTGGGACGTCTGTCCTATGTATGGTCTTTGGCATTTCTCCACTCCAATTAGCGTCGCAAACCGTGGTATTAGTGAATATCAAAATATTCCGTTTTTAATTTGTGACAACTTTGTTGTCTACTTCAAGTTTCTGCGGGGTCTTAAGAAAAACGCCCCCGTAAAAATGATACGGCAGTTTAAATAAATGTTCGACCAACACACAAAATGTTCGGCTTTATAAGCCTTACGAACATTCAGTTATTGAGAAATGTGTAATTTACAACGTGTACGTTTCTGCAATTCCCACATTTCCTTGACAAAATAAATCTGTAATACGATTTAAATGACATCCACAGTTCTTCTCTCTTTAACATTCCTCCTCTTACACAATTTTTTTCATTAGGTTTAAGCAATTGCACTAGCTTTTTCTTTAGTTTATAAGTGCCTGTCATAGAAATGCAATTTTATTTTTATTTTTACCAACCAAAACACATACGCTATTTATATATATATCTGTATATATATATATTGTTTCTTCCACCCTTACCTTCCTCCCATCACCCTGAATCGATCAGTTTATCAATAAAATACAAATTGTTAATTAAGTACGTATACTTTTAGTTGTATAAGTTTTACCAAAACCACAAGAAGAAAAAGTGAAGTAAACCAAGCATGATGCCGATATTTTAAGTATATTTAATTTTTGTCCAATTCTTTATTTAAAACACACACACACACACACAAGAAAACAATATACATAATTTTAAAATGGTGTACGGGTTTTTTTTCTATCGTTTAATTTAATTTAATTTTTTCTATTTTAACAAAAAACAAAAACAAAACAATGCTAATTAAGTTCTAATTTTAAATACACTCACAGACAGACAGACACAAAGGAAGAAACAATGGAATGCTTAATTCTAATTTTCTTTAATCTATTATTAACAAACAAACAAAACAAAAATGATGAAAACAACAAACAATGACACAGTTCAAGTTAACATTTGATTTTATTATTTTTAATAATATACTACATAAGCAATTTCCCATTGCCGATAAAAAATGTTTTTTCGAATGAAAACATAAAACCAAACATATGATGTTAATTATAATTATTTCCATTCAAAAGGAAATCCTATTCAGGCGTGGTGCAAACGGCATGGACATTGATGGACATTTGCAACTTTACTATCCCTTTCAAGGTTTTGTTATGGTCTGCAGCGTCAAACGATTATAAATTTTTGCAATTTTCTTAAACTCTGTGATTGTACTGTTAGAATGGCATCTTTATTTTTAGTAGTAATGTATTTTGGTCTATAAATGTTAGGAGAATGTGTGAAACTGTTCAACGGGCGACGCTTTGTACGGTGTTGGGCAGTGGTTCCAAGTTTAAGTCTGGGTAAGACTATAATTTTTCAACAATCGTGTTCATGTAAAATTTCCCTATCAAACAAAATTCAAGTTTTGTAACACAATAGAACTAAAAGTTGAATTTTGTTTCGTAAAACAGTGTGGACGAGAGCAATAAAAAAACGCCAATTCTTACTTGTCAAAGTTTAAATGTTTATGTTTGTCCACTGGTTCTTTGAAATATCGAACACCGTACAATGGTGAATATGTAAAGAGGTTCAAATTAAAACAAAGGCCAAAAAACATTTTCGAAAGCGGTTTTTAAGCTACATCTCCCGATGCGTGAATATACAAATTATATCGAGAGATTTGTCGGTGCCTTAATGGATTTTTTTAGGGATTCGATTGCCGCAAGCCATACCAGCCATAAATCGTGTAGAATGTGTAAATGTAAATTCGAAAAATGGACTTGCCGTGCTATTCTCGGATTAGTGACATGCGAATATGATGACATAGACCAAGAACAACATTATTATTTATTAATCAATCCATGCTCCATTATATTCTGGATTTGAAAGAAGAAGTCTTTTCGTTAGTTGTCATTAAATTCGAGAAAAGCACTGTGTGAACAAATTTCAACCTTTTTGTACTCGATTAACGTATCATTTTGATATTTGATAGGTGGAATTTGATATTGTTAACAAAATAAAACAAATTTCCCAAAAATGTCGGCCAAAGTGAAAGTTATTTTCAAACAAACCCGAAAAACATAACAGCGGCGTTAATCGATGTCATCGAATCCAACAATATTTTGGGAGATTACCTGAAATTACAGCCATGTACCTAAAATAGAAGTATGCTAAATTGAAGCATGAAAATGAAATATGTCTGGCCAGAACCATGTGCCAGTTCGAGGGCTAAATTTGATAAAAAAAAAATAATATAATTTTGAACAATTATTTGCCTTTACTTGTCAAATTATAATAATAACTGTGCGACCACTAATATAAATAAACCACAAACTGTATCATTAATGTTCAAAAAAAATGGCAATATCCCTTTTCTGAACTTCTATCCTAACGGATTTCTTTACTTAATTTACAATCATATGTAATCATGCTGTAAACAATTCTCAATTCAATTTATTTCTTATAATATTTAATGTCTACATTTGTCGCCAAGAATTAAAGAGTTTAGGAATTGTATTCCTTTTCTACTTTGTAGTTTCAAGATAATAATTAATATCACTTTTGCAAATGGATCCTTAATCCAAAAGTATCGGTATAATATTGACATTATTATCAGTCGGTGACATTTGATCACAGCTTGATACGCTCCAATTCAGCTTCCTATATTGGGAAAGAGTATACCAGAGCGGTGTAGAGACAAAATTCTATTAGTGTTGGCAAATATTACAAATATTTACAGAAAGTACTTTGTCCTTCCTGTAAAATTGCAAATACTGGACTTCATAACCTGATTTATGTGTTGTCTGATGAATCAAGAAACATTTCAATTGGAGCAATTACATACATATTACCATTCAAACCGCAATTCTTGAAATCTTACAAATAAATAAGTATACGAAATTCATAAAATCGACTCCTTTCAAAGTCCGTTAATATCCCAAAACTTGCCTTTGCACCACATACAAATAGGGAATATTATTAAAAAGAAAATAATCCAAAAAAACCACACAAACATATGAATTATATGGCATCAAATCAATGTTATAGTTTAGTTTATATCATATCACACCATTTCCAAAACTAATAAACAATTGATATTCGAAATTGTTTAGAAATCAATTTGAAATGCTGGTAGTTGTTGAAAATGTGGCGAGGGAATATCCTCGAAAATATGTAGTTGTTGTAGATAGCTATCAATAATGGTATTCTCTCCCTCTGGCGATCAACTACGACCATTAAATATGTCCGCAACAATACATTTAGCCAAACCACAAACAATTCAAGAATACTTCAATTCATTTATTATTATTATTAGTTTACTTACTTACTATTACTATGTTATATCATTTCTTTTTCTAAAAAAAAAAAACCAACAACACTACACAAGGGATTTTTTTAATTTAATATTATAGATTTAATAATTATGAATAATAAAGAAAAGAAAAATACAGAACATACTTAACGACAAAAAAAGAAAGATCTACATTTAATCAATTGATGATTATTTTTAATTATTAAATACCACCCACATACACCCACACACACACACGTATGCATCTTAACATTTATATACCATTCATTTATCGTTTTAATTAGAGTTTCTGCTTTTCAACTTCAAGAGCATTAAAATTAACAAATTGTAAAAAACGTATAAGCTCAATTCTATTGGTCAATAACAATGATTTCTATTATGTTTTTTTTACACGAACAAGGCATTCACATAGTAAAATTATTGATGAAAAACAAAAACAAACAATTATACACTTATATAAATAATAAGCATAACAACAAAATAAAACTTGCAAGCTTTAAATAGTTATCGAAAAAAAAACACAAAATGCATCTGAATAAATGAAAGATTTCGAATTAATTTCGAAATTAAAGATGTTATTGTATATGAATGTGATTTGAGTAAAATGACGATGTGTGAACACATGGAAACAATATCCCACTCTAAAACAAAAAATCATAAATGTAATGCATAATGATCATGAACATGGTTTCTTTAAATAAATTTAGCAAAAAAAATAAAAAATGATGAACAATATTGCAGAAGTTGAAAAAAACACAAACTACAACATTTAATGAAATGAAAAATTTGTTTTTAAGCCCTGAAATCACAATATTGTTGAATGAAATCTCAAACGAGGTAATCCGTTTTATACCCTCACACAGGCGGAAGATCCTAGGTATGTTTGGCCAAAATCTGTTTTTATGCCTTTCACAGACGCTGGCGATCTCTGTTGAAAGAAGTGACCCTTCTCTTTTAACATTTTGTTAACTTCTAAAGGCATTGAAAAGGAGCCACGACTTTTGGCTTCATCTATTCACTTAACCGAAAATATCGGATAACTGGAACTTTTATCGCAAACGCTTAATTAAATGAACTCAACGAGTTTATAAATGACAAAAGTGCTGCTTAGAGGGCGTACAACAAAAATAATAAAGAAAATTATCACGCCCCTTAAATAGGTTTGAAAAACGCGAAAATTGCGATGATTAAGGGCACTTTGATCCCTAAACACATTGACGCCCACTTACATGTGAGTTTCGGCACTCGAATGTAATAAAATTGAATACATATTCCAAACAGGGGCACAAAAAGTGAACTATGGGACCATCACATAGTGTGAGTAGTAAAAAAAAAATGCAATAACTTCTTTGAACGAAAAATGTGCTTGGGAAAAAGCGATGCAGGGGATACTTAACAGAAATTTATATAATTGCTAAGAACAATTACACGTTTTTAAGGTCTTGAGGTTCCCCTCAATCATGATTTTTCCTTTCCTCACAGGTTGGCTTTTTTTAATTTCCATCATATTCACTAAACTGCACTTCAGCCCAAAAAAGTTGTTAATAATACGAACTAGTCTGAATATGAAATTACATTCTCAATGGGAAATCTCATAAGTTGATACTGAAACAGAAAAAAATAGAGGTCAACAATTGAAGAAGACTTTCATTTCAAGCTTCCACCCGCCTTTCGGTTTCATTGGCAATATTGTGACTAATCGAAAATTGCGCTGAAAAGGGGATCAGAAATCTATTTGAAAAACAAAACAATAAATTCTTAATTTATTAATATTAACCGTAAGCAAAATTTCAAGTAACTATAAAACAAAAATGTGAAACCTTACTTTAACTACAAAAAAAAAAAAAATACTTTACATATAAACACTGTACGATCTAAGTAAATTGTAGAGAATGTATAAACGTATTCACATCAGATCTGTCCATTGACTTACTATTTATACAATTATTAATTTAATTTTCTCAAAACTCGAAATCTTATGGAAACAAAATATGTATAATGAAAAGAAAAAAATAACTAGACCTCCGAAATATTACTTAGTTTGTGGACATATATGTATATGTATAGTTCATACCAAATCACTTTACTTCAGATCAGTTAATATCTTTAGAATTCAGAAAAATATTATATGTAGGTATACTCATTCCTCTAAAAACATTTTGTTAATTGTGAACACCCACCACGACCACCACCACCACTTCCCAACTAACCCCTGTTCACATTGTTAAGGTGGCATTTCAAAGCCAAACGGAAAATAACATATTCAAATACATACTCCAAGCAATTTATTCACTTCCACTTGAGTTTTCCCTCTTTAAGAAAAGAAAATAATAAAGAAAACTAATTAGATGTTTTATTTTGAGAAATTATCTCTTAACTTCTAAAAAAAAACAAAGATAAAGCCATGATGTTATTGAACTTACTTGTGTATTATATATGATTTTCTATTTATCCATATCATTTTGTTTTTGTTTTATTTAGCAATTAAACCACCACCAAAACATTATCAATATTACTCAAAATATTTCACGTAGAAAACAAAGAAATCACACACCCACTATTCTCGGAGGCAAAAACTGTTAATTCCGAAATGTGTTAAACAAATGTACGGCCGCTTTTATTACAATTTGTCAATTAGAATGGGGACTAACCTGCTAAATTTCTTTGTTGTCAGTTCGATTTAATTGCTAATAAGTAAACTAGAAAGTTACGTAAATGATGGTTTAGAAATGCAATGAAGCAAAACCAACGCTCATTGACAGCAAACTAACTAATTCAACACAGATTTTTATATGCCCGTTCGATAATTTTCAAGATTGACTGACATATCTCCACTCAACAGATATCTTGCGAAAGGCTCTATGACAAAAAACGAAATGCAAAATGCCCCGCCAAAAAAAAGAAATGAAGAATTCCCATAAATACATAAATACACGGCAAATGGATTTTTTTCACCAACAAAAAAAAAACCACTAAACATTTAGCTTGCATTCGAGTATAACACTCTTAACCACCCTTTCCGTGGATTTGTCGAATACTTCATATGATGTTTAGCACGTCCAAAAATATTATTTGCCACGGAAAGGGTTAATATAACGCAATTCTCAAATAATTGATGAACAAATCGGCGAGCCACACCCCATTGCAGCGTTTACAAGTTTGAACTGATTTACTCTCAGTATTCAACATAAACGACGATTAGTTGCTTTTGAAACATCTGTTAATTAATTAATTAATATTTCCTTCCCCCCACTGAAATGCTGCACACTTGAATCATATCAGCCATGTCGTACAAATAAAATATCCAAAACGAACAGTGGAGTGAAGAAATGACAGCTTTCACGAAATGTTTCGAATATGCTGTATTTGTAATCAATCCATAAAGCTTCCAAATGTTTGTAAGGACTATACCACTATAACGAATACCGTTTTAGTTACGATAATACGAAAAGTGAAATATTCGCCCATGTCCTAACAATCGTGCGATTGTGAAATCACATGCGTTTTGCGAATCGCCAATAAATGTTCTTCCTATCATACACTTTACGCGTTTTACCCCCTTTTTTTTAGAAAAATAACAAGAACTTTTGAGCCAAAAACATTAAACACTTTCTAAATACACGTTTTTAATAAAAAAAATTGTTTAGAAAAATATATTTTTTTGTGATCATATACGGAGAGAACATATTAAATTGTACAAGTGCATCGTTTTTTGATGCTTTAAAAATAAATTCATCAAAGAGTTCACCGGGTAGAAAGCATGCGATCGACAAACGCCAAATATTATGCGATTGCGATCTATGTGACACAAATTTTGCGATTTAAAATTACAATCTCAAATTGTCAGGACATGCGCGATTATATAAAAATTGTGAAAAAAATCTCCAATTTCCAAAGGGGATATTTTTCATAATGAAAAGAATACCCCAATTTTGTATTGGTTATTTTTGGCTAATTTTTCATTACGTGCAACAACTTTTTCAGAGTACATTTCCCCCTTCGTAAATGTCTGATACTCGACGAGAAGTAATCTCTATCTCATAGAAAATCAGTAGCCGTTCCGGGTCGGCTTTTATCATTAGGTCCCCGGTCACTGGTGATATCGTGTACAGCCCACTGATTGCAGAGGACATTTCCCGTCTGTTTCTTCATGGAATGTTAAAGGAAATAGTACGTACGTTTCTTTATTCGCGAAAACCAGCAGATTTTTGTATTATTATAATTGTGTCGATACTGTGTTGACAAAAAAAAAACTGCAATAAATCCGGGATTTTTGATCACAAAGCCCTGCAATTTTTGTGGGATGTGTATGTGAGAATTATCTACCCAAAATATTTAAAAAACGCGATTTTGAAATAAATCAAGTTACGCCCTTTCTAAATTAAGCCATTCTAAATTAAGCCATATTAAAATTTGGCATTCTGGTTTTATCATTCGAAATTTTCAATAATTTTCAGACGTTTAACAAAAAAAAAACTTATTTTTCGTTTAAAATGACGTGGTAGAGTGGTACTTTATCGAAACGACATTAGAGCTGACACCCATTATTTCGTTAAATACCCACCTGGGCTTTATTTTTTTATGCACAAATATATTTTTTTCTACCATTGCAAACTGGTTTGAAATTACTCGGAAAACAATTAAATTTTCTTCTTCTTTTTTGGGCGGGGGGTGGTGAATACTACCAACTACTAACAACAAATTAACAAAAAAAAACTTATCGGTGTCATTTATCAAAGAAAAAAAGAAAACAACAATAATGCTTGAATTAGATTTTAGTAGTCAAATATATCAAAATAGTTGTAGAGAATAACTGAAAACGAAAAACACATCAAATCATTAAAGTTATTTAAAGGAATTGTTAATGAAAGATCAACAATTTTCCAAAAGAAAATAAAAAACAACATTACATACTATTATTATTGTGTAATTATTTTCAAATGCCGGGAATAATATTTAAAATAACATTATCAAACAGACAATTAATAAATAAAACCAACATTATACAAATAAGAAATACTTTCAATTTATTAAATGTAAGATTAACAGCAAATGAATGGAAACAATATAAAAAAAAAACTTACTCTCAAGGGTAAAATTAGTTATAAAGAACCTGAAGATATCCTCTGTCACTTGCGTATGCAATTTAACAAGAGTCAATGGTATTGATACGATATGTTTTTTTTTTATTATTATTAAATTCACTGTACCAAAATTTATCAATAAAGCGACAAAGCTAATGGCCGGTTTATTCAGTTACGCGATTATATTCGAAACATTTAATATTTGCCGATCGGTGTGAAAAAAACTATAGATCAATACTATTGAATTTCTTGTTAAATTCATACTAAATTTAAAAATAACATAAAAAACGATATATGGGAATTATTGTAAACTTTGGTGATCAGCAACTTTATTGTGTGTATGTTTTTATTTTTTATTTAAGACAAAAATCAAATCTTTTAATAATTTGTAAAACTCTCTTGAATATTTGTAAAACTCTCTTGTCGGTATTTACAATACATATATAATAAAATATTTTTTGTAAGAAACAAAAATTTAAACAACAAAAAAATGGAAAAAAAAACAAACTCTAAATTTACAAACACACACACATTAACCAACCAACCAAGACATTGTATTCTGTCAAGAAATGAATATGGAACTCAATGCAAAAGAAAGGCAAAAAATACATAAATATTAAATTTAAAAGAAAAACCAATAATTATACATACATATATATATATTGAAATATATATATCTATATATAGTATGTAGTAAGAGTCTAAATTCATGTAATGAATCACATAATTTTCGATGTTATAAAAAAAGGAAAATCAACAACAACAAAAAACAATAACCAATAAACGTATATTAAATAAAAAGACAAATATTGTTTTTAATTTCTATTTATGGGAATCTATGAAAAAGTCCCCAAATGTAGAATGTCCCAAAAATACAAAAAAGGAAGATGGCCCAAAAAAAAAATGCCATACAAAATTGGGGGATATCTCAATATAAAAATTTAGGGATTAATCTTATTTAATTTTTCGTTTATAGATAATTTTACATATGCAAAGTAACCTAAAATTTGAACAATTAAAAATTGTCCAATTTTTTTCAGGAGACCGCAAGCTATTCCTGAAGTGTTCAGAAATTGTCAGCTAGGAATAGTGGTAACTTTCAATCGGGAAAACATTGGGAAGCGTTATGGACTGACCAAAAAAATACAGCTGACATTTTTGCAAACGACTTTTCGTTATTATTATTCTAATTCCGTTCGGGAGAAGAAAATATTTAATGGACCATTCCAAATTTCGCCCTATTGGCGATTTAACAATGTATCGTCGTTTATGTTAAATACTTCGGTTTAAAGGTAAGTTAATATTTTAAAGGTTGCAATGGAACGATGGAAAATCGATGACCCACGAATGCCAACAATAATAAAGACAAGTGCCAAGGCAGCCACACTAATTGTGGATATTGGACCGATGGGAAAAACTTACCCTATCAAGTATGAAAGCTCTCAACAAAACAATTAAAGAAACATTCTCTAATACTAAACACTCTTTGAATATGTCCAACATTGAAGAGGTATTAACAATCCTAATCCCTCATTGTTGTTATAATGTGATATTATTGTGTAGCTAAGGACTTTTGCAAACTATTGGAAACCACGACAAGGAAACGGGTTAAAGATGCATTAATTAGGGGAAAAGCAGAGGTCGACCTGAAAATCGTCAATTTATTTATTAATCATGAAATTTTCCATAATCAAATCGCAAAGTGGCTGTCTTATGTCCTCGATATCCTCACGAATTCTATCATTGAGGTCTTGAATCGACATTGGGCAAAGGAAGAAGTGCAAGGTGTTAATCACAAGATCTTGGTGGCCAATTGTGATCACCTTGTCGAGAGATAACACTGCCCGGAAACTTTTCCCGTAAAAGAGCAATGGTTTCGTTGCTTGTGTGGCTCGTAGCGGCCGTATTGTTGAAAGTAAACGTTGTCCAGATCAATATCATCCAACTCCGACCATAAAAAATCATTAATCATCTCTCGTTGATCCAACCTCATTTTCGAAAAATTATGGTCCAATGTCCCCGCTGGACCATAACGTTTGGTGCGGTTTACGGTTGAGGATGAAGAGGCTTCTCAACAATCACCCCTATTCTGCACTACAATCACGATTGGATTTTCTCCGTTTTGGCAAATTAGGTACTCTGCACTACAATCGCGATTGGATTTTCTCCGTTTTGGTATTGCGCATTCCATTCCGTTGCGTTCCGTTTGCGTAATTTTTACGATTGTAGGTATTCTGTACTACAATCGTAGCTACGTTTTTGTACGTTAAGAAATATGTGGCGGAAAGACATCAAATTTGTGAATAAAATAAAAAGTAAAATTAAAATAATAAAAATGTAAGTATAAAATGGAGTAGAGATTAATATTTTCTATTATTTTGTGAGTTATATTTCATTTATTACAGGTCCTCTCACTTACGTTCTGTTTTTTTTTTACTTCGTATATGTTCTGCCTTTTTTCCTTCACTACGTTTGTCTTTATTTTGTTAACACTAAATATTTTTTGTTTTATTAATCACTACAACTTTTCAACTTTTTCAATCAACATTCAACTTTCTCACACAATGTTTACAAAATTGTTTGGTTTTCTGTTTCGATCTCACACATTCCACAGACAAAGAGCTTACTGTAAATACCACATATCTTCTTCTTATTCTTTCGATTACGTTTTATGTTGGAATCCAAATTTTCGATCGATGCGTAACGTAATGCGGGAACGTAATTGTAGTGCAGAATAGGGGTGAATAACTCTTGGGTTTTCCGAGCCCCAGATGCGACAATTTTGCTTGTTGACGTAGTCACCGAGGTGGAAATGGGCCTCATCCGTCAAGATGATTTTTCGATGGTATTCCAAATCATTTTCATGCATTTCAAGGACCCAATCAGAAAAGACACGACGTTGTTGATAATCGGCCGGCGTGAGTTCTTATGTTAACTGAACTTTATAATCCTCAAGACCCAAGTCTTAATGCAAAATACGTTGTAATGATGTTTATGGAATGCCCAATTCCGACGACTGACGAGGAATTGGCAAACCTGGATTTTCTTCAACACTTTGGGCTACAGCAACAATATTCTCAGTTATTCTTGAGCGACGTGCACGGGTTTTATTCTTCGCATCACTAACTTGTCCCAACAGCTCGAAATTTTCCACCAATTTCTGTATTGCGGTCCGACAAGGTGCTACACGACAATCCAAAAATGCTTTAGTTTTGCGAACTGTGACTGCATGATTCTCACCATTTTTGTAGTGTAATTTTAATAATTTCAATGCGTTGTTGAATCGTGTATCGTTCCAATTTTAGTAATGGCGTAGTCTCCACTTGGCAAATGGCAAAGAATAAAAGCTTCAAAAGTGACAGTTACCGAAATACCGGGTGATTCAAAAAAACACCTCTTGTTGGAGAACCCTGTACGTAATATAAAGTCATCAAGGCCAATGAAATATATTACATTGTAAAAAAAATTTAGAAATGAAAGAAAAACAAGCGGCGAAACGCTAGGAAGCTGGACACAAAAGGTTCGTAAAGATACATTTCGTCAATGCTACTGAAATACATAATAACAGAGAACTATAATGTTATATAAATTAACTTATTTTATCAAACGATTGGTGGAATCAGCCTGGATAATTTTTTAACTTGGTTTTCGCAACTACCTCGGTTTTATCAACTGCCTCCATTTCTATTAGTTGTGTTAAACGAGGTCGCACTGTAATGGGGAAACGTCAATGTGGGCACTATTTGGGCACAATGTGTCATTAAAGTTTTCAAAATACCACCACTGAGAGAGATGCTGCTCGCTCGAATTCTCTCTACTTGAGTGTACGATATCCATGTAATGGAGTACTCGACGTAAACGAATAACATGTAATGGAAGAATGAAGATCCTCGTGGTGTTCAGTGAGCAGATTGATATTAGTTGCAAAACTATCAATCAATATTAAATATCATATTTGTTGTTTTTCAAAATTGTTTTCATTGTAAAGGTAAATAGTGACACTGTTATATGTGGAAGAAAATTCGGTACTAATTTTACGTTCTCATACACATTCGCCGTGCGATATAATTGTGTTCAAGGTAAAAACCGTTGACAAAATGTTGCCATTTACCAAAATATTTCCCCATATTTTTCTATCTGTATGGCTGACAGGTGGCATCTCTTTTTTTAGTTTTTCTAGAGTTGGTTTTTGACATTTGAGATTCACAACAATCGTTCACGTCGTCCACCAAAAATTAAATCGGAAATTAATCACCCAATTATTATCGTAAAATGGTAAATACACCAAAATTAAAAATATAAACTGGTTTACATGCAAGTCATGCAATCTAATTGCAAGCTGTATTGCTTAATATCTACTACGTTTCAATGAAATACCCATAGAAAATGCCATCATCTCCTTATCTCTAATACATTGTTGCATTGTTTTATCTACATTTTATAGGATCCTACAACAGAAATTAATAACAGTGAAGAAAATGATACACTGACATTGGCGTCGGATGCTGATAATAGAACTGACGTTGACCTAACAACGCCCACCATTCCACCTTTGAATACGGTTTCAGCTCAACAAGAAATCGGTGGTGCACAAAATAATGGCAGCGGTGGTAGCGCAGCCACATCTGAATCATCATCAGTAATTTCACCTTCGGCCATGGCGGACGATACCCTCCATGTTGAGATAAGCGATGCATTAAGCGAGAAGGACAAAGTGAAATTTACTGTGCACACACGTACATCTCTGCCGGGTTTTTCGAAACCGGATAACAACGTTGTGAGGCAACATGAAGAGTTTGTGTGGCTACATGATCGATTTGAAGAGAATGAAGAATATGCGGGATATATAGTCAGTCAAAGTCATTTAAAAAAAAAACCAAATATATACCAATAATTGATGTACTTTATTTTAGATACCACCTTGTCCACCTCGACCTGACTTTGATGCTTCACGAGAGAAATTGCAACGATTGGGTGAAGGTGAAGGTAACATGACTAAGGAGGAATTCAGAAAAATGAAAACCGAACTGGAAGCGTAAGTGTAGTTAGTAATCTGGCAAAGAATAATTAGTAGAGTTAAGACAAACATCTGTTTTTGTGAGACAATTGTCTAAATTTCCATTTCCAAATAGTCTTTTCCGTCTTTCGCATATGGTATGTACAATATGTCCATATAGAAATGAAAGGAAACTGTATGTACATAGACAGATTCGTTTTGGGATAATTGAATTTGGTGACGCGTCCAAATACAATATTTTTTTGATCAGATGGTGCCCAAAAAGTATATAGAAAGCCAAAGCAGGAGATGACAGTAATTCCTACAGCCAAGAACGCTGGCGGGAACATAATCGTATGGGGGTCCGTGTCCACAACTGGGACCGGAAAACTAATTTTTATAGAACAGACAATAAATCTGACAATCTTACAAGATAATCTAAAACAAAGTGAAAAGAATTTCATATTCCAACAAGACAACGACCCAAAACATACCTCTTATTTAGTCAAAGAACAACATTTTTACAATTGCTAGTAATCACATACCTCCAGACCTTATACAAAAACAAAACAAATTTATTTCCAAAAGTTAATTTTTTATTGATATAGATTTTCCCGTTTTTCGTTCCTCTTTCACATATTTTAGTTAGAAAATACATATTTTGGTATCATTAATATATTTGATAACATTAAGAAAATTCTACCAATTTTTTTTTTCTTAAAAAACAGTTTCCGTCAACTTGACGTTAACTTTTTTGACTTACTGTGCTTAGGATAAATGTGGCTTTCCAAACTAAATCTCTAGATATAAACCATTTTAAATCAACGACTAAAATGTTCCTTTTATCGTCTTCTATTTATTTCAGTGAATATCTGGCCACATTTAAGAAAACCGTAGCCATGCATGAAGTTTTCCTGCGACGTTTGGCCAATCATCCCGTTTTTCGCAATGATCAACATTTAAAAGTCTTCCTCGAGTACGACCAGGACTTGTGCGCTAAACCGCGCAAGAAGTCGGCAATTTTCGGAGGCCTTGTCAAATCTTTGGGGAAGACGACTGATGAAATTATATTGGGTGTCACAGTACGTGATGTAAATGATTTCTTTGAAAATGAATTGCAATTCCTCACCGAATATCACAGTCATTTACGTGAAGCTTCGCTGAGGACGGAAAAAATGACACAGCGTCACAAAGATGTTGGCGAAAGTCATCAGAAGATCTCGAATGCATTAAGGCAATTGTCGACGGCTGAAAAGGGCACAATGGAGGCGTTTTGTGCTAAAACAGCAGATATATTTGAGAAAATTAAGGTAAAACAATAATTTATCATATTTACTACAATAAGATTTCTTTGTTAAAAGATTATTTTTGCCAAATTTAGAATCTGGAAGTACGTGTTGCTAGTGATCAGGACTTGAAGTTGGGCGATACCTTGCGTTACTACCAACGTGATAGTGAAGCCGCCAAAGCTTTGTTGATACGACGTTTACGCTGCTTGGCAGCTTATGAAGCAACAAACCGGAATTTGGAAAAAGTTCGTGCTAAAAATAAAGATATTCACGCGGTAAGTTTTCAATATTATTATTTTCGATAATGTGCGGTTAGATGTTTCCTGTGGTTTTTCCATGTGTCACAGTCCGTTTTCAAAAACTAAAGATCTATCTAGATATATATTCTATTCTAATAGATTTATTTTTATTGTGCTGGCTAACAAATTATTTGTTTGTTTACAACTGTGATTGGTATGCGAATCGAAATAACTTTGCAACAAAAAAAGGTTGACAAAATGTTTATTTGAAAATTCTGCACCGACCCCTGATATGATTTTCATATTCGGTATGTAGATTTAAATGGTACTTAATTGGTGAAAAATCCAATCAATGGAACTAACATGTTCTTCTTCTTACGTAAACAACAATAACTTGTTGCTTTAATTGACTTTTTTATTTTAAAAACAAATACTAATTTGGGAGAACAAAAGATAATCATTTTAATATTTGGTAGTGCAGTTTCCAATTAATGCTAAAATCTAAACACACAAAAAGAATATGAAAATTAATTCAATAAATTAGAAAGGAAAGAAAAGTACCTCAGTTGAGCAAAAAGTACGCTAAGTATCACCAACGGCCAAGAAATTGGAAAAAATATTCTGGGGCCAAAAGGTTAATTTGTATGAGAGTGATTGTTTCGTTTTCTCCATTTCATAATGTTGAAATCTGGCAGTCATTAGGCCCACTTAATGTGTATATGTATGTTCTCTGAAATAAAAGGAACAAATAATTTATGTGTGAGCAGGATTATCCCTAATCCAATGGTGACATTCGGTTTGTAATAAATCTTAGACACCCCTACTACTGAGTTCATCTGGGACCGTTCGAATTAGGAATTCGATAAATAGAGTAAAAAGTAAATTCCGATCTGTGAGTATACAAATTATATTTGTCACAGTACACGGAGACCGTCCCCGTACGCATAGAAAATACGCATGGGCAGTAGATTGATTGGTCGTAACATTGCGTTTAAAAATATTTTTGTAGTGGGTCAAACCTGGAGGATTCTCATTTTTACATAGTTTTTGTTTTTATTTTATTGGTAGGATACGGATGGCAAGTATACGATAGAAACTCGTTAACTTCCTCATCGCAGTGAATCGGCACAAGTGGTTGGAATACACCCGATAATAAGTTGTAGTCAAACTGTGTTTGGTTGCTATGTTTTACAGTGTTGTTTTAGTTTTAGAAGACTCTGGTTTTTATGTGTTTGCATGGCCCGAAGTAGCATCTATTTGCTTTATTTTACTGCTGTTTTTAAGGTGTGTTAGTAAGTAGCACTTAGCCGACTGCGAATCGATTGTAGCAATTGTGAACATCAGTACGTTCACGTATTCGCTTGTTTATAGCAAATCTGTATCCCAACTCTGATGTTCCCTTCCGTGGCAGCTGAAGAAGACACGCAGATTCTGCTCGTGTTCATGCCGTATCCTTTCTATCTCATTTCATGGATAGCGCTCAATATAGCCCTGTATTTTTCGTTAAAATTTACCACTTCAATGGAGGACACTGGCAATTTTGTACAATTTTGCTATGCTGTCCCATTGTATTGCTATGCTGTCGTCTCAAGACAATATCCATGTCACATTTGCTTCGGCAATACAGAATATATGCAAAAAGTTATCGATAACGGTCGACGTTAGCTGATACTGTCCAGCAAACAATTGGAAGATTCGAAGACGAACAATTGCTGAATCCCCGTGGCAATGATTTGAAGATGGTTCGCTTATCCATCACCTAGGGGATCGTGACACAATAATCGTGACAACATTTCGAAGTACTTCAGGAGAGCAATAGATGTGTTTGATACATTTGTTTCTTAAATTAAAAAATAAATGGACGGCAGTGGTGTGGTTTGTAGAGTGTGCGACATTCACACGGCAGGTCACCGGGTAAAAGACCATCAAACATTTTTCAGTAAAAATTTTAAAACATTTTAAAACTAAAATTTTATTTGAATGGAATCGCGGCACAGAGCGAACTGCTCACACCGGCGATTCGTCAACGATTCTCAGATGGCAATTGCCGCGATTTGTGAGCTCTTCCGGGCTATTCGCAGACGATCGAAAATGTTTGCTGGTGATACTTGTTTTGCTTTTACCAATTGGGATAAATTGGTTGATTTAATCGAAATATTCCAAGTCGTCCATTTACTCCATGTTCCGAAATTTTATTCTGCGACATGTTACTATGTTAAATAATATTTTTCTAGTTTGATCGTTGTCTAAGCTGAAGCCGGCCTTTTGTTCTTCAATTGTTTTGTACAATTCTTGCACATAAAACTAATTTTTCTCTCCTTTCCTGTAACAACCTGCTCCATATTGAGACGCGTCCTAATTATTAATTTTAGTCATTGGAGGTCGAACGTGATTCTGAAAAAATCCATATTAAATAGTTATTTCAAATATACTTTATATAGTAAAGAAGGCGCCGGGTAACAAAGACCATATGCACCCGTTGGTAAAGCGTTACAAACAAGGATAAAATAAATAAAAGTACATTAATTCAAATTTGAGTGGACTTAAGACTAATGGGGGTGTTATGTACATTTTATATAACAGGTATACTATATTGATGGGTATTAAGTGTATCAGGATAAATAGAGAATAAAATGGGATCTGATCTAAACATCTTGCATCTCACGAATTCGTAAAGCAGCACGAATTCGGGGCAGCATGTCATCCCTGGAGCAATACAGAATCCTTTCAATAGGCTCATCGATCTTAGAAGAATGACACTCAGTTAAAATGTGTTCAACCGATAGAACACTATCGCAGAAAATACACCTCACTGGATCAGTGCGATCGTAGTAGTGTTGCGACGAGCAAGAAAAATTCCGTCTGATCTGCTAAATTGGGAACAGTAGTTGGGTCTAAATATTAAATATTTTTCCTACTTGTTTCTAGTTGACTTTTAGAACATATGATTTTTGTAATGTAAGTGTTGCCATATGTTGCATTTTTGAACAAGCTGCGCAATGCTGCATTTACAAAAAGGCTATTGTTCATCTAAAATGTTAGATGTTTTATAAAACTCGTTAATGTGTCTGTTTTTTTTTTTAATTAGTCCACAGTTCTGGCAAGAGCCTGTCAGAACTTACCAATTCCTTATTATCAGAGTGGACTTAAGGGTCTGTGTCTCTGCAGAGACCGCCTAACCTTACCCTACTCGTAATCTATGTACGTAATTTGTTGGCCAGTGATTTTAGCACTATTCTCCTGTCCACCTTTCAATGCTTCTCATTTAATACCAATAGCACTTACAATATTTTTCTTAATTCTATACCAAATATTATCAAATATTTATTTCAATCATTGTCAAATAACGTACACCAATTTTATGTTTCACTTTTGTTGCTTTTTTTTTAAACTTAAAAACCTTTCAAATCAATATCAATGCTTCTACAAAAAAAAATCTCTGCAGCCTTTGGAAGTTCAAGAGGTATATGGTTTATCTTACATAATTGTTACTATAAAAGTATAACTTTAATAACAATAGACAAAAAATAAACATTAAACTAAGTCATCATACACATGCGAATATAACAAACAATCAAATAAAATGCACTACAACTACAAAAAAAGAAGCAATACTAAATCACCCTAAAACCACATTTCTGTTTCAAAACCGTACATATAACAATATTAATAGCACGTAGTTTTTAGTGGAATGTGTGTCGTTTTTCACCAAATTTTGTTTCGTTCAATATCTATAGTAATTATTTCATTTAATTTGTAAATAGGCTGAAGCTGCCCAAGCCGAAGCTTGTGAAAAGTTTGAAACCATGTCCGCTTGTGGTAAAGAAGAACTGGTGGGCTTCCGCAATCGACGAGTCCAGGCATTTAAGAAAAGGTAAGGATATGAATAACATTTACCGTCTCAATAATAATAATGACCACCATTTTATATTTCCAGCCTTATTGAACTAGCCGATTTGGAAATAAAACATGCCAAAAATCAATATGAATATTTACGTCAATCTTTATTAGCTTTAAAAGAAATTTAATAATTATTTTTCATTTCTATTATTATTTGTTTGTCTATATTATTTACATATTGAAGTAATTATGTATGTATGAATCATCATCGTATCTTTCTATTTCTATATCTTATTACTATCGTCGTTATAACTTGTGTATTTCTTTTCATTCCATATTGAATGTCTAACATTCTAAACTTATAAACATACAAATTATTTACAAATTGTATTTTTTTATAAAAAGTTTTTAATTATGAATATCATTATTACAGAACAAAACAAACAAAGTAAAACACAGCAGAATATATTGAATATTATTAATTTGCTAAAAGTAAATATCTTTAATAAAATCGTATTTATATTTATGAAAGTTAACATCAATGTGTCGTTTTCGTCTTACTATATTTTTAGAATATCATGTGGTTTCATAATAGCGAGGATATTCCAAAAAAAAGAGTGTGTTTGTCTATATATGAGAATCAAGTTGATTACTGTATAAATATGCATGCAGATATATAAAGATATGATGGCACCGGGTTCAACATTTGCTTAGTGTTCTGGAACCGAAATGTAATTTTAATAACAATGAGGTATGCGGATTCGTTCTTTTAAACTTTTCGCTGATGAAAGATTTATACAGAACACTTGTTTTTTTTTAATTAAAAAAATAAAACTGTCCCATTGCAATTTTTGATCGAACCCGAATTTGTTCAGGTGGCTGCCTTGGTTGGCTTCGCTGTAGCGCATTCTATCGACATGCCTCCCCACGTTTCATTTCCATTGTACCGGTTTAAAAGAGGATTGAAACCATAGAATTGAACCAAGTGTCTGGAATCCATACTTAGTCAACCAATAACAATGACAAAAAATCGACTGATGCAGCTTCGCTAATGTAATCTATGTAGTTGGGTTGAGCTTCGATTTTTTAAGAGATGCATGCAAGACAAATAAACTTACTTTACGGGTTCACTTCATAAAGGCAGGTCCAAATACAAATTTGGTTTGCAAATAAAAAATTAACAAGAAGCATTAATTTTTTATAAACCAAAACATTCGAAACTACAACCCTTCCCATTTTATGGAACACGATCACATGGCTGCCTCGGCTGGCTTCGATATTGCTTGCTGGATATTGGCTTTTAGGGTCTGAATTTTTGATGGATAGTTCCCATTACATCGGTCATTCACGATGTTCGAAACATGCAGGGCAAAGTATCAATTCTCATGAGTGCGCACTGTACGATGCTGGAGGCCGTGCTGTTTGTTGTCACACAAACATTCCACTGGACCAGCATCGTCGTCAATCTCTATGGGTGGTGTGGATATCGACGAATCAGACACTCTTGATGTTCTGGACATGAAGATACCGGGTGATGTTCGTTGGGCAAGCCATATATTCGAAGTGTCGAAAGAAGTGTATAGGCTTTTTAAAGCGGTGTAAGAAATACTTCACTCCATCTGATCTCCTAAATATTTACACCCATATATGGGCAGGAGCTCCAAAGATATCTTTGCAGCTTTTGAACCGTGTACAGAGGAGAACGGTGCTGATGATTGGGAAGAATAGGGTATCCAACTCTATTGTCTCCCTTCAGCATTGCCTGAATGTGGAATGTATATCGCGGTTCTATCTGCTGCTCCTTAGATATCCGTCGTCTTGTCCCTGATGTTAGAACATTTAGCCCGACTACGCGGCTTTCCAGGGACTCTCATCCGTTCGTTGTAACGTGGCCGGTTGATCGGACAACGCACTGTAGAGAAAATTCGTCCTTCAGCCAAACCGCTCGTATGTTGAAATTTTCTGGCCATTTGTCACATTCTGAAATTCGAAAAAATTATCTCAGCATAAACCAAAGGCTACGCAAACAACCCTCTCCCGATGAACTTAAACAAAACTGTACAATACACTTATTCTGCCCGGTCTTCATGGGTAAAAAAATCCTTGGCCAAATCTATGGCTCGATCTGTGCTAATGACATGTGTAGCCAGCATAAACACAGTTAAGCGCTTCATAATACAGCGATTGCGCTGGCTGGTCCATGTCGTTCGAATGAATACAAACACTTCCCTCCAGAAACGCCAGCTACCACGGAAGGCGCACACATGCAGATGATATCACTAATTACAGAAACCACTTTCCTGTTTGCTATTAGGACGACCGAAAATCCGGTGCATCACAAGACCGAAGTGCGTGGGTATCATTTGTTATACAGGCAAGACCAACAACAGGTTGTAGAACCAAGTTAAGTAAATTGTTTTATGTTGGTTTCGCTACAGGTCACCTGAAAAATTTGACTTGTGAAGCGTAGACTTGTTCGCTAACGTCTGCTCAACTTTGTTTTTGATTTCTCCTCATCGGGTTTGCTGAGTTCCACAAGAGGGTCTTGTTCCACTAGAAGCTCTCTTGTGTTAACATTCCTTCAATATTTCGGTGGAAGTATCAAGTGAATGAAAATATTCACTGTTTGCACGAACTGAATGAACAGGCACAATGCCGAGGTGCATGGAAATGATAGATTAATCAGGCCGACCAACATCACGTTGCATTGACAAAATAGGTAAGTAAATGTTTCTTTTATATATTTCATCATAGTGCTCACTGGGTCTAGATTGTCCAGTTCTCCAACAATGAGATGATTCTGCCGAGCCATTATTTAATTCATATCAACAGAACTACTGGCCGCTTGGAATTCATCTTGTAATGTAAACTCCAATCCATTAAGCCAGCTGCGGTGTGCAGGTAGGGTGCACAAGAATCCTTGGTTGGCGATGCGTTCTCCTTGAAAATACGGGTAATTTTACGAAGCCGCGAAAATCTACCCTGAAAAAAAAAAACACAGGACACATTCGACGTCGACTTTTAACTGTAGGTGCCGATCAGTGGTTTGACGTTCACGTACATTTCTTATTTGGGATGTTGAGGAATAAATAAAATTTTGTTTTTGTTTTTAAACTATCATTTCTTTTTATCTAAGATAACATTTTTGTTAATCCAAATCATAAATCATTTATTTTATTCCAATCTTCTGTACCGGTGTATTTCTTTTGAAATCAAATAATAATAAAAATGTATAATAATAAAGACATTTTTCAAGAACAGAATAAAGTTGGGCCAATTTATAAGATAATGCAAAATTCAACGTTGTTGCCTGCGGTTAGTGGAAAAATAAATTATATAACCGTATTACTTCAGAAAGTCAAAAAAATATCTCTCCAAATTAAAAAATAACATATTAACGCTACAAAAAAATTACGAACTTAATAATATTTACACAGAGTCTAAGGAGAACTTAGCTAAATGGAAAGTTTTCATAGAAATAATACCTTAAAATGTAAAACTACGGCGATTTAATCGTCTATTAATATCGGTTCACTCATGGAGGTGACATTTACAACCTTTTGTGATTTATTACAATCAGATCTTGATGCATTCAATTGGGCTGAGCGGGTTGGCGCTTTACTGCCTGTTGATGGCTTTGTTTGGCGCACGAGTAAAGATTTTTGATGCTGAAATAAAATAATGATAAACGGCGTTTAAATATGTCAACGGAACATGTTTCAGATTGATTAGAGTAAGGACAAATTGTTTTATTTATTGACGACTGATACCTAATATATTTCGGGTCTATGAAACAATGATGGATTTCATAATAACCGACAGATTACCAGTGTTGTTATATTGTTCAATTTGTTGTACTGTGCTGTGTATGCGTTAAAATCAATATTGATAAACCGACTTACATTTTGCAATTGTACAGCTTTGCTAGCAGCAACAAACTTCCAATCACCCGGTCGTGTATTCTCCTCGGACATCTTCAGCATGTGCCTAGTAAGAATGTTAAATTTGTTGATTTATCGTTAAAAGGAAATAATTTTGTAAGACAACTCACTTGTTGAGATAATTATTAACAGCGGCTAGACCCAACAGTTTTAAAATACCAACAGATGGTACCTTCACATAAAACTCGTCCAAGACACGTTTTGCGACAAATTTAAAGTCCTTAAAGACCTTCGATGATACGATGTAGCCGTATTGTATGTGCGATGGCACACCAATAACGTCATTATTATTTCGCTGCGGTAACGGAGATCCAAAGGATTGGACACTTGTTATCGCGAGAGTAGAATTTGTAGTTTTCGTGCTAGTAGAGGTTGATGGAGATCTTGCGGCAGATGACACAGACAGACTTGGGGTTGTTGTTAGTGTTGTTGAGGACACCTGTGTCAGTGATGTGGATTTAGGTAATATGGACTTGTACTCCGTAGATAATGGAACAGCGGTATTAAGGATGGTCGGGAGACTGACCGGCGTTGGCTTTGGCGTTGCCGCTACTGGAGTTATAGTTACAGATCTATTGAGGGTAGAGTTTGTTTTAGATTTTACAGTCTCCGCATGCTGATTGGCAACTACTGGCTTTTGAGATATTCGTATGGAATTGTTGGCATTTGTTAATAGTTTAGTGGGCGCTTTTGTTGCGGGAATAGATTGTATAGACGTTATTTTAATGGGGTTCGTTGTATTTAAGACTTTCTTCGTTAGTAATGAGTTTGATTGAAAACCTCCAACGGCTACTGGGCTATGAGTGGACGATGTAACGGTGGTGCTGGCCTTGGTATGTAATAATCTATTTAGAAGTTGGGATTGCCCCCCAGTAGTAGCAGACGATATAGACGAAGGAATTTTAACAACCTTGTATGGAACAGTTCTTGAGTTTTTTAAGCATAACTTGGGATTTTCACCTCTAATCAGTGAATTTGAATTAGACACCACCGACGGTTCTGGTATAGTCGTCGGTGTACTAGGCGGTGTTTTCGTGGGTGATACGGTCGGTTTGATGACAATGGAAACAGCTGGCTCATCAACGCCATCCACAAAACTCACATCGAATACTAAAGGTTTCGATGAATTCGTTTGTTCTTGTTTAGACGAATGCTTGTCCGCCGTAACATCCGATATTTTGGTGATGGTTGTCGAACCAATTGTGGATACTGCCTTCAGACTACGTTCTGACTGATTAACCTGTATATCTTGAATATTTTCCGGCAGGATTTTCTGTATTACGGCATTGACAGCAATGTTTTGTGATGTTCTATCGGAGGATGGATTATGACAGACTACGGAAACACGTCGCCTCTTTTGAACACTAGGTTGACATTGAGAAGATTCGTTGTTCCTAATGGGCGAAGAAATAACTTCAGCGGTCGTCGTCTCTTTCGCATTAAAAATGTGATTTGCATTGAAAGTATTTGAAATTATATTTTGTGAATTCGTAGTTGAAGGCGATATAAATATTGTTGAACCATACGATACATCGGGTGGTGCTTGTGTTATACCAGTAACAACCGCATTATGTGGCAGTGTCACGAGAGGGGACGACAAGGGCATTTGCAACAGAGGCTTTATTATGGTATTGGTGTTTGGAATTTTCACAAGCGATGTTAGTTCGCCGTTGAACGATGTAGCAGAATTAATTGTCTGTATGGGCGGCGGGCCGGGTAATGAATTGGTTTGGGGTGTAATGGAAATCGACGAATCGTTATTCATAGAGCCTATGGTGAAGTTGTAACGTTCACTTTTTTGTTGCTGCTGTGGTGGATGGAACAGTTGTGGTTTATCATTCGCTACTTCGTCAATAATCATGCAATCATCATCATCGTCCATCGCATTCCCCATACTATCTGTGATATTCGATTGTGTTTCGATTCGATTCATGTCTTCTTCCCCAGAGGTAGTGGCTACAGAGGGAGTAAGACATTCGAATCCCTTGCCTACAACAGGTTCTACCTCGAAGTGCGTCTGACCATTCATTTGTAGCAGCCAAAATGCCTTCGTCCTTTCCTCCAAAGGCTTTTGTATGTTATGTTTAAGTTGATACAGCTCCCTAAGCATCATTTGCCCGTCAACACTCTGCAGAAGTATCAGTGTGGGCGGTTTCATATTCATGTTCAGAGGGCCAAAGTATATTTTCTTTCCCGATCTAGGCGTCACAAAAGCATCGAATGGAGCATTTTGGAAAAATTGCAACTTAACAATTTTGTTCTTTTGTTTAGCGAAATTGATAACTTTTTGTATGCGATCTAGTGAAACGAGATCACGAAAGTCGGGCACGAAAATATGCGAGAAATCATTGTGCAAGTCTAGCACTAACCATTTGTGATTCCTTCTGTGGACTTCTGGTAAATGGATTTCATTAATATCATCCGGAGTGACTTTGCGAAATTCTATATTTGTGTTCATGTTCGCATAAGAATCCATTTTAGTTGGAATTATGCCATTTGATGGCGTTTCGACAGCAGATTTACGTTTTCTGGGATTTTGTGTGTTATTCAGCGTTAGTGTAGCATTCGATGGTTGTTGGGTGGGTAGAGTTGCCGGTGAAGATGCTACTTTTTGTGGCATGATAATCTGATGCTGCGCCTGATATGGTGGTGGTGGCAGTAGTGTTGGCAGTGAGTTCTGTTTTGGTTCTGGTGAAGGTAATGGATTTGGTACCGTTTGTGGGGCTGGTGTTAGCATTGGCAACGGACTCTGTATTGGTGGCAGGGTTGGCAATGGACTCTGTGTGGGTGTATGTAAATCGTTCGGCTCCATTTGAACAATCTTAGGTGTACTCGACATTTGTGTTGCTTTAGTGGAATTATTTGCTGAGATGGACCGTCTTGGTGCCACTAACTCTTTTTTCTTATCCTCCTTTTGTCTCTGCTTAACCAGCGAGGTGCACAAAACATTGATTTTTTTCGTTAGGGAGGGATGCGTCTCAGGCGTCGGCTTGTTACAGGCCATGGAGGGATCGGCTTTAAGAAATCCTTTTACCACCCAATATGAATGTTTACCCTGCATCACAACCGCCAATTTTGTAGTGTGTTCGTTGCGTACATTGTGCAGAAGCATTCTGCCCAATAAGGGCAGTCTATCTGGCTTGAGTGCCATTATATTTACCACTCCCATTGCTTTACAAATCATGGGCATCATATTCTGAATAGTAGCCACCATATAGGTGCCCTCCTTCGATTTCACTTGCCAGATAAAAGCACAACCTTTGCAAAATGCGTCCAGAAAATTTGACCACTTCATGATGCACAGAATGTCAGCATTGGGTGCAGGTATGATGTGACTTTCACGTCTCAAGGCAAAATCAACATCCTGCATTTTCTTGCTGACCAACAAATTCATGGTACGAATAACACTGTTGTAGATATCACGTACGCATTCGTTATCGGCACTTGTTGGTTGCGAATCGATTGTATCGACTTCATTATTCGATGTCAGTGGCATTTGTGAGGGAGTTATGGAGTTCGAGGTAAACGCTGGCGAGTTGACCGACGTTGCTGAAGTTAAATCTGCCAAATTCTGCAGAAGTTTGTGTTCATCGGCCGGTGAATTTAAAGGTTTGGCCGTATTTGCTTTGGTGTTCAATGAAAAACAATTGAAAATTTTCGGCAACATCAATCCTTCACAGCTACCGCTGCTCTTGTTGGCAATATAATTGTTACATTTTCCAACTTTTACTCCAGATAAAGTAGCAAACCTCTTCACGGTTATAACGTCGCCATTGTTAGTATTCTTTGACGCATCATTTGTAGAATCGGCATCTTGGCCAACAGAAGCAAAGGAGAAGTTGTCATTATCATTAGACTCCAGATGGGCAGATGATTTCGCAATTTCTTCTTCGTCGTCGAGTAGATCGACAATTTCGTTTTTCTGCGGTTTATTTGGGACATTGTTCGTGATACTATTCGAAGAAGTAATGGGCGTGTGGATTTCATTTGTATTGGAGGGTACGATTGGAGATCCTTTTTCCGTTGCCTCTTCCTTTCCTTTTCCCTTCTCTTTAGCTGTACTTATGTGTTTTTCTGCCAGTTTTTGAATCATGCTTTCGTTATCTTTTTTATGATAATAAACCGACCTCATGACATGTTCATTCAACAACAATCGAGTTTTCTCCGTTTCATTTTGCTTAATATATTTCAAAACATTTAATCGCCTCTTTCGATTGCAATACAAAAACATGCGTCTAGGTATCGGTATTTGACGCCTGCAACATTCGGGACGGGAGGCATAGAATCGTTCGCGAACATCTTCTAAACTTCGTTTTGGTTTCTCCGCATCGGATTTGCTGACTTCCAAAAGAGGATCCTCTTCCACCAGAGGTTCTGATATGTCTTTTGTCATCGTTTTCCTGTTCCTGTTAATATGTCTACCATTTTCCTGTTCACCTCGAATACTATTATCATCCTGATTGTCCTCATTTACAGTCTGGGGTTCATATTTCACATTAATGTCATCATCAGAGTCTTCCGAATGTTTGTGCTTCTTTTTCTCTACCTTTTCAAATGTATATCTTGCCTTGGTGTTGAGCTTATAGTCCATTTCACATTGTTGTTCGTCATCGCCGTGTTCTATGGTCGTGTTATTTTCATCTTTCTCTATAATCATGGGTTTTCCCTCCAAAGCTCGACCTTTACAGAAACATTTGTACAAGTTGTGAATCATGCACCATGGCACAACATTGCCCATATTTTCCAGTCTTACTAGATTTACCGTACAATGTTTTAGTTGTTCCAAAATGGTGTCTTTTACGTAGACAGGTTCTCGGAGTTCTTTTACTTCCACTGCCAAATTCTTTTCATTATCTATGGTGGTCAATGCTGTCTTTGTGGGCGAAGGTTTACGCGTGTCGTCATCTGTATCATCTTCGTACTCGTAACGTTTTGGGATCTTGGTGCATCTACGCTTTTTATCATTGTTGGTTTCATTAATAAGCAGCGTTTCATTTTCAGTCAGTACGACGGTGGAGGTAAACTCTTTTTCCATACGTGCCAAACGAGCGGTGGCCTTGCGACGTAAAATAAATGCATCCTCCGTAGTTATTGTGCGTCCCTGCAAGACATTTAAGGAAAAATAAAAATGGTTATTAAACGGTTGGTTATGTATCTAATGTTAGGAATTGACTTACATCCGTTTCCAAGCGCATTATACGCGATTGATTTGATGATTTGCACGAACACTCCCACATACATTTCGTTTTACCGCAATGCTCACGTTGTGACACCTCCGACAGGCTAAAACAAATGCAGCCCATTGCACAGTATTCTTTAGAGCAGTGTTTATCTAAAATGAGGGACAGCATTAAACCAACAATGTATTTTTTAATTTATATTAGTATTCTACCTTTTTCTGGCTTAACAGCTGCATCAATTATGGTGGCGTTAAGTCGTTTCAGTTCCGATCTATAAAAACGTTAAATTTTCAGTATTCAGATAGTTTTGGGAAAAATCCCTCAATGCATGTACTTACAAAACTCTCTTTTGTTTTGAATGTTTCTTTGCCTCACTGTTGGAGGCTGCCGACGGTGGCCGACCGTGCTTCTCATTTTTCACAGTTGTTGGTGATTTCGGCAAACATTCGGCCTCACCACTTAGCATGTCCGGATCATGTTTGATGAACGAATTTTCACTGCAGCTTATGGCCACAGTGTTGATCATGTCACTAACCACATCGGCACAGGCTATTAAATTGTCATCCGTGTGATCCAAATTTTGACGGAAGGTGAAATCTGTTTTTGGCACGAGCTCAGAATCCAAACTTTGTTCAAATGACTGATCCAACTTTTCGGAACGATCTACCACTCTTCGCACCAGTACATGATTGCGGTCGTTGAGATACGGTATAACAAATGTGAAGGTTTTCTGGGGAATACTATCAGTGGCTGCCTGAACGGCGTCCCTCAGAGATCCTGGTAGCTTCAGAGTAGATACACTAAATTCGGCCCATTCTCGGGAAATATCATGATGCGGTAATATGTATTGCAAGTAACGCTTGGCAATTTCATTTAGAGGCCTTCCACACTCTGGGAATACTTCAAGTTCCACCGTAGGCATGCGTACGATGGCCATACTGCCTCCAGCCAATAAGAGAGCAGCTGCATCGTCGTCTAAGGGCTTTTGAAAGGTTTTGTGGGATAACGGGCAGGGTTTAAAAACAGACGACAAAGACCCCTTATTAAGTTTCTTTGCTCTGGGCGATACAGTTTTGATAGCCTTGAAATCTTGCCACACGTCCTCATCCATACATCGTCGTGGGCATTCTTTGGGAGGATTTTTTACCCTGCTAATATAGGGCTTTTTACGAAACTCTTCATTATTGCCTCGCACTCCCTTAAGTTTCACTTGATATTGGCCACAATCCACATCGAGCATTTGATAATAGTATTTATTGAACTCTGTATTGACGAAAGATGCTGCATGCCAGCCATTTCGTGTAAACGACATGGACGAGTTGGCCGACTGGGCAGATACTTGTTGAGAACTTTGTTTGCATTTCTGATACCGTATCCTCTTTTGCAACTCTCTGTAAATGCTGGCCTCATTGTTGATAATGGAAAGGCGGTGATTCTTGGAAAATTTTTGCAAATAACTTTTTCTTTCCGCTACAGTGCGAAATCTTAGAAGGTTGTCGGGTACTGCGGGCATATCAAATGTCGGGGGTTGAGTTTTTGGCGTCATCAAGCCTTCCAAATCAGTGTGTACAACATGCATTCGTGTAATTGATTTGTCTTCATCGATATTGTAGTTAGTTTCTAAATCATTCTCGCGCATATACTCATTCAATGTTTCACTAACGAATACCGAATTTTTGTTATTCCTTGTAGAGTTGGGTACTATGGGTGTCATTAACATCCCGGGTATTCGTTCGGAGTCTTCAAATCCAAGAAATTCATCCGTAGAATCTAGTGAATGTTCATGTTGGTGGTATACATCGGTCATAGATGAAGTTTTGTATATTTTCATTTCGGGTGATTTCGTAACATTTTGTGATTTGGCTTGAACAGCACTTTGAGCACTAACTTTACTCATGAGCATGTCCAAGAAATTGATTCCACTTTTGATTGTCTTCTCTGAGTTTTGACACGGCGTCAACAGATCATCATCGTGTTGACATTTTTCCGTTTTCTCATCGGTGGCTAATTGTTTTATGGGTTGCACATTTTCTTGTATGGTCGCTTGTTTCTCCGGTGTGGACTCCAAATTCTCTTGCCAATCCCGGCATGCGTTGGTGCTGGATTCCGGAACCGAATCAATGACATTATCTGCTATTGTCGCGGTTTCTTCTTCTTGGGCGGTGTTCTTTTTCAAGGTACCTTGTAATTTATTACTAATATTATTTATTTTTTGATCAGACTTTTTAAGATTTTCTTGTACAACATTTTCTGAGGAGGACAAAATGTTGTACTTGTTTTGTTCATGGTTAGTGGCTGTTGCATCAATCAATTGTTGTTGCCTTCTGCCACTTTTTAGAAGCTCCAACTGTTCTTTTAGCTGCCTACTTACATCATCTGTATTATTTATATTTACATTTTTATCTTCAAAGACGGTTTCCTCTACAAATTCAGTGACTTCCTGAGTTTGTTTCTGATATGCCACTACACGCTTTGACCACTGTCGAATGTTCTGTCGCATACGCTTAAGAATCTTTCTGTTGGCTTGATCGAAGAGCACTCGCCGCAGACGGTAATGTACAAGGAAAATTCGACTTCTTTTGCGTACAGCAAATCGTTTAATAATTATCCGAGGCCACGTTTCATACCATATAATTTTTTGGATATTGGGCAGATTATATTTAAGAAACTCTGTAGATACTTTGTGCTTCCTTTGCAAATTGCGAAACAGACGCCATTCGGATGGATTCAACTTAATCATTTTGGAAATATGTATCGGATTTATTCGTCTTTATTCCACTAATCTGAAAGAGATAGAAGGTACAATTAATATTTCATTGTAAACGATTGGAGAAAAAAATATATACATAAATGGCAGTATTGATAGAATAACATGACTTCATAGCTATTCTATTCGAATTCTAGTTTTTAATTATGAGAAGGGGCTATACAGAAATGTCACTATGACTTGGTCGACACATGGACTCATCATTAAATGTGCTTTTTGATAACATTCTCCACTCTGCATGTCCGTTTCGGATATTACTCCTCATTATAGTTTGTTCGGTAGGAGAAGAAATAAGTCAAATTTTGTCATTTCTTCGATCTGTATGTGCATTCATATTGAAGTATATTACTCCTTTCAAGTAAAACTACCATAGAATGGGCGTATTGTTATCTATAGGCATCTGTAAAGTAATTCTTCACGCTTTAGGCGCCACTTACTGGATGTTTTTGCTTGGCGAAGTTCGAATCATCTCTATACAGATCTTTTGATCAGTTATTGGTTCAAAACGAGACTTTTGAATATGACCAGTCCATTTACAGCATTTTGTTGTACCTGGGCAACTGACTCTGGGCTCTGGGCTATATATTTACCATAATGTTAGATTTGCAGACAAGATTTCGTATGATTAAATTGTTAGCTACAGTTGAAATACACGTTAATATCAGATTGTTTCATTCCGACATTCCCCGTTTCACTTCCGTGGTACGTACTTGAGAAATGGGACTATTACACACATGAGTTGTGTATGTACACCAAATATAGGTAAATATTAAACACACTTGGAATGAAGAAATTTGAAATTTCAACTTGATGAATTATTCACATTGGATTTATGAATTGAATATTCTGGAAAAACAAAAGCTTTGAATCTCTATTAACGTAACAAAAGATGGTCCTGTGCTCCTTGCTAGACCCTTCGTCTGAAGATATAAAATCGGCAAAAACACTTCAAAACTGCGGGGATTGGGACCATGGTAATCTGGGAATAAAAAAAAATAACCCAATTTAATGCATTCGTTATAGCTTTCGCTTCAGCCTCGTCACTCTCTCTCTCTCTCTGCGACAAGTCTAACTCTTTTTAATTAACAAAATGAAATATGGTACCAACATCTACCTCATAATTTCAGTCGGTCTTTCGTCGAACTTAGGACATCCCTATACTGTCTCCTATACTAAAACCAAGTACCAGTGTTAAATCACAATTATTTCCACTTTACTCCAATTGATGCGTAAACAATATACCAACATACTCCTAAACTTCGATTTTCAATGATTCATCTCCACCGCTACATATCAAAACAAACTGTTGGCAACCCTACTTTGTCCACCCGATATACATACACACCACTGGCCCCGATATTGACTCCTCATCGATTCTTTTGGAATAACATTTTTCAACACCATTATTGGAAATTAAATTTTAAAATAACACAAGATTTCGATTTCCTTAATAAACAAACTTACACGAGAAGGCAAAACTACAAAACTGATGATTTTGTTGCACCAACATTTCTTAAATATCCACTAACACTTTATTCTTTATTAAAGAAACGAACGAAAGAATTTGTTTTTAAAAGAAACTAATATTAAAGGAACGAAATGATAAGATGAACATCGAGAACTAGCACAACAAACACCCACTTTAAATGGTGGCGTGGTGTGTGTTTATGTGTGCTCTGCGGCAAACACAAGTTATGCTTGGGCTTCTTTACATTTTCTTCACATATCCACGCACTTTTTAACATAAATTTTAACCGGCAGTATTTCGCATACACTTTTATTTCATTTTTCCGCAACGTTAAATGCAAAAAACCGTCTACTATTCATTTAATTTCAATGGAAAAAAATAAAAAACCACACCGTGTGATCGCAAATCTCTTGCTTCTTTGACGTTTAATATACTTGTGTTCTGTTCCACTGCATGGCTGTCATAACAAAAATCAGTTGTTTTGCTCAGTAGTCACAAGATGAGATGTGGTGACAATGTGAAACAAAACTGTTTATTCCTTTTGAGCGCGAGTTTTTTTTTCTGTATGGTAAAACACATGCCTATTATGTTTTCATGGTGAAAAGCCTTCATTATATAAATGTATGTGTGATGGTATGTATGCATGGCATGCCTGGATTTAACGTTTGGTATGATTAACTTTTATCTTCAACTGATAAACACTCGTAATCAGCTGTTGCTCTTTAGTGGTGGAGTTTAAAAAAAACATGTGGTTTTTGCAAGTCATGGCTTGGATTGAGGTTATGTAAGAGAAAAATTTAATTTTTTTACTTTCAAAAAGTGAAAAACTGATTGAATGGTATTTAAAATCATTGTCGTCACTTTGTACTACTAATAATTGAAAAATTTACATTTGATAAAATGACAATTTTTGTTGGTAGTGCAGGAAAAACTGCACGCCACGAATAAAAATATACAAACACCGCTAGCTTAGATAATCGTGCATTTTTATTTATGGAGGGCTAGCGATAGAAATCGTGATTGAAAATTATCACTGAAGTTTTATTTGGCATAGCATTGCCAGCATAAAAAATAATAAAATGTCAATATTAAACGGTGCCAAGTGCACGCATATATCATTCATTGTTAAGTAATACGGAAGAAGAGAATAAACACGATATTGTTTCGAAAATGACGGACGAACGGTAAGAAAATCTTTCAAGTACAGTGTACTCTCTCCTTGCGGACACCTCTCATAAACGGACACTTTTTTCAGTACCAATCCGCTTCAGTCATCTTCTGTACTTCTCTCATAAGAGGATAAACGGACAAAACTATCAATCCCCTAGGTGTCCGCTTATGAGAGAGTACACTGTACTGATTTGTGAATGCCCAATCTATCAGTAAAACGCCTATTTTCGTTGCAGATGGCAAAAACTATCCACTTCTAGTTATCAGCATCCCAGTCGTGAACAACAATTTTACCGTTTTTTAGTTTAACTTCCCAGTTGAAATTAAACAGCAAAGTTTCCTAAGCAGAAATTCCCCTGCCTTTGTTAAAGTGTGATTGTTCTGTCAAGCCGAATACCGACCGGTGGTCTGTGACAGTGTAGAACTATGTACAAATTGTTTTAGATCCCAGCTGTTCTAAGAATATAGTGTGTGCGACTATCGCAAAGAAAACCCTGGTTCGTATCCTGGTAAGAAAAATATTATATAAAAATATATATATCGAAATATTGGTCTATTCCTACATATTTTGATCCTGAAATTAGAAGTAGTTGGACACTCTAACTCTGCAACCCGCTATATTATTATTTTTAGATATTGAGTGTAGTTGTGTATAAAGAATGTTATAATTAGGTAATTTCAAAAATCGGACTAAAATCATATTGCATATACAAGTTCTCCTTCCCACCATTAAATAGAGAAGCCATGACACTTACAACTCTAATTCACCACTTGCTGCTGCAATGGATAGAGTTGCCATCTCTTCAAGCTGAAAGTGTATGTATGCATTTACATATTTTACCGGTTCATAATAGAAGTAGTACATAATGCCAGAGCAAGGATACACAAAGCAAACACGTCGGTTCGGTAAATCATTTGTTAGTCAGATATGTAAATTTATTATTGTAAATACATAATAAGAGGTTAAACACAATTGAATACGCTAGGTTCGACGACTCTAAATGTATTTTCGATAACATGGTGCAAAATCTCCACCGATGTTGACGACTCGACTCCGAACGGCTAATGCATGACTTGCTATCTCATGTCAACCTCCGGAAAATAATTTCAGATCAGACCAACCACCAAGCGGCACTCCGCTCATCCGACTTAAATAAACCCGTAAAGAAACTGACGTTAAGGGACACTGTTGACTTAGAGCGGCAATTTTTACACTTGGTCCTAATCTTAAGTACTGAAAATTTAAGCCAAATCGGACAATGTTTGCACGTGTTAGTCAAACTGGGGTTAAATGTGTACTATATACAGTAAGTCCCGGTCAGTGAGTACACAAGTATGTCTTGCAGAGCCAACAGATTTTAAAGAAGTTCCTTCGTGGAATGTTAAGGGAAATAAGTTAGTAAGTAGTTTACAAATTCTTGCAGAACGAATTGTATATAAAACTGATTACATTTTTCTTCAACATACAATACAGTTTAACTTAGAAATGTGTAGTATTTGATGTTTTTCTTCTCTTCTTTATGCGCATTATCTTCTGTATACACACAACAATCTTTACTCAAGCACATATGTGAATTAAAGTTTGTCCGTTGGTAGACTCCTCACCAATCCATGAAAAGTGGTTCATCGGTGCCCGATACGTTAATATACCCAAATAAATGTTTGGTAAACTTTAATCGCACTAATTTCTGATAAAATACGTATTAATTGTTCATTGAAAAAATGTAAATTTCATTAAATCTGCTGATTTAATAATTTCAATCTCTATGAAATATGAAAGTCTATTAGATGGAATATTATCGATAATAATATAGTTACGAGACAGGTAGTGCGTGCGACTGTTTTCCATCTCGTAAATGCAGCTGATGAGTAAAATCTATATGCCATATACAACTTCAAAAGAGATTTTGCCGTAGATGGGTGGTTTTCAACTGTAGGTCACTGAAAATATATCGTGTAGAAGTTCCCAGTCTGTTTCTTCACGGAATGTTAAAGGAAATACGATTGCTAAAAAAAACATAATTATTGTAAACCTACTTACTACTTCTGAATCATATGTAATTTAAACAGTGACAAGTCTTGCCAGCTGTTGAAGCTTTACGCCTGAACATCGTGGAGAAATAAGGCAAATTTATGTCTAAAGTCTATTGAAAAGGGGTTTTGGCCGAAGTTAGGCATTCTCCGCGCCTGCTGTACCGAATTTGTGCAAAAACTTCGCTCAAGCTGTCCGTCACTGTACGGTGGGATCTGGTGAGAATGTGGCTGCCATATCAGATAATGTGTTATGTTATCGCATACAACATCCAATTGACAGTACAATTAGGGCACACGACCATCCGCTTCGTTGTGGCTCCTCGTTTGGACCTTAGGGAATCTCGAAATGGACAACTATTTTGCTTGAAAAATCATATTTCTGAGGAAGCGCATTTTGATCTCGTTTCGTATGTTTACGAAGTCAGTAAAAATATGTATGAAAAATACACTCATCAGAGGTCAATACATGTTAATTTATTCTTCTAAACCATCCAAATCTTATCACATTTATCATTATTATAAATCATAGGGGTATTTTTTGAAGAACGGCGGAACACAATTTACTATTGCCATTTTGCGAAAAGAGAGGTTAATTTTTTTTCTTCAAAAAATCGTAAAAGCTTTCCTTGTTTGACCCGTTATTGTGAGTGAATATTTAAGGAAATACGCTAAAATTGACAAATATGTTTAACAAATACCGCCAGTTAATCTACATTTCGGATATTTCGCGGATTCACCGAGTCCCTGTTTATACGATGCTTACTATTTCAGCCAATTGTTTGTCACACAGCCGGTACTATATTAGAATGTTTGAAGAATTTCGAGCATTGTATGCTGGTTAATGCATAATTTTTCGCATTTGCTTTGCATTGTTGTGAAAAATATTTATAGAAAATACTATCACTTGAAAAATCCCTAAAATGGTCTTCATACACAATTCGTTGGCAGCATTACCAGAAACTTATCCTGTATTTTACATCCAGCATCCACATAACGCGCAATTAAAGCAAACCACTTTTTTGTAGACACGTCTGTGGTTCCGTCCACAATTAACGAAAACTTTTTTCTTTGTAAAGTGGATATTATTTCATTTCTAGTCTGCTTACCATTTAAAAAATAATAAACGACAAAATGGACCAAAATGAAATTGGTCCAACCATCGGACCAATTTAAAAATTTCAAATTTTTTCGGACCAAATTTGGTCCAAAACGGCAACACTGATCTTAAAAGCGAATTTTTAGACTTCAACAACACGTTTTCATGCACAACTGTACTTCGAAGATCGCTATATGCGGTTGAGAGCACCGAAAACAAAATGGCTGCCAGCTGTAACGTAGATTGGGAAATAGTGAAATTGAAATAGATGCGCCGCATCGCGCATCGTCGAACCACACAAACAATCCCACACATATACACACAAATCCTAACCAGCTCGTCGAAGGAAATATACATTTCTATTTTTCTGCTGTAAAAATACTTGCCCATTTGTAATTTCATGCCGATATCGCGTAGATGTATTCCAACAAATGTTGTGCCAAAAATCATGGGCTAATTTGAAGTATTTTCGTGTTAAAATTGATAAATTCCTTGCACTTAAAAACCAGCAAACTTTGTTCAATACACTTGACACTTTGTTGTTTCGTAACAAAGAGATGGCGACTTCTTGTATATTTGCATAACAAATAAATTAGTATTACATTTATTTTCGAACATTCGATTAAACTTTATATTCGATTTTAAAAGCGATTTTTTACACTTCAACACGTTTTCATGCACAACTGTACGTCGAAGATCACTATACGCGATTGAGAGCACCGAAAACAAAATGGACGTAGATGGGGGAAATAGTGAAATTGAAATAGATGCGCCGCATCGCGCATCGTCGAACCACACAAACAATCCCACACATATACACACAAATCCTAACCAGCTCGACGAAGGAAATATACATTTTTATTTTTCTACTGTAAAAATACTTGCCCATTTGTAATTTCATGCGGATATGGCGTAGATGTATTTCAACAAATGTTGTGCCCAAAATCATGGGATAATTTAAAGTATTTTCGTGTTAAAATTGATAAATTCCTTGCACTTAAAAACCAGCAAACTTTGTTCAATACACTTGACACTTTGTTGTTTCGTAACAAAGAGAGCGGTCGTCACAGATAACAGAGGGTGATTTTGTTCCAATGACAATTAACTTAGAGAAACATGGTGGAAACGGAACATGGTGAATATAAAGTCGGCTTGTGTTCAATTGGTGATGGGAAGTGAAGAGGAAAAAACAAGGATATTGATTATATAATGTTTTTTCTTTACATGTTATGTGTGATAGTACTTAAATTTAATAATACTAACCTCCAAATTGATTTTCTTTAGTAAATCATAAATGTTAGGTATTTCTATGTTCTTTTTCTCACCTAATTTTTGATGTGTCAAAAAAGATCGAGTATACAGAATATCCCGGAGTGATAAATGAACTGACACGAGGTAGCAAATATGGAAATCAAACAACATATATACATTTTGAGCTCATAAACCTCAATGCGAATAGGTCCATACGTGAATTATTTGATCCGATCTATTAATAGAATATTTTAAGCAAATGCCATAGGATTATATGACTCAGTGGTTTCGATTTCGTACAATATGTTGGGAATAAAATAGCTATTTGAAAGATGGCTGGCGCGTTTGCAATAAAGTCGCAGCCAAGACCACTTCAAAATGTCATAGATTAGCCTTTATTACATAAATTATTAAAATGTTCTGATCTAAATCACCGACTTTGAAGAATGTTTGTTGTTATAAAAATTCAAAATCCTAAAGATTTGTCAGTGCATATCAATCATAATAGGGCGAAAATCGAGATTAAATTCCGAATGTACCTAAACAATTCAATCTCGATTATCACCAAATTGGCTCAGATAGAATCACGGAAACACAGTAGCAACTTTGAAACTGACAGACATAATCGGGATTACTATTTCTAAAGTAAACATGATGTAATGGTAGTTAATCTACCGTGGACGATTTTTGTGTTGGTCGGTGTAAAGTAGTTTATTTTTTAATCATATGTTATTAACAGCCTAAGCCACGATGTCGAACGACAACGTTCGCATGCTTTCTAACCGAAAAACAACTGATTTTAAATTCACTAAACAGTCGTTTCTCCAAAAAAGCGAACGTTGTCGTTCGCCATCTTGGCTAAGGCTGTATGAGTGTGACACCTCTTTCCGGCTCGAATTCATGACTGAAACTCAGTATCATATCTTCGTGTACCAAATGAATCGCTTTACGCTCGAAGAAACACCGAGAAACTTCTTTCTAAAATCAATGACCCCGCCTACTGTACGAATTTTTGTGTCAAAGTTCGTTGGATTGGCGCGTACTGACGAGAATGTGCCTGCTCAATATTTCATGAACCAGCCTGACGCGTCTTTTGCACTAAGACCTCGCATTATTGTCCAATGTCCGATAGACGCTTCGTTATCGCTATTCAGTTTTCAGAACAGCTCGAAATTAACAACGACTTTTCTAGAAAAATCATATATTCAGACGAATTATAACCTCGGCCGTCGAATTGGGGGGATCGGAAAACCATCATTAGCATATGTCTTTGAATATGCTGCTGGTAACTCAATTTCAGTTATCGGTGAGCGTTAGAAAGGCAAGATAACCGGAGATTGAAAACATATACGACCTTTGGTTTCAGATGGATGGCATACAGCCCCCGTCATAATTGATATTATGCTCGGAGCTGCTATTATGAGGTAAAGTGAAGGATCGGTGTTGCGCGCACGCAATCAAGAAACCGTCTCCAAGGTCTTGGAAAAATGGGTTGAGAAGAAACCGACACCAAGGTCTTGGAAAATTGGGTTGAGTCAATCGATTTTGTTAATTAAAAAACTTATTTGGAAGTGGGTACGTGGTAAATTGGATTGTCTGTCTTGCGTGCCTATCTCTACATTACGATTTATGTAAAAATAGTAAATCAACCCACGTAGACACATTTTCATTGCATCAACTGATTTTTTGCAATGCTTATTGGTTGACTACCTGAGGATAAATTAAGTACGAATTTGTACATGCAACTTCATTCCAAATACTCGATTCATTGCCACTTATTTCGTTTTTGCAATCATAGGCAACCCTGTTTTAAGACGGTACAGTGGAATTGAAACATCAGGAGACATGTTCGTTGGCGCCAAAAACTATTAAGAAATGCTGGCATCACGTCGTGTTACTTTAATTTGTATAAACTTTATAGGTTAACAGTTGGGACTGAACAAATTTGTAAATTAGTTCACTAGAAAATGTACATTTGAGGGGTTAGAAGCAAAGGGGTGTAAGTGACATTTTGACAAAAATTGAGATAAGTGTGCAGTTGTGTTCCTTGACACCATCTCTGTCTACTAGCATGAGATGAGATCAATTTTTATTACCAGTGGTGATATATAGCGGAAACAAAAACTAAAGTAACTCAAGTAATACCTGAATTTGCAATTGAAGTTTAACTTTGAAGGCGAATATCTCGAAATTAACTTTCTGTCTCTTACACCCCTTTGCTTCTAACCCCCTCATTAGTGAACATACATGGGACATAATTTTCCCCACAATACGATTCAATTTTATCAGGCGAAGTTGATCGTTTTGATGTCATCACCACACACAGTTTGACTCTGGTGCTGGCTTCTTTGAAAAGAAAAATAATGTTACCTCTGATGGCCTTGTTTTGGAAGTTCTTTTATTTACAGCAAAATATAAATGAAAATGCGTTTTTTTTAGATTTTATCTGTTTATTTATTTCCATTAATATAAAAATATGGTCCTTAGAGAATATTGTAAAGTGATGTTCTTACCTAAAAAAAAAGAAAAGAAGAAAAACTGTCAGTTTTCAGTATTGGACTTGAGATAAATAAAAAAAATTGTTCTAAAATATTCCAAATATCAGCAGGACCTATTTTTAAGGGTTGTATTGTTGTTGCGTATTATGCGATCATGGCACATTATCTGAGTCCCTTTTTCATCAGTTAAAATTTAAGAATGTAAATTCTTTTTGATCGAATGCGAATTTATAGATTCGCTCAAAATAAAAACTCCAGAATAAATTCATATTCAACTGAATGCTCACCTTTTATTGCTGGTGCACTTGTAGAGGTTATGAATTAGAATTATATTTGTAAGCGGAATAAACTGGAAATACAAGAAAATATAAATACATATTAGTCTCCATAAACATACTTTGACAATATGTGATATTTTATAGAAATTCATTTCAGCAGGACCTATTTTTAAGGGTTGTATTGTTGTTGCGTATTATGCGATCATGGCACATTATCTGAGTCCCTTTTTCATCAGTTAAATTATAATAATGAACATTTGGTCTGTAATCTTATTTGATCGAATGCCTATTTACATGTTCGACTGACGTATAACAAGGAACATAAATCATTTTCGATCAAAAAAAAAAAAACTCCAGAATATAATCATAAACTAGATGCTCACCTGCTGTGGCTAGTGTACGCATTTGCTGAGATTATGAATTTTATTTGTAAGCTGAATAATCTGGAAATATAAGAAAATTATAGACATATTAGACTCTATAGACAACATTCATTTACAAATTGTGATATTTTATTGCAATTAAATTCAGCAGGACCTATTTTTAAGGGTTGTATTGTTGTTGCGTATTATGTGATCATGGCACAAAATCTTAGTCCCTTTATCATCAGTTAACATCTTTCGATACGAAACTCTACTATAAACTATGCATATGCTCACCTTTGAATGTTGCTGCCTTTTATGCCTCGTCGAGATTTTTAAGCGGTGTAATCTAAAAAGACAATAAATTAATATATATTAATCGTATATTTTAGACGATTATAACAAGCATTGTTATTTAGTTGAAATTCATTTCAGCAGGACCTATTTTAAAGGGTTGTTGTTGTTGCGTATTGAAGTGATCATGGCACAAAATCTGAGTCCCTTTTTCATCATTTTAATTTCGAATAATCGACAAGAAAATTATAAGTGTTGTGCTTACCTTTTAATATTTACATTTATGGCACAGCTACATCCAGATACACATTCACGTCGTTATTTATGAGCTTGTTTGGAATTTGGATCTCTAGGATTGTATTAAATCTGAAACGATAAGGATAAAACCATTAACTTCGTTGATCATTTATTAGAGAAATAAGAAAAAGTTTATTTTTTTAAATTCTATTATCAGTAAGACCAATCATTCGCATTCAACAGTAGAAGTTTTTCAGTTAGGGGCGAAAGATAAATTTTGTCATTACGTAAAAAGCTTCGAATTTAAATCTTCGAATAACTTACCTAATAAAGATTTTAATCGAGCTCTGTGGCTGGTTTGATCTGAAACGAGAAAGAGGAAACGTTAATCATCTTTGATCATTTATTAGATAGAAAACAAGTGTATTATTTATTTAATAATCAGTAAGACCAATTCGCATTCAACAGGAGAAGTTTTTCAGTTAGGGGCGAAAGATAAATTGTCATCACGTAAAGTGATTTGGATTTATATTTTTGAATAACTTACCTAATTAAAATATTTAGCTTTATCGATTTTAATTAAACTCTCCGTTTGGTTTAATCTGAAAAAGAGAAACGAAAACGTTAATCTTGCTTGATAATTTCTTGGGTACACAAAAAGTGTATTATTTATTTAATAATCAGTAAGACCAATTCGCATTCAACAGGAGAAGTTTTTCAGTTAGGGGCGAAAGATAAATTGTCATCACGTAAAGTGATTTGGATTTATATTTTTGAATAACTTACCTAATTAAACTATTTAGCTTTAACGATTTTAATTCAACTCTCTGTTTGGTTTAATCTGAAAAAGAGAAAGGAAAACGTTAATCTTGCTTAATAATTTCTTGGGTACACAAAAACTGTGTTATTTATTTAATAATCAGTAAGACCAATTCGCATTCAACAGGAGAAGTTTTTCAGTTAGGGGCGAAAGATAAATTGTCATCACGTAAAGTGATTTGGATTTATATTTTTGAATAACTTACCTAATTAAACTATTTAGCTTTAACGATTTTAATTCAACTCTCCGTTTGGTTTAATCTGAAAAAGAGAAAGGAAAACGTTAATCTTGCTTAATAATTTCTTGGGTACACAAAAACTGTATTATTTATTTAATAATCAGTAAGACCAATTCGCATTCAACAGGAGAAGTTTTTCAGTTAGGGGCGAAAGATAAATTGTCATCACGTAAAGTGATTTGGATTTAAATTTTTGAATAACTTACCTAATTAAACTATTTAGCTTTAACGATTTTAATTCAACTCTCTGTTTGGTTTAATCTGAAAAAGAGAAAGGAAATTGTTAATCTAGCTTGATAATTGCTAGGGTACACAAAAACTGTATTATTTATTTAATAATCAGTAAGACCAATTCGCATTCAACAGGAGAAGTTTTTCAGTTAGGGGCGAAAGATAAGTTGTCATCACGTAAAGTGATTTGGATTTACATTTTTGAATAACTTACCTAATTAAACTATTTAGCTTTAACGATTTTAATTCAACTCTCTGTTTGGTTTAATCTGAAAAAGAGAAAGGAAAACGTTAATCTTGCTTAATAATTTCTTGGGTAGACAAAAATTCTAATATTTATTTAATTTTCAGTAAGACCAATCAATTCGCATTCAACAGAGGAAGTTTTTCAGTTAGGGGCGAAAGATAATGTGTCATCACGTAAAAAGATTTGAATATAAATCTTCGAATAACTTACCCAATAAACCGAAACTGCCTTAAAGATTTTAATCGAACTCTGTGGCTGGTTTCATCTGAAACGAGAAAGGGGAAAATCGTTAATCATCTGTGATCATTTATAAGATAGATAACAAGTGTATTATTTATTTAATTATCAGTAAGACCAATTCGCATTCAACAGGAGAAGTTTTTCAGTTAGGGGCGAAAGATAAATTGTCATCACGATAAAGTAAACAGATAAAAAATAAACATAAAGCATACCTAAATAATGTAAACTTGATCTCTATAAGTTTATTCCGTCTTTGTCACTCTCTTTTCAGTTGGCTGACTTGATCTAAAACTGGAAAGAGTAAAAACATTAACTTCGTTGGTGATTTTTAGGATCGGCAGTTTTTATTAACAATTTTTTATTATCAGTAAGACCAATCAATTCGCATTCAACAGAAGAAGTTTTTCAGTTAGGGGCGAAAGATAATTTGTCATCACAATAACAAAAAAATTAGCTGATATGTATCGATATCAAACTTACCTTAAATAATCTGCAACTGTCCCCAGAATTGATGGTGAAAATTAATCATTGAATTGAGCTATAACAAAAATGAATAAATTCTCATTATAATGGTGATAGAAAAAAAACACAAATGTTATAATTTTGGGATGTCAGTAAGACCAATCAATTCGCATTCAACACGAGAAGTTTAAAAAGATTCAGTTAGGGGCGAAAGATAATTTGTCATCACATTAAAACAAACCAATCGGGGTATACATATAAAAAGGCATTAACTCACCTCACTGTAAAACATCCTCTTAGGCAGGCTATTTGCATACTCCCCAAAAATGTATAACATTCCCATGAGTCAGACAGTGCCGGACGGTCTCTGTATGTATCTATAATAATTAAAAGTAAATGTAAGACATTTTGGTTATAAATTACTAAAGCTATCAGTAAGTCCAAATCAACAGTAGTTATATTGTTCTTTTTATTTAGTTTGGAGTGTTCTAAGTGGATAAGCTAGCAGCTCAAGTCGGCTTTGTTTTTATCAAGAATCTACAAATGAATGTTGAGGCAGGACTCAATTTGTAAATATGTCAGACTTTATGTTTTTTTTTATTTTAACAAACACCGAATAATGGAGAACATAGAATGTCTACTATTTGTATGAAGAAACCATGCATCAGTATATATTTTTTTGGTCGAATTCGTTTAAGAAAAATGCTTAAATATTTGTACTTACATTTTGTTAGTCAGCACTCGAAGAAAGGACCGAAGACCCTGAAAATCCCTAAGTTTTAAATAATAACCTTCAAAAAGAATCAATTTGTTGTGTTGTTTTAAAAAAAATGTATACACATTTTTCTATTTAGAAAAAATAGCATTTTTCTCTTTTTGTTTTTCTACAAACGAATACAAAATTCATGTATTACAAAAAAATATAGATATTATTAAAACTAATAGTTTGAACTTTTCTTTTTTACATTCAAGAGTAGGAAAAAAGAATAAAAAACTTAAAAACTAACGGGGGGACAGGCTTTCTAACTTCTTAATCATCATTTTGTTTTTAAGAAATCACTAAACGTATATGTAAAATTGTTGTAAAATGCATTGCTGTCAAGACATCGAGAAAGGGAAATTGTAGGACAAAAACTCCTATAAAACTATTGTTTAATAAGTTTAATGTAAAAATACATCATACGGCTCATTCATCAGCTTTCTCCCTATCTTTGTCTTTCTTCTTCTTCTTTTTCTTTTCTTTCTTCTCTCCTTCGGGTTCTGCAACAGCAGCTTCCTCTTCGGCTATCAGAGAAACATCAGCGGCTTCTTTATCTGCCTTGTGTTTCTTCTTCTTTTTCTTTTCTGATTTGTCCAATTCCTGCGAAGCTTCAACAGGAGCGTTATCACTGGAAGTACTTAATTTACGCTAAAAGAAATACAATTTATATATGTTAAATTGTAAACCCTCGATCTTACAGCTGTTTTGTAATAATCACCTTTTTATGTTCATCATTTGTGGGAGAGTCGCCATTAGCAGTTTGTGGTGCTACGGCGGCGGCGGGTTTCTTCGAATTGTAGTCAACAAATCCTGTCAACCACTCTTTGGGGGTATTTTCATTTGGCCGTCCATATTTGTCTAGTTTGCCGGCAGCGACCAGGGCTTTCTTGGCTGAAGCCTTGGGTCCCAAACCCCATTTGCGTGGATAAGTGTCTCTTTCCATAATGACACGTTTGATCTTGGCAATAACGCCGTGATCACAGGAAGCCATGGTGGCTGTGGTCATTTGGGCAATGGCCAGGCATATAGCCTCACCCTTGGTAGTGCAAATGACAATTTCCTGATCCATTTCGATGCCGTCTTCATAGCGTAAAACACCGGTCAACATAATTTTGGCACCATAACAAATGGCATTGACCTAAAAGTGATGCAGAAACAAGTGTTATAAATCGCAAGAACATATTGAATTAAACTTTAATATGAGATATTATAAATGTAATATTTGAATTTTAATGTGGATCGAATAAGAAAAGTTGTAATAAGTATAGTTATATGTCTAATAATACTAAACTTATTGTAAAATAATCTATTTAGAAAAATAGGCATTTTCGCAGATGTATCTTCAGAACAATTTTTTATATAGTTTAAGTTTTATATAGCGGCAACATACTAATACGTTGCTGGTCTTTATAAATTCGCGGCAACGAATTATAAAATATTACTTTATTAGAACATTCTTGATCTGATTTTGGGTCTAGAGTTCATGTCGGCAGGTTGAAAAATTGCATAATAAAAATGTAGAAACGTAGGTTCTAAATACAGCAAAATAAATGTTTCTATGGATTTAAAAGCTGTCATTTCTACAATAGTTTCAAACTAATTTGAATTTATTTCTTTACATCAGCTCTCTAAAATGTCATGGGGCTCTGGAAGTGTTTTTTTTTTTTTAAATAGAAATAAATTGATTATTTCGTACTCGAAAAACAGAAACAAAAACTGTTTAAACTTCCTGTGTGCAATACTTTTTGTTTCTTCTAATTTTCAAAGCCATTGAGATTTGCGTTTTACTAAATAAAATGAAATATTATTCTTTTCATAAACTTTTTTTTCATTTAACTCTTTCCGGCGCACTATATAAAATCGGCAAAAATTAAAGAAAATTTTTATTTGCTTTTATTTATAGAAGTAATTTATTGAAAAAAATTTTAAAAAAAAAATATTTCCTTACAGGAGGATGTGGTATGATTTTTATACCACCACCATATACCATTGCACACAGAATGTAGGAAAATTAATTAGATAAGTGGTATAGTTTTCATACCACCGCGCCGGAAAGAGTTAAAAAAATACCATTGTTGCCGTATTAACCAATACCTTAGACATGGTTGCCGTATTAACAAAAATTTGCTACCTTGTTGCCAGATTGCGCATCTAAATTAAGCATCTGGTTTTTCTCTCAAACTAATATTTTAGGTTAAAGGTGAACTTACAGACAATTATTTTTTTTTTTTTTAAAAAAATACAAAAGTTGGATTTAGTTCTACCATCAGAACTAAGTCATCAACAATTTATTGGATTCATTGTACTCTGAAATATACTTTATTAAAAAGTGTGATTATATAGCACTTTGATACATACACACATCGGAGCAGATTTAATTTTCCCAATCATAGTCACGTCGTGAACTGGGATATATATTCACACCGCCGGCTTATATCATGGGGTGCATTTATATCAACAACAAAAATGTCTTATACCTAGTTTCTTTTGTACTCTGAAATATACTTTATTAAAAAGTGTGATTATATAGCACTTTTAAACATACACACATCGGAGCAGATTTCATTTTCCCAATCATAGTCACGTCGTGAACTGGGATATATATTCACACCGCCGGCTTATATCATGGGGTGCATTTATATCAACAACAAAAATGTCTTATACCTAGTTTCTTTTGTACTCTGAAATATACTTTATTAAAAAGTGTGATTATATAGCACTTTTAAACATACACACATCGGAGCCGATTTCATTTTCCCAATCATAGTCACGTCGTGAACTGGGATATATATTCACACCGCCGGCTTATATCATGGGGTGCATTTATATCAACAACAAAAATGTCCTATAACTAGTTTCTTTTGTACTCTGAAATAAACTTTGTTGAAAAGTGTGGTTAAATAGCACTTTTAAACATACACACATTCGGAGCAATTTCATTTTCCCAATAGTATTCACGTCGTGAACTAGATGATACATTCACACCGCCGCCTTGATACCATGGGAATCATTTATATCAACAACAAAACTGTCCTATACCTAGTTTCTTTTGTACTCTGAAATAAACTTTGTTGAAAAGTGTGGTTAAATAGCACTTTTAAACATACACACATTCGGAGCAATTTCATTTTCCCAATAGTATTCACGTCGTGAACTAGAAGATACATTCACACCGCCGCCTTGATACCATGGGAATCATTTATATCAACAACAAAACTGTCCTATACCTAGTTTCTTTTGTACTCTGAAATAAACTTTGTTGAAAAGTGTGGTTAAATAGCACTTTTAAACATACACACATTCGGAGCAATTTCATTTTCCCAATAGTATTCACGTCGTGAACTAGATGATACATTCACACCGCCGCCTTGATACCATGGGAATCATTTATATCAACAACAAAACTGTCCTATACCTAGTTTCTTTTGTACTCTGAAATAAACTTTGTTGAAAAGTGTGGTTAAATAGCACTTTTAAACATACACACATTCGGAGCAGCTTTCATTTTCCCAATAGTATTCACGTCGTGAACTAGAAGATACATTCACACCGCCGCCTTGATACCATGGGAATCATTTATATCAACAACAAAACTGTCCTATACCTAGTTTCTTTTGTACTCTGAAAAAAACTTTGTTGAAAAGTGTGGTTAAATAGCACTTTTAAACATACACACATTCGGAGCAGCTTTCATTTTCCCAATAGTATTCACGTCGTGAACTAGAAGATACATTCACACCGCCGCCTTGATACCATGGGAATCATTTATATCAACAACAAAACTGTCCTATACCTAGTTTCTTTTGTACTCTGAAATAAACTTTGTTGAAAAGTGTGGTTAAATAGCACTTTTAAACATACACACATTCGGAGCAATTTAATTTTCCCAATAGTATTCACGTCGTGAACTAGAAGATACATTCACACCGCCGCCTTGATACCATGGGATGCAGTTATATCAACGACAACAAAATTCATATACCTAGTTTTTTTGTGTACTCTGAAATATACTTTGTGGAAAAGTGTGGTTAAATAGCACTATTAAACATACACATATCGGAGCAGATTTAATTTTCCCAATCATAGTCACGTTGTGAACTGGGAAATATATTCACATCGCCGGCTTATATCATGGGGTGTAGGTATTATAATCTAGTCGTGCTTTGCAATTAGATTTGAGCTCGTATAGATCCAGACATAAAAATTCAAAAATAAATAAAATTTAATTCAATGACTTACCGAACTGTCCTTCATGATAATTCTCTTATGATTAACCAATAGACCTTCCAGGGGTTTAATGACACGTCTCAACATTGATTCATCCTTGTGGTTTTCATACAAATACATGGCATCCAGTACATCATGCATAGTCACCATGCCATCACGTTCCGACTGTATACCGGAGCGTACACGACGCAATTCCAACATTTGACCGCCAACACCGAGTACCAGGCCAAGATGTACACACATGGTACGAATATAAGAACCAGCCTCACAACTAACCCAAAAAACACCTTCAAATGTTCAATATATATACATGATTGATGTTAAATATAGGCCCCATATCAAGGTATCAGGCCATGGAATTGAGCAAGAACAAAAATAAAATTGATTTATAAAAATATTATCAGAAACAAACTGTACAAAAGCTTTTCCTGGTGAGGAAAAAACCAATGGTTAAATTTAATGTTGCATTCCAGATATTTTCCCAAGAAAATAATTATGAAAAAGCAACACACAGCCCTATGATATTAAAGGCAGGTGATAACTTTTTCGGGAAATGCATTTTGTTTTAATTTTATTTTATATTAAGTTATAAACAAACATTGAAACTTACCCATATTACGGGATTCATCATAATCCAAGAGTTTACTGTCGTATACAGTACGAACACGCAATTGACGTTTCACAGCCGATATCAATGGAGGACGTTGGAATAGAGCACCGCGCAATTTTTCCAAACCCTGACGCACTTTGGCCACTGAATCGACGGGCGAATGCAATTTGAAAATTGCCACGTATTCTTTACCAGCACTCTGTTGAGATTTCACCAGACGAGTGGCGCGATCAATACAAACAATTAAACAACCTGTGGAAAGAAGAATTGTTAGACATCATGTTGAAAATAAGTGGGGTTATAAACAAACGAATAACAGTATAACTGCAGTTGGCGTAGGGATTAATAAAAAAAAAAACACATGCTAACCGCCATGTTGCACTAAATGACGTCAACGACGAAACACATGCAAGTTGGAAACCTTACTCACCAGTTACTTTAGGATCCAATGTACCCGAATGACCTGTCTTTTCGACCTTCAATATCTTCTTAATCCAAGCGACGACTTCATGAGAACTGGGATTCGATGGTTTATCCAAATTGATGAAACCAGATTTCATGTATTCCTTCATGTCGCGATTCAAAGGCGACGATCCACTTGGCAATGGCGTGTAGTGGTTAGTGCGTACATTCAGTTTGTCGAAATTCTTCAACAGCAAAGGCCACTGTGAAGTGTCCAACGTAGCCGATTTCTCGGAAGGCTTGACTGTGAAACTTCCCGATTTTTGTAAGGCACCCACATCTTCTAAATCAATTGGCTCTTCCTTGATCTTCTTCTTTTTCTTCTCTTTCTTAATTTCTAGTGTAGAAAATAAAAAAAAAATAAAACGTGGTCAGTTTAATATGTGGAAACGTGAGATTTATTCGACAATTATTTTGAATGAAATTATTACACCTAAGTAACAATTTTATTCTTTTTATTGCTGTAAACTTACCAATATCTGCCATTGTGTTGTTTAGTTTGGTTTTAATTTATAAAAATTATTAAATTGAAAAAAGACGTCTGCAGAGCAATACGTCCAAACAACGAGGTTAGAATTGGAATAATGCCGTTTGACACTTATCACGTTGAGTGAGTCGTAGAAACACGTGTAGTGGAAACGATGACATCTGGTAGTTTTATGTTTACTGAACACAGCTTTCGGCAATATGGCATTTCAATATAAATGGTATTAAAATTAATACAAGTTCTTTTTTTTTTAAATATAGTGAATTGTAAAATTTTCATTGCAGATATTGAAAAAAAGGGCAACGAGGTTTTTCTGTAAGACATATTAACTGCATACCAATCAACAGAAAACACGCAACCATTTTCTTAATGATTTTATTTTTTTCCTGACTGACAAATGAAATAGTTTTTATGCTTATAAACACGTGAAAAGCAATAAAATAAATAATGAAGAGAAGAATGGATGGTTGGTGGTGATTATCATTTCATTATTTTTCAGTAAAAACATATCAACAGGTTAAACTCAACTCGTGGTCATTCCGATGTTTTGCTGAACAATTACTATTTTTCTCAGTGTGAATCGGTACTGTGGGCTGTTTCAACTTGTACTCGCTAAACACATCTTTACATCTTTGTTGGCAACACTTGTTTGAATGTGTGCTGTATTTACACAATGCATCTGATATACATAATTTTTTTTATTTAATCCAGGGATACCAGAAGTAGGGAAAATCCCCTACGTGTAGGTACAATTACAATTGATTTTCAAAAATAAATTGAATTGTTTGATTGTGCCCAGCATTTTTTCATTATGCGGTGCTTCAATTTTTTTATTCAATCAGTCAGGGATGCCAGAAGTGAGGAAAATCCCCTACGTATAGGTAGATTTATAATTAATTTTCAAAAATCAACTGAAAATAATTTGATATGTTACATGTGCAATTACAATGTCATTTGAAAAATGTCGTCACAAGAGAAATTTCTCGCACTGTCACAGCTGTAAACAAAAACTCACTGTTGCCATATACCAGAAATTGTTAGATGAAAACACCGAGCGAAAAATTATTACACTACGCAACAAAACAAATATTTTTGTAATGAATATCCACATGGCACAATAATAGAAGGTAGTGGCAATTTCCCAACAACAAAAACTCATATACAACCCTGGGTATTTTGATTGTCAAATTCTGATATATAAATGGCAGACAGTTACAACTCACGGAACAATTTTCAGCGAACTATAACTTTATTTCATATAGTTTTGAAAGCCCCAAACTTCTTTGCTTGGCTTTTTGTAATCTAATTCTTTGATTTAAATGTTTAATACGAAAATGTATTCGACTTTTGATACTTTGACACTTATCACGTTGAGTGAGTCGTAGAAACACGTGTAGTGGAAACGGTGACATCTGGTAGTTTTATGTTTACTGAACACAGCTTTCGGCAATATGGCATTTAAATATAAATGGTATTAAAATTAATACAAGTTCTTTTTTTTTAAATATAGTGAATTGTAAAATTTTCATTGCAGATATTGAAAAAAAGGGCAACGAGGTTTTTCTGTAAGACATATTAACTGCATACCAATCAACAGAAAACACGCAACCATTTTCTTAATGATTTTATTTTTTTCCTGACTGACAAATGAAATAGTTTTTATGCTTATAAACACGTGAAAAGCAATAAAATAAATAATGAAGAGAAGAATGGATGTTTGGTGGTGATTATCATTTCATTATTTTTCAGCAAAAACATATCAACAGGTTAAACTCAACTCGTTGTCATTCCGATGTTTTGCTGAACAATTACTATTTTTCTCAGTGTGAATCGGTACTGTGGGCTGTTTCAACTTGTACTCGCTAAACACATCTTTACATCTTTGTTGGCAACACTTGTTTGAATGTGCCCGACATTTTTTCATTGTGCTGTATTTACACAATGCATCTGATATACATCATTTTTTTTATTTAATCCAGGGATACCAGAAGTAGGGAAAATCCCCTACGTGTAGGTACAATTACAATTGATTTTCAAAAATAAATTGAATTGTTTGATTGTGCCCAGCATTTTTTCATTATGCGGTGCTTCAATTTTTTTATTCAATCAGTCAGGGATGCCAGAAGTGAGGAAAATCCCCTACGTATAGGTAGATTTATAATTAATTTTCAAAAATCAACTGTAAATAATTTGATATGTTACATGTGCAATTACAATGTCATTTGAAAAATGTCGTCACAAGAGAAATTTCTCGCACTGTCACAGCTGTAAACAAAAACTCACTGTTGCCATATACCAGAAATTGTTAGATGAAAACACCGAGCGAAAAATTATTACACTACGCAACAAAACAAATATTTTTGTAATGAATAACCACATGGCACAATAATAGAAGGTAGTGGCAATTTCCCAACAACAAAAACTCATATACAACCCTGGGTATTTTGATTGTCAAATTCTGATATATAAATGGCAGACAGTTACAACTCACGGAACAATTTTCAGCGAACTATAACTTTATTTCATATAGTTTTGAAAGCCCCAAACTTCTTTGCTTGGCTTTTTGTAATCTAATTCTTTGATTTAAATGTTTAATACGAAAATGTATTCGACTTTTGATACAAAATTAAAACAAAGAATTGAAATGTAAACAATGAGTTTGACAATCAAAATTCTATCAAAATGAAAAAATTGTAATCAGCTGTTTGTATGCGCCTACCTTTAGTTATTGTGCCATGGAATGACCACTATACAATTCTGATGTATTGTGGTCCCCTGACATGTTTTTCAATATGTAGGTTTTTTTTAAAAAACACAATTTTTCGAGAATTGTTGGATATCGACTTACTTGTTCGATTTCGTTGAAATAAATTAAAAAAAAAATAGTTTTAACAAATGGTAAAATTACTGACTTATTTCCCTTAACATTCCATGATGGACCTGACGGGGAACTTCTCTTACGTCAGTGTGCTGGGCACGATATAAACTGTATACTCACTGACTGGGACCTATTGTTTAAAACCGGTTCCAAGAGGCCCAGTTTTTCTAAAAAAAAGCTTTACAGTTGAAGTCTTTCTTACCAGTTCAAAAAAAAATGAATGAAACGACGGAAAATGGCGAACAAATTCCATCGAAAAAAAATATTCTCAACACATTTCGGTGAAATTTGTATTTTTTAAAATTAAAAATATGCGAACGAAATGAAATACATAAAAAAAAACGTTAGTGGCCGATTTTTAAATATTTTATTTGTAATTTATAAAATTGAAATAAAAAAAATCTTAACTTACGACGTTACATAAAATCGAGTATAAAACTATTTGTTTTTTTAAGATACATAGAAAAATATAAAAATGATCGAAAACATACTTAAGTAAAACAAATAAATGTTGGCAAAAGAAAAACGCTGCTAACAACGTTAAAAGAAAATTGAAATAAAAAAATCAAAAGTTGTTTGCATTGTGTTTTCGTTTACTAGGAAATAACAGAAACTAAAAGGAAACACAATTTACATGCAGCACTTGGTATCAATACAAGACAAATTGAAATGTGTACAGTAAGAGAGTATAGAAAAGGCCAACAATAAGGCCTTTTTTGTACGTGTTCACAGATTAATTTAAAGTGAATTATGGTGACGAATTGATTAGTTTGTTCTATGCAGTGATAATCAATGAGATTATTAATAATATTTAATACTAAATCATCAACTAAACAAAGAAGTACAAGATATATGTAGTTGTAGTATTAATTGAGGGATATGAGGGGTTGAGTGGGCTGAAGGTAGTACATAATACATATACGCATAAACTAAATTTCAGTATCAGAAAAGCATTATCGATCGATGATATTTGCAGATGAATAATTTGTTATTATAGGTGTGCCCGTTTTCTTGGACTGTTTCCCTTGTATGGGTTAGCTGTTGGTCCTCTATAAGAAACCGGCTTTGTCTGCCATACTTACAATCTTATCGATATTGGCATGTAAAGTTCTTAATTGATCCAGAGTTTCTCGATCCATGGCTTCTAGAATGTCTGGTTGTAGTTCGGCAAGTTTCTTGGGACGCATAGATATAACGCCATTGCGCAATGGTATATTAAGATGTGCAAATTTATCGGGTAACCTACAGAAGAGACAATCATACAAAATATATTATAATTAAGGGCTAATTGTTACTCGGTCGACTATTCCGAAACTTACGTATTGGCCACCAAAGGACTGCCACATTTGGAAAGTACTAATTCGCCGGGTTTGGGGAATCTCAGGAATGTTGGGGGTGATTTCATAAAATTATCATCGTTGTCCAGTACTTTTGGCGTACGATCGGCACTAAGAGCTTTAGTCCTATTTGTCATTGGTGTTCTCATTTTACTGCGCGAACTATGTTCACCGCCAACACTATTGATTGACAGTTGTGATGAACTCTGCTTTTTAATGGCCGATCCCGGTATGATGCCAATTTCACCGCAGGCAGAACGACTGCGTCGAGGACGTCTGGCTCGAGCCGAACTCAATGGTCCCGGCGTACGTAGACGTGCCGTCTGGTGTTGGACCAATTGTTGTGAACGCATATTCGACGAATTTAAGAAGGCGGCATTTGTGATGGATGCTCCCAGGCTGCTACCGGTGGAACTATCCTCTGTAAGGTAGCCTTTACCGAATGAGTCAATAGCCAAGAGAATATGCGTAAGTGTAATTAGGAGGAGTAGTAATGAGATGAGGCGTGCGCATATGTATTAAAAACATAAATTGTAGTGCAGAAAAAAGTGGGGAAAAGTAAAAAAAAATACGATTTTACAAAGGAGAAACCATTGATACCCATAAAAAATAAAGCAGAGTAATATAAAACCTAACGAATAAATGTATGAAAGCAATGGGTTATATTAAGTAAGATTAGTTATAATGATACGAAATATGACCAGTACCAAAATCTAAATAGCAGTGGACAGTTATAGAGGAGTCAAATCGAACCGGGTACTTCTGAGGTTGTTAGTAATAAGCCGTATATACCACAATAGGAGCCGGACGGGGTCTTTGTTACCAGGCGTATCCGTTCCGACTGAAGTTTGAAACTAATCTTAAATTAACGATTTTTTTTTTCTATGACATTTTCCTATTATGTACAAATTAGGAAATTGAACACCTCACGTTTAGAAATAATCCCAAAATAGCGAGCTAATTTTTTAGATGCATTTTTGGTCATAATTTATCAAAAAAAAAATGCATATAAAAACCTCCAAAAATCACTATACTGTCGATAGAATTGAACAGAAAGGAAAGTTAACCTTGTATCGATATATTCTATCGGGAGACAATGAATTGGCAAGATCGCATTGAAATATTACGATGCTACTTACGAATAAATCTGGCTTTTTTGTTTTTGAGCTACCGATAAATAAAATTGATTTTATTGCCATATGTGAAGGAAAAACGCACCCTTAAAGTTTGTTATGGCAGTGTTAAAAGGTTGAAAGTTGTTCAAGGCTTAGTTCCAGGATCCATATTGGAAAACTATTTCAAATTATTTCCAGAGTTCGTTCCAACTTTAAGAGCGCTTATTCAAATAGGAATCGTATACTGTACTATAGTAGACAAATTCATTATTGAATGTGTATGTATATGAGAGACAATGGGAATTAATGGGGTGTTTTTGTTCATTTAAGGCAATTGTGGACAATTTCACAAAACCTCTAACAAGAACCATTAAAAAGGATCTAAGGGACAACGATAATAATCCGTTCTGCCAGTCTAAAAATGTTGGACAGTAATAAGCGGACATGTGCTTCTATAGTCTACATTGCATACCCTGTACTCGGTCTGATTTTGACTAGAAATGACCATGATCCAATAACTACATTAAGTGCCAAAAACATCAGAGCTCAGGACAAATATCTACCGTGAAATTGCCAACATTCTGACAAATATGTATCCCCCGCAATTGTGCTCGCGATGCTCATAGACTTTACCGAATTCTACAGAATACTGTAGTGAAATATCTATAGTACACACCTGGAATTTGCATTTCAAACCCATATATAGTTTAATTCCCCAAAACAGGGTTGTTTTTTGTTTTATGGAATTTCTCAACACTTTAATGACAGCCATCGTCTGTCTGCAACAAAGTTCCTGACAACATTTGGATAAAACAATTCATAACTATCGTTCGTGGCTACTACACGTACTATTTCATTGTATTACAAAATTAATCAAAGCTTATTTTCTGAAGAATACCAAAAAGTGTGTATAAATTCACCAAAGCAGACCCGACTGAAACCACCGTAAAGTACCAATGCAACTACAACAAAGATTCCGATTTAACTCACCTTCATCATTGGGATTTGTGGCTTTGGCAGATCTCAACAATGTCGAATTGTTTGAATTGGATAGAGATGAATTTTGGAGATTTCTTAATTTTGATTTTTGTTCCCAATCATCGAATTTCATCAAATCCTAAATACAAAAGAATAACAATAAATGAACACAAAACATCAGCTGCCGACAACAACAAACAAAAAGGTGCTGGTACCCTACAAGGGTATTTTCGCGCAGCGGCTGAACTTACCATTTCAAACAGTTCACACACTTTCATTTGTAGCAAAGCCGAGCTCGTACGCTGCACCAGCATTTTGAATTTATCTTCATAGGTCGTTACATATTCCTGAACTTTACGATCGAAAGTATTTTGAAAGCCCTCCAAAGTATTTTCGAATTCACGGATTTTCTCTTCGCGGTTTGCAGCCTCACGATTGCGTTTGGTGCCTTTTGAGACCTTTGTACGCGGCATCTTTTGGTTTTTGTTATGATCGGATTTTGAATTGGTTAACCAGCACTTTAGAGCGATTGTTAGAATCGCTAAGTTCACCTTTTAACTATTTGATGTCCGTCACTACTTTCTAATTGATATTTCTCTTCAATTTCGTTTGAAAAATATATACAAAATGCCGCTCTCAATGTGAGGTTCGGTTGTGCGTTACTTCTTCGGTCTCATCTGTTTAAAATGCGTATATTGGCGGCACTGCATGTGTCCTGATTAATGGTTGGCAACTCCACAAAAATAAAACCTCTATATTGAGATGTTCCCATGTCACGATTTGTCGCTGACTGAAGAAAACTAGAGACAAGTCACATTTACCCGGGGTTTACACGAAACTGTTTTTCAAAGTTAATCGCAATACATTCCTCCTTTTAACACATATACACATTTCTCATTGCCTTTGTCGCTGTATCAGATTTTTGGAAAACAGTGAATTCGGCAATTCATTTGACGTAATCGACCAACTCGATGAAGCGTCGTTGTTATATGTGAAAACAGAATACAAAACAATCGGAAAATAGCTTAAAAGTTGAAAACAGGTCGACAAACAAAATATAAATTTGATTTTATTGAAATTAAATGTATTGCAGATGCCAATCGAATATAAACAAAACAAAAGCAGAGCACGAAACTATACGAACGACGGTTGCTGAAAAATGTATTGTCTTCATAATTATGTGGACGCCTACTTCACACAAATAATTTTTCCCTTTTTTGACAACTAATACATATTCCCAATTTTCTTAAACCAATTGCCTAGTCTAAACGCAGGGTTAGTATACGTCAGTCTTACCCAGCCATTACACTGTACAGTGATTGTTCAAAAATCTCCACACATTCACACTTTTGCTACCAAATTTGATTGTCCATACTTTTCTCCAAATGCTTTGACAATTTGTGGTGTAGGGCAACATTGTGTTTTTGTTTACTGCAGCGGCAACAAATCTTGAGAGAAGTTACTCTTGCGACGTCATTTTTCAAATGAACATGCCCGTGCACATGTAGACCTCAACTTTTTTCAGATATTCTTCTATTGTTTCGAAGATAATATGTATAAACTGGCAAAAAATTAATTGGCAGGGTTAGAGTTTTCATACTGACGAAAAACTGTTGTAGTTTTGTCTTGTTTTAATTATAAATCATAAAAATGGTTGGCAACTCACATTATTATACAGGTAATGTTTGGTTGGTAACACTTTATCGCACAAATGGGGGTAAAGTCTATTCTTTTGAGTTACTAGTTTTTATATTAGTTTACACAACATTTGTTTAAGAACGGAATTGAATAAAAAAGGATGAGCCAATTGTACAATTTTCTGTTTAACTTATTACTAGGTACAAAGACTATACAGGGGGACGTCTTCCCAAGTGTTTTTTTTGACACATTAGTTTGGCTACACACTCTAGATGACAATATTTAAAAAGTTTTCAAAGCAAATACAATTTTTTAAAACTAATTCCTACTTTTTTAAAACAAATACTGATTAAATACCCTCTTGGATATTTTCAGCAAACGACTTGGGATATCTGCCCTCTGTATGGTCTTTGCTAGGTGGTAATTTCATACAATTTTGTATCCTACTTGTAGTTTATTTCACAACAACTAGTTTAGCGTGTAAATAGTAGTGACCGACCGAATTCGAGTTTTTAAGGTATTGAACTTTGGTCACAAATACACAATTTTAAAATAAAAAAATATATATTCTGTTTGCAGAAAAAAGTTAAGACTAAAGACTTATAATAGACGAAAAATACTTATGAGTGGATGCACTAAGCACATCTACACAAATTAATTACTTATCATATCCATAAATTCGGTCTGTCTGTACGATATATTTTCGGTCGTATGCTCAAATTACCACCCGATGAACCGACAACAATTCTCATCACAATAACGGTGAACATTTCCAGATAATCAGTGGTAACACTGACGATCATAAAATGGTATGGCAACATATTATAGTCCAACATAACGGTTGTTTAGAATATGACGGTAAAAACAAAATAACCGGAAATAAATGTGGCGACCAAAATAAAACATGTGAAAAATTGTAAACAAAACAAACTAAAACACAAAACACTCAGTTGACTGTGGTGGAAATGCTCATCAACAAGGATGGTGGTGGGTATGCTTGTAGCGAGAGCAGAAGGATGCGAGAAGTGTCCTAGGTGAACATATATTAACTTGAGCGAGATATGAAAAACGAACAGTTGAGCATTAACTACGAAACTAAACGGTTGCTAAACGGAGCATATATAAATTCGAGATTGAAAAAGAATTCCTTTGTTATAAAAGAAAAATATCCTGTCTACAGCAATTACACAAGAGTTCTGGGAACGTGGAAAAAATATTGTTCTTGAGAATATATTTGAAATAACGACAAGTGAAGAGCAATAAATATTAATTAAAAGAGGCTAATTCGTTTAAAATCGTGATAATATTAACACTTTTAGTGTTAATTGAATTTTTTTTAAAGATATTTTTTCCTAAAGCTTTTAATCTATAAAAAATTGTTTTTTTTCCTCTTAAAAGGAGAACATTTTTTTTCTATTTACTTAAGAAAATTGGCCATAAAAGCAATCGCACTCGAACATAACTGCAGATATCAGATAAATTCGAAGGGCGAAAAAGGCATTGCTCTTATGTCGTTGAATGGAAAATAATTTATCGATTTATAACATAAATCTGAACATAACGGTTTGCAGCAATCACACCATCCATATACATACACACGCAACATAGGTGTCGTCGTATTGCCGAATTGCCACACTGCACTTGAACCGCCGAGTCACCACGAATTCGTGAGATATAATCGAACGAACGGAAAGAGCAGCCAGACGACAATAGACAACACAGAGCGAGCACGAGAGAGAGGCGGAAAGTACTACAAGTGACAATCTCTCACTCTTCATCTTCTTGTTTGGTGGACAAACGAACGGACGAACGGTTGTTGTTGCAGACACAAGCGAACAAACTGCTGTCATTACAACCTCTGACAAGGACAATAATTATTCTTCTTATACAACAGCCACCAGCATTATTTCAAAACATCGTAAACAGGCCGACGAAACAAAAAATTCTCAAATCTAACCCAGTAACCTACAAAAATCGTCATTTTCACAACCTCAACCTCATTTTTGTTTTGCAAATATGTTGCCATAAACGCGTGCTGCTATCGCTCGAACTTTTTTCCGTATGCTTTGTTTGAATTTTCCCCGTTAAGTTCGTTTATACAAAAAATATTCTTCTTATTGAGACCGACGAAACAAGTGCCAAATACTTTTTTTTTTGTACTGAATCAAACGAGAACTTTTTCACTGTAAATCGAAACAGTACCAAACTCACAGACGACCAATAAGTGCTGTTGCATCGCGCAAAGGAAAACAAATCACAGACAACGACGCATCACGCACTTTTTTAAGTGCCTGTGCGGTCATACGTCGCTGTAGTCGTTGTCGTTGTAGCCGTTTTTGAGTAGTAACTGCGCATTCGAATTTGTTTTATAATAACAATTTTAATAAAAAATCACAAAATTCCGCCGTTTGTCGCATTTGCGTTTGCGAAACTATTTTCTGGCGGCCTCAAGCGTAGCAGATTTAAACCAATGCATTTAGGTTTGAAACATCATAAACCAACAAATAAAAAACATCAAAAGCGATTTTCCGGCAGTAGTAAAATATGTCTTTATCCCGAGGAGAATTCCATTTACAGGTAGGTGTGCTATACATATGTCCCAAAAGTAATAGTCTATGTCCTGGAAATGCATCCCATGTTGAATTAAAGTAGTTTTATAGCTACAGAATCAAAACAATTCATTTTATGTCCAAAATACCCACACCCATTCATTTTAAATCTGCAATAACTCAAAAATACAATTATGTGTCTTGAGATGTTTTTGCAGCATACCGACGATATTTCAGTTTTTTCAGGATGAGGTGTTTTTTTTTGGTACCCATGTCAATATTTTGATTTGTATTAATGTCTGCCTAGCGAGAGACAGATTCTTCACTCGCACATGAAATTTTCGGGCTTTTCGGCAATGTTGCCCGTCTTTTGTTACGACGTTTCTCGGGCAGGTGGATGAATACGTCTTGTTGTTGTTCACCATCAGGCTCGTCTTCGTCGACTTCTTCTCGATGCTTGAAAAAGCACCATTTACATTTTGATCTATCTTCTGGACGATGGCAATGTCGTCGATATATACGAGGAGGATTGTGCCTTCTGTTATTAACTTCTGCCAATGTTTCATTCTGTCTCAGGCATCTGGTATTGATGAGTGGTTTGGAGAGGTCTTCGATTTTTTCTTTCTGACGATCTAGTATCTGAGGTCGGCTGAATGACACGAAAGAATAGCGGCAGATGAGCTGGAAGAAAGTGCATGCCTCAGCACCAGACCAGCAAAAAGCAAAGCGTATTTCCATCTTAATTGCCTCAATATTCTGAATCCCCGTTCATTCTGAAAACTACGTTAGTTACCTTCGAATAAATACACATTTCTTTTAATTAACCATAAACGTTTTGTCCTAAACGAAGTTGACTTTAAAGTTCAAATCTGGCAACTGCAATCAATTCCAAATTATCAAACATACAAAATTAGTAAAAAAAAAAACCTTTTTGGTTTGAATTAAAAAAAATCACGTTAAAAGAACACTTTGTTGTCTACTAAACAAATGATGTAAATTATTGTTAAATAAAAAAATTATTTTTAACTAAAAAAATATTTTATTTTATAAACTTTGTTCTATTTACTTTATCCGATTTACCCTCCCCGGATGATTGCTAAAAATGTTTGGGATTTTTATCCAATACAAGGGGTCTCATTTAGGGTGAAATCGCAACGTGCAATTTCTTTCAATTCAGAGACAGCACCTTATAACTCAAGCTTTTTCAAGAATCGAAAAAAAAAATTAAAGGACGACTTTGCAAGTAACTGTTATTTGACGTAGTCGGTCACCACTGATTGTTCAATCCCGGTGACTGGGTAAAAGTTTTGAAAATATCGCTGATCTCTCTTCAACATAGTAGCGGTTTGCCGTTGCGTCGTCGAGGGAGCCGAAGAATTTTGCTACTTCAGTTCTGCCATCAATTGACTCAAATCGGAGTAGATGGTTCTGATGGTGATCGAAGACAAGCTCACACCTGTGCTTGGAACTTCTCGATAAACCTCGCGATGAAAGAAAGTCAACCGAGACATCGAACTTGTTCTCCAATCACGACAAGCAATAATGACAGAATCGAAGTAAACGAAGGATCTTTCTGGCAAATTGAAATACTGCGGAGTTTGTAACCAAATAAAGAATAAAACGCTTAGTTTACCCAAGAACCACGGACGATGAGACATGGGTATTCGTTAAAACAAATATTCGAGAATAAGATTGTGCTGTCCACGACCTGTCGGTCTAACGAGCTTGGAAATCGAATAATTGGCTTGTCCAACGAGCATCGCCCTGTATCTTCATGTCCAGAATATCAAGAGCGTCTGATTCCATAGAGATTGACAACAATTCAGGATCAGGTTTCTCTTATTGAGTTTGGAAATTTCCGGAGCGAGTTTTAAGCATAACTCCAACCTTTTCAACCTGCGACAAGTAGTTCGTCAGCGGACTGTAGACTCTTCCATATAAAATGGGTGTTATCGTTAGTAAAAAAGCTACAGCTGTTGGAAAAAGCTTATATATGACTTAGGACATCTGCCCTATGGTGAAAATATAAGAATTTTGTTACTATTAATGTGTATCTATGGAATGAATTGAATGTTGAAAACCTCACACAATGTCTACTCAAACGAACGTAATTCCCTAAGACACGAGATTCGTGTGAATTTCGATCTGTTATTCATTTTCCTTGAAAGCTTGAAATGTTAAAAACCTCTGCCACATGTCACCAGTATGACTCATGTTTGTGCAACGCAAATTAAGTGTTTGAAACCGATGTCATTCCGCATTGGATTCAGCTCGTTCAGTTACATCAGCGGTCAAAATAATAGCACCAACTAAACAGTTTTGGTTCAGCATGTGATATTTAGAATGTTCAAAGTATGCTGTTCAAAATAAATCGGAAATATCGATATCGATTTTTAGTAAAAAAATTATTTTATTTAATTTATTGCGAAATATTTCGTTCTTCTTTGAAGAACAACAACACTAAGAAATGTAGGTGTTTCTTCTTCATCGGAAGTTGTCGTACTGAAATAGTTTAATTTTTTTCAATAGTTTACAAATTTTTAACTCATAAAAAATAAGGTCCAAAAAATAGCAACAAAAAAAATGGCAAACATTTACTAAATCATTGTAATATTTTATAAGTACAGTAAATGAAATTTTTCAACACTTTGTTGAATGTCCTTTGGTCCAGGAACCTCCATTTTAAACAGTTTATGTTTTAAAGTCCTGTTCATATTCGGAATTGGAAGGTCTTTTAACAAATAGAACAACCTGTCCATAAAATACTCCACTTCTGAGTGGGTCGGTCTGCATGAGACACTATTGGTGCTATTATTTTGACCGTCACTGAATATGTAGGTGTGCAGGTATGCAATGCCGAATCACATGTAGATTAGGGTGTACTACAGAATTATGTATTTTTTTAGAGAATTTCAAGTTGGATTATGAAATGCTAACATTTTATTTGGAGCCAGTTTAAACTAACAGCAACAGTTTATCTTTTCTTTCATGGACCAGTCACTTTTAAACCACATAAAGGGTGGTCCGCATACAATTTTCCTTTTATAACTTCCCAAAAATTAACAAAAAACAAGGTTTTCGGCATATTATTACATTAATCGAGCATAATTTTATTCATGTGGCTGCCTCGTATGGTGTCCTCGTGGAGTCCTGTCAATCCTGTTCTCCAAAGACTTGGTGACGTTTTCTGGGTCTTGCTGACGAATGAAATGCTCGATACTCGCCTTCAATAAACACACAGCTTGAAAATAAGTTTGCATTCAATCAATAAGCGATTAATTGCGTTTGCCCAAAGATATGATACTGACATTCTGATAAGATTTCGAGCGGGAAAGATCGGTTACTGTCAAAAATAACAAATGATTCAAATAGAAATCACCCGCTGGAAAAATGATTCCAATGCAAAATTCAAAGCGAAAAAAGGTTCCTCTAAAACTATATAATTTACAATTTGACAAAATTATCGCACCGGCAAAAAAATCGTTCTGTGCCAAAAACCAACACCAAACATGACCACAAAATTTTTTAAGAATACATTTTCATTTATTTGAAATTATTTTTCGTTATGCAAAAATTACCCCGAAAATTTCTGATATTTTTAATCAAATGGAACAGAAAAAATTAACCCCAATTGAACTGGAAAAATTACCACAAATTTGTGAGTATTTTTTATTTTTTTCTTGGGGGGGGGGGGGGGGGGATTCCATTTTGCATTGTGGCTCGCTACATATGTTATATTCCGCTCGTATACGAAGTTAGATTTTTTTCACTTATAAGTACAGACCCACTGAATAGAGGAAAGTGAGGATAACTTTTTTTATTTTCTTCAGCTTTAACCACTAAGTGCCAATTAATGAGTCGTTTTTTGTTTAAATGGGGTTCGGACCAAACTCAAATTCATTTTTTCACCTTCAGTTTAAACGTAGTTTAATCGTCCAATATTGAGCGTTTAAACCAGAGTTTAATATCCATATGATTGTGACAGCGCTCAGCGTAAGAAGAAGAGGAATCAAAATTATATTGGTTCACCAAATTCCACAAATAAAATAAATTACATAAATAATGCAGCTGTATAATTCTGTGGATGCTGGAATTGATTTTCGACCATCCAGTTCCATACATGTGTATTTTGCCCGTGTCAAAGTTCATTTGGCAGAGTCTTTTTTAATTCTCATATTTTTTCTAAAAATCTTGTCTGAACAAAATCCACCACAAAAGTTTAATATCAATTTAATTATTTATTGTGAGTGTTGCCACTCACTTAGTTTTATTGGAAACTGAGTTTTACATAATCGTGGTTTAGCTCCGATTTCATTTTTGGATAATCTTATATCAACTTGTGTTTTAGCAATTTGAATTCGAATTTTTTTCGATTTCAGTTAAGTTGTTCTCAATTTTAAATTCAATTTTTCACCAAGGCAATTTAAAATGCTACATGTAGCTCTATTTTAAATAAAAAAAAACTTCAACATTTGTTAAGTAATTGGCGAATTCTAAGAAAAACAATCCCTAAGGATCAAAAAACATGTTTTTAAAAAAGTGTGTGCTACCTGTTTGCCACCGAAAATAATTGTTTGCATAATCGAACATCTATCACTCCAGAAAAATTATTATCAGTACACCCTAGTTGACATACCGTCAGTGTGCCTATTTTTATCTGTAGAGGTATCTCGAGATTTTGTGACCGTAACCGTCATTCCTTTGGTACATGCATGCGAATGAATGTACAATAATATACATACATATATTTCTAAATCTCTTGTTCGTATTTTTTATGAATGAATGAAAAGCCGTATAGAACAGTGTTGATAATCGGGGCGCAGATATGGCAAATGATGTTTTGTACAGATCTGTCGTAGGACCAAAACGAAAAAGCAATAAACATTTCCAAGTCCTTTCTAAAAATTTTTAAATTAAAAATTAACGATGAAATGCAGAAGCAGGCCACAACGGGCCGAATACTATAGTGGTTGATTTGACAACATGTCGTTGATTAGACAACTTGTTGTATTTCTAGAGTTTCCTGGACAACATGATTTTTCTTCTTCTATTCTTATTTCTTTTTGTCTTATTTGATTTTAACTAATTCCTTTTTTTTGCTTATGGAAAAAAAAATGTTTGGAACGTTGTCTGATCCTAAGATTTTTGATCACTTTTTTTTCTGAGTTGACAACACTGTTTTTCAGTTTTATATTTATTTTTATTACCAGTATTAAATACGACGTAATAGGACTACGTGATACTCGTGCGAATACATAATGCAGTTGGGTATATGTACCACTCGTTAGATGCTGCAATTCTTTGTGATTAAAGGCAAACACAGAGGAAGGAAATCGATAAACTGCAACAGTGTTTGTCTTCTGTGAACCAAGTTCTACACACGCACACACACACAGAGAAATGCACTCAGCCGAGTACACATAAAAGGCAAAGCAATTTATGTCACGTATACGCAATGGTGACCTGAATGCAAAAGTACGCATGCAAATCTGTTGGTGTGTACGAATATGTGCGAATGTAAATAATCCTTTGGCGTGTTACTTGTACACACATACATTACACTTCCATATCATCATCATCATCATCGTGTTGTGTTGTGTATGTATTTGTCACGAAGTTGATGAAGATGTTCTTGAACTTTCCATGCTTGCAAAACAAACCTATTGAATTTGCAACATGAATTCAATTAAAAAACATACACAACGGCTCTTATGCATCCACTGTGTCGGTAGATATGTATAATTTTGGTATACGAGAGCGTCTCTTTCATTGGGTTAACTGGCAACAACAACAACAACATGCTTACTTAATGCCACAATGTGCGGGCAGAGAATAAATGACAGAGCAACATATTCATGTGGCGCAAACTCACCTCTTCAAGTTCTCCTGTGCATTTCTCTCTCAGTCATCCAGTTAGTCTTATTCCCCGCATTTATTATCTCTGCGCGCTCACTCTCACCGTAGTTCCTTTGTAGTGTCGTGAGGTTTATACATACATTGCTTCCGTTATCCTTTGTCGTACATTGACTTTGACATAAACAAAAACTGACACTAAAACTAATGATGCTGCGGTTAGGCTCTTGTTCTTCGTTGGGTTTTGTGCTCTTCCTGAAATGCGATTCTTCTCTACTGCTGTTTGTTCATTTCGTCTGACCTTTAGTTTCATTATGACCCATTGATGCTACTGCTGAAGTAGTAAACAACACTCGATGAGTAGTGTGTGCTTAAAGAGCAACAGCAACAACAACAACAACATTGTTGCTTTTTGTTGATGGGGTTTTGTAATGCTGTTGTCTTATTTGCTCGATACCACGTTGTTGTTGCGTTGACTGCAGTCATGTCGCCCCATCAGGTGAAGGTATACAAATGTTTGCATTAGTCATCAATTGTGCTGAAAAAGGCGAAAAGTGAAAACCGTACATCAGCGGGATTTTCCCTGCTGTGGTGGCAAATGTGCTATGTATGTGTGTATGGATGTGGGTATACTAACCTAAATGTCCCATGGTTCTTGTCAACATGACATCATCGATGATCTTTCGATTATTTGGAAGACATATACACACACATACAGTGTAAGGTGTATGGGTAGATATTTCTCGATATATGGATGTATGTATGTATATCAACCCGAACATTATATTTTCACAAACTCCGTAAATACAAATGTACATAAAAATATTTAATAAAAACAACCGTTGTATATGCCGCTTAGTTCTTTTTTAATTCCGTCATAGAAAACCTAAGATCACCTATAACGTCAGTAGCCAGTGCGGTACCAGTCCCAGTCTGTCAAATTAGGAGATGTCTCGGCAAAAGTGGCGAGTTTTCATTTGCATAAAGACATGGGTCTTAAGGCTTATAAAGTTCAGTTAACACAAGAACTCAAGCCGGCCGATCATTAACAACGTCGTGTCTTTGCTGATTGCGTCCTTGAAATGCATGAAAATGATACGGAATTCCAGCGACAAATCATCTTGACTGATGAGGCCCATTTCCACCTCGGTGGCTACGTCAACCAGCTAAATTGTCGCATCTGGGGCTTGGAAAACCCATGCGTTGTTGTGGAGAAGTCTCTCCATCCTCAACGTGTGACTGCTTAGTGCGGTTTCTGGCCCGGCGGGGTCATTGGACCTTAGTTTTTCGAAAATGAGTGGATTAACAGTTACGGTGAATGGATTGCGCTATCGAGAGATGATTAATGATTTTTTATGGTCGGAGTTGGATGATATTGATCTGGACAACATTTACTTTCAACAAGACGGCGCTACGTGCCACTCAAGCAACCAAACTTTGCTCTCTGGAAGAGGTGAGGTGAGATTTGTATGTACAACGAGTGACAAGTTTCAGTTGAAACACAGCGTAAGAACTATTCTTGTCAACCTTGCAATTGAAACCGCTTTGACTATCAGCCAATAGGAATACACTACGCGTGACGTCATTCGATCAACCTGAGCAGAACATATTTTCTCTGTGCGGGATGGCGTAATCATTGTTGCTATCATTCTTGATAGATTTCGTGAGGCTATCCAGGACATAGGGCAGCCACTTTGCGATTTGGTTATGGAAAATTTCATGAAAAGGATATGGTGCTGTAAGCGTGGTCGTGGTGGCCATTTCGGCTGATGTTGCTTTTCATTATTAACGGCATTTATCTCAAAAAAATTTCATTTTTTTTTTTAATACCAAAATAACATCTCTTGTTGGAAAACCCTGTATTTGGATCACGAACATTCTTCTCTCTGGCTTTGTAATGAGTTTGACATTATGACCCATCTTGTTTTCTTGTCCATCGGTGGCATAAGTAAACTTTGCATATTTTCACTGCGAATTATGGTGGGTGTCATTGCGATGCAATAGTTTGTGTTTTATTGAATTTATTCCCTTTAGCTCCATTTTCTTCATATGAAATATATTGATCGCATTCAAGCACTTTTGGCGACTTATTCTGTTTATCTTTTTATATCTCTCGCGATCTCTAATTTTTATCGTTCGCACTCAGAATACAAAATGACACTTTCGTGAAACTTATTTCTATGACTGAGAGTAGCTTTTGTTATCTTTCGCGAGAGATGTACATTTAAAGCATGTGGTAATCGCTCTTGAAAAATAGAAAAAATAACTCTCAATCAGTGAGTGACATAATGGGAGTTACAAATGAATGTTAGTCTCGTGAAGCGAAATATTCCGCCTAATGGATTGTATGCAGAAGTTCAGTAACTAAGTTCAGCTGCTTTATCAGATCACCTTTAGTTTTTTTAAATGTTTGTTTTTTGGAAAAGTTTTTTTTTTATTAAAGAGCCTACTCCTATTCCATTTTTATTAAATTACGCAAATAAATCTTGAAAACAAGAAAAAAACATTTCCAAAAAGAAACATTTAAAAAAAAAAAACTAAAGAAACACATGTAACGAGTACCTATTGCGACAGCACGCCATGTCAATTAAATATTCTTACAAAGAAAATCCAATCGGCGATGCCATTAAAATGACTTCTTTGTTGTTGATATTTTTTTTTTTAAGTTTTTTTTTTTTTTTGTGAATGACATAAACTTGCAGTCATTGCTATTCACGACTCAGCCCTTGATTGCCAGGAACTGCCACTATGTAACCACAAGAGAGATCGCTGTTCGTTCGGCATGGTTACGAGACGAAAACAGATAAATTAAGTCGTTGTTTTTCGGTGTGTGTGTGTGTGTGTTTTTTTTTTAATTTAAGTTGCGATAACTGCTACATTAAATAATTGAAGACAACAATTTGGCAAACAATAATCGAAATTAACATTTGAAATGATATGAACGACACGCAATCCTGTCTGCTGCCGCCTAAAAGTATACACCGCTGCCATGCAAAACCCCCATGCCTAAATGTACTACAAGATGATTGTATGTTAAGTAAATAAATAAATTAATTGAAATGAAAAGAAAAGAAAGCAGCCACAGAATGGAGATGACGTCAGTGGCCGTAGATGCAATCACAAGATACGATACGATTAGTACGCCCCCGTACATTATCCATACACTTGTAGAACTTTCTGTTGGTGGGTCGTTCCGTTACGTTCCATTTCACTTTTTTTGCTTTGGCATTTTTTCTTTTTTTTTTTTGCCAAGGAAATTACTCGTACACTTTCTATTATGACAATTGCTTCCACTCTGTTATTTTCTCCGTCTCATGGCATGGCTGGTCTGTGACATGACGGTCTTGCCATTCATGCACGTTCTTTGGCGATTTGTTTTCTGTATGAGGGCCGTACGGCAATTGCGGTATAAATAGTTTAAAAGTCACTTTGGCTTTGATATACGATAAAGGGGCAATAGTCATGACGATCATGTAGTTGCTGTAAGGCACGGCAAATCGTCTTACTTATTAAGGAACAGACGGGGAACTTCCGTCGAATCGGTGAGCATAAAATTGTGTATACTCAGGCAAATTTCTCCAAAAAATGCATGCCCTGAAGGAGATTGACCCAAATGGACCAGAAAACTTCAATTTGGGGATAACAGAGAAGACGTTCGATGCAGCCACACACAAATGAAGGCTACTTTGGCCCAATATGAGACATAATTTGCTTAACCCCATTATCATAAGACCCTTATACGCGTTTATTGTTAAATCGATTTGTGTTTATTTACAATTTCCTCTAAAAAATATAAAGCTTTGCGAAATGTTGTTTTTTTTTCCCGCACAAGAAACAGTTTAAAAAGATGACGGACGACTGCCTGCCTGGGCGGGGGAAATGTGGGATTTGTTGTTGTTTACAATAGGCGAACAGGAAAACGGAATTTTCCCACACACATACCCAGAGACGACCAACCATATTTGCAATGACAAGGTCAAGTCCATAGAAAGCGCATACCTTCCGACAAACATACACACACACACACACACATACAGAGAATGAAAGAAATAGCAAAGCCTTGAAATTTATATTGTATATAAAAAAAAGCGGCAAAATTTAAGAAGCTTTAAAGTTGTTGACAGTTACAAGAAGACATTTTGCAGTATGAGTGGGCGGTGGGTGTGGGCCTGTGACCGGCTGGCGCTTCCACATGCCAGAAGAAGGCAAGGAAAGGCACGGAAAAAGGAAAACAAGAGAATATACACAAATTGTCACGTTAAACGAGACATGACTGACAACACCACACTACAGTGTCTGACAGATTTTCCACTGAATAAATTTGAATGGGAGGAAATAAACATAATCCGGGGCGAATTAAAATCAAATGAACATTTAATTATCCCAAAAAGTGTCCAATATTGAACTAATAAGATGTAAGGCTCGTTAGTGTCGGGCAATCTACATAAAATATGTGGACTTTGTCAACTTTCAAATTCCCTCCAGACAACAGTTTATTCAACTCTATTGTGAATGAACCTATAGGTTCATCCTCTCTTAGGGAACTACTTGCAGGTTTCCAATATCATCGATCAACATCCATCGCTCTTATCAATACAACTTGTCGATGACTTAAGATGTTAACAATTTGTCTCATTGCAGGATTCACGGGGATCGGTGTACTGCGCGAGTGAACCGGACCCAACTAGTCGAGTCCAGTACGAGTCGGGAAGGCTCATTCACTCCAACGCCAGCATTGGTCAGAGACATCTCAACAGCCAGTCTGCCCTTGAAGGTAACTCCACCGAAATCATTGAAGTCATGTGTGAACCGCAATACACGAGGGCGCGTGATCACTGTGAGTTGCCCATTGTCGCATGTTCACAGCCGCCAGCACCATCGTTACTCACCGAATGTCAGCAATCCAGTGGATCGCTCTTCTCGATTGTGTCGGCGCCGCCCGTACCCCTGGCGGATATGGATGCCAAGCAAATGGATACGCTCGGTGTCGGACTGCAGCCGGTGTGCGGACTCGGCCAGCAAATGGGGGGCAGCGCACAAAATCCATTCGTTACGACCCATTCGGCGGTGTCGATCAATGAGGTTGCTGCCTCGGCACCGGGTTCAGCCACCTCAACGATACCGAGGCGACCGGTTTCTTTGCCCATCGAAACGCCGTATTGCCCGGCCCAGAGCCGTACATTGCACGCCAGTTTGCTGGAACATCAGATATCGGAAATTGAGGAAGACGACAACGAGAACTTGTTAACGGTCTCCAGCATTACGGCAAGACCTTTAATTGCTAAGTCCCGTGAGTTACGCTCGAATCGTAATCTAATCGGTGGCAATGACAAGAGGAAGCGTGGCAAGAATGCCGTACAGAAGACGCCCAGTGGTATTTCCAGTATCTCTAGTACGCGGGATCGTGCCAGTTCCGGCCATCCACCATCGTCGCGCTCCTCTATTAGCACCGATCCGCCGGATGGCGGTTACGGTTGGTTCATTGTATTCGGAGCATTCTCTGTACAATTCTGGGTAGCGGGTCTAGTGAAATCGTACGGTGTGCTCTATGTTGAAATCATGGAAACATTCCCCAGTTCCACGGCCACGGTAGCCTCCTGGATACCGGCCATACTATCGGCACTCTGTTTAGCTTTAGCACCTGTCTCCAGTGCACTATGCCAACGCTTCTCATGTCGCACCGTCGTTTTTGTGGGCGGACTCTTCTGTGCCCTCGGCATGACGCTGAGTTATTTTGCTACAAGTCTGGTCCATCTACTCTTCACATTCGGCATCCTGACCGGCATAGGCGGCGGTCTCTCCACCACACCTGGCATCGTCATTGTATCGCAATATTTTGATAAACATCGGGCGCTGGCGAATGGGATCTGCGTTTCCGGCACAGCAACGGGAAGTTTCATCTTGCCAGTCCTCATCAAGCATTTGGCGGAGAATTTCGGCTTCCACGGTACAATTTTAATATTGGGCTTTTGTATGTTTGACGTGTGCATCTCGGCTCTGCTGTACCGGCCATTGGAGTCCATGCAGAACGACGACAAGATCATCGAAGAGGAGGATGCGACCAAGCCACTGAACGATATAAATCCTAGCAACATAGATATGTTGACCAATTCAACCTATTTGGATACATGTGACGATGGTTTGAATACTAAGTTCATAGAACACTTATTTATGGAGGAGTCCAAAAATCGTCTCAATGACTACTACAGCAATAGATATAATGGTGAGTATTGGAGTCTGTTCGGTCGGAAGCGATTAATACATATGTATATGTTGATTTTAGCATCTGAAAAATCTGTTCCTAATTGCGCTCAGGAGAGCGATGATGAAATCAAAGATATCATTGGCGAGACAACCTTCATCAAGCCCATGAAGAAGGTGCGCAGCTCGGGCATTATGCATTCCGTTGAAGATCTAAGTACCACCTCCACCTGGGTTTATCGCAAAAACTCCGGCACCGATTCGAATCGGGCATCTCGCCGGCGCCGTAATGTTTTTGCCAACGATGAGATTATTTCAAAGATTCAGGCCCACTTGGAAAAACCGCTCTCACCGCCGACCGTGGTAACACGTGGCCTCAGCAAGAGCATGGACATACCCACACCGATCAGCAGTATGAGTGAACAGAAGTCTGCTGATAATCCTCAAAATGGCAGTATCGTGGGTGTGAACTCTTTGGAAGAGGAAGCCGATGATGTCCCCTTAACCTGCATTGAGCGCATCGAAATCTATTTGGACATAAGTCTGTTGAAGGATCCTACATTTATTTTAATGTGCCTATCGGTTACTCTCATGTCGGTGGGTTGTCCCTATATGTTGTATTATTTGCCAGCTCATGTTATATCGATCGGTAAGTTTTGTTTGATTTGAAGTTGTAGTTGTGAATTGTGAAAAGGTGTTTTCATTTCATTTCTTGAAGGATATAACAAAAGCGAAGCCGGCTACTTAGTAACAGTTAGTGCTGTTTTAGATTTAGTGGGGCGTTTGGGACTGGGATGGCTCTCGGATTTGCAGTTGTTCGATCGGAGGAAGATCTATGTTGTGTGGTAAGTGAAAAGTCCTGAGCCAGAATCTAGTGGTGTGATAGTTATTGGTGTAAGCTTTGAATATGTGTAATTGGAATAATTAATGTGCGGTACAGCTGGTCCTTTGGAAAAATTTCTGTCTCAGGCTGGTTTCTTACCAATAGTTTGCGTCTCTTTGCAGCAATTTCAGAGTAAAACTAATTCGTTCACAACAGTTTGAGTATCAAACCGGTCTCTTCAAACTGTACTCGTTAAAAACGTTTAATTCTCTTCAGAACATTTAGAGTCTCAAACTGTTACTTCAGTCTTAAACTGGTACCATGAGAAAAAGCTTGAATCTCACACTGGTTTATTTGAAATAGTCTATGTGCATCGGTTTGAGACTCAAACTGCTACCTTTGTATAGTTAGAATATCCAACTGGTCCTTTTATAACAGACTGAGTCTCAAACTGTTTGTAGAAGATCAGAATCACTCAAACTGTATGTAAACGATGGATTCTCAAACTGTTTGTAACAGACCGATTCTCAAACTGGTCTCATTAGAACCGAACTAGTTCCAAGCACTTTGATTTTCAAACTTTTCAGTGCATCTGAAACTACCCTATTTACAGCAGTTTTTAAATCGAATTCGTTTGCGTCTCAAATTGTTCGCATTGAAACAGCTTGTTCTCACTCGTTGGAATCCTGTACGTGTGTAGAAACAGGCTGCGTAAACCGGTGAGGCAAGAGAAAATGAATTAAAATCGGTTTTTGTTATCATTTCACAGATATTCTTTGCTTTATTATGAATCAATATTTCTGTAATTGGTAGATTGTAAATTGTACTAGCAATTAAATTGTTTAACTTATTATTTTTTGTCCACTTTTTTTTTTGAATTTTGAGAGAGAAATTAAAAATACAGTGGAACATCCATAACTTGAACTTCGATAAGTCGGATTTTTTTTGAAGTCGAAACACTTCTAATCCCTTAAACAATTTTATAAGTCGAACTTTTCTACGGAAACATTCCGTCGAACTTTTCTACGGGATAACGGTGGTCCGAGTTATGGAAGTTTGACTCTAGATTTAATTCAGTGCGGTATTTCTGTATGTCCATTCTATCACACCACAGTTACACTCTAGCATTGTACTCAATTCCGTTGGATGTCATCGTAGACATAGAAAATATTGATTTTTTTGTCCCAACGAGATTGAGCAAATATTATTTTCGTTCTCTACTTTCAGCATATTCGGAGCGGGCCTGGCTGTTCTTACCATACCCTCTGAGTACACCATCTATTTGGTGGGCCTGTCGGCGGCCATCTATGGCTTCTGTTTGGGCAGCTGGTATGTCCTGATGCCAGTTTTGTTGGCCGACATCTTCGGCACCGATCGCATCAGTTCCAGTTACGGCCTAGTACGTATGTTTCAATCAATCGGCGCCATTTCAGTTCCGCCATTAGCCGGTTATCTGCGCGATCTGTCCGGCAGCTATGCCATTGTATTCTACTGCATGGGCTCGTGCATGGTCTTGGGCTGTGTACCGCTGCTGGTCTGGGCGGTATTGGAGTGTCGTGAACGCAAACTCTACGAGGGCAACGACAATGAGGACACCTCATCCGTATCTTAAGTGAAACGAAAGCATAAAATCGAAATAAGTATTTTTGGAATAACTTTAGTTGTAATTATTTTTTTAATGTACCATGTGGGTGTTGTCGCAAAAACACTTTCCCAGAAGAATCTATAATTTGTTGTTATATTTTTAAGAACTTAGCATTGTTATTACGTAGTAGACGTTTGCAAAAGGACATCAATCAAATTACACTGGTCTACACAGAGAAGTGTCGCATTGGATTTAGGTCTGCTGTATCGGAAGTCACGCCGATTGAGCGCTCCAGAACCTCTCAAAAACAACCCATTCATGTTCAAAACACTACCAAAGTCTTTGTTTGTCGTTAGACCAGTGTTACATTTAATTTAAATGTTAAAATTCGATGATATTTTTTAGTATGTCTGTCGTTAGAAGTACATGTGGTACATTTTATTTATTAATCTACCCCCGCCCGACAATTCAGGAATTTGTAGTTGTTTGTTTTTTGTTCAAAGAACTTAGAGATTTCAGAAAGTGTGGGGGTTGTTATTAAGTCGAATATTTTTTATACATAAATTAGTCGAATAGTAAGGTATCGCAAACATATATTTTATTTGTAGTTTTTAGCAAGAGCATTTAGGAGCATTTTTGTATATGTCCTCCGGTCCTCCTGGCCAGGACGGGCATTCATTTGTGGTATTAATTTTGAGATTCATTCTGTGCTGATGGAGTTCTGATCATTTTAGGGGACACAAAAATTTAGTCTATGGAATTTAGCATTCTTTTCCAAGGGTAGGACAATTTTTTTTTGTTCGCCCCTCCTTTTGTTGTAGTTAGAAGGGTCTACACAATTTCAAATTCCGGCAAGAACATCTGACATTTGTTGGCAATTTCACCTCGCCGAAACTAGAATTTCCCAATAGAGAGCTTAGGAAGTACAACGTGCACAGCTATCTATAGTTGAGAAAATTTGGTCGTTTATTCCTTAAGGTATAACCTGTTCCCTTACTGCATAGGCTGTACTTTCCATGAAGGGGTCCTTTGTTCAGAAGCGGCATCCTCCGAATCTCATGTAGGTCAATAAACCCACACGCCTCTATTGTGATACTGCTCCAAGAGTTATTACGTTTAAATTCAACCGTATATTCGGATAAATTGTCAGAAGTCCAGTTCGCTTCGGGATTCCGTATGTTATGTGCTCCAGACGTACATAAGTATCGTCACTGATCCGTTCTCGTCAACCCCAAAATGCCTGTATCTCTTTTCTTCAGCCACTTTGTAAGTCAGTACTTTCCTACAGAGTTCTGGAACTCGGTACGGTTTTCAAGAGGGAGTTAAAGTCGGTTACTCAAATTGCAAATGACACCGAGAACGATGATCGTGAGACATGACCGTTTAGTGTCAGCTGCCTTCTCTAATCTGGTCTGACCGTAATGCCTACGTTCCCTGGTGGTCTTCATCGACTTTAATGAATCTTATCATAAATACTGAGAAGAAAATTCATTAAATTTGGGAATAAAATAGAGGGAATATTTGTTTTTTTTTTTTGGAATCCTTGTCTATACGCATTTCACTCATATTCTAGTTAGATCATATCTCTTTAACTTTAGACTGGAAAAATTAAATATTTAGTGTCCGAATGCAAAACTATCTTCTGTTTCATACAACAATGTTATAAGAGTTGACATTTGTAGATGTCAGTCAGTTTGTATAGAGTAGACATCCATAACTGTTGATAACTTCCAAGCTACTGTTTATTTTATATAATTGTTAATATATTTTATTTGATTTTATTTTATTCATTTTCTTTATGTATTGTTGATCTATAGTCTTCATATCGTTTTGTTTCTGTTCGTCGAGTTCGAGATCATTTATTATTTGTATTTTTTTTTCTTTTCTGTTCTTATTTTATTTTATTTTTATTTTATTTTATTTTATTTTATTTTATTTTATTTTATTTTATTTTATTTTATTTTATTTTATTTTATTTTATTTTATTTTATTTTATTTTATTTTATTTTATTTTATTTTATTTTATTTTATTTTATTTTATTTTATTTTATTTTATTTTATTTTATTTTATTTTATTTTATTTTATTTTATTTTATTTTATTTTATTTTATTTTATTTTATTTTATTTTATTTTATTTTATTTTATTTTATTTTATTTTATTTTATTTTATTTTATTTTATTTTATTTTATTTTATTTTATTTTATTTTATTTTATTTTATTTTATTTTATTTTATTTTATTTTATTTTATTTTATTTTATTTTATTTTATTTTATTTTATTTTATTTTATTTTATTTTATTTTATTTTATTTTATTTTATTTTATTTTATTTTCTTTTCTTTTCTTTTCTTTTCTTTTCTTTTCTTTTCTTTTCTTTTCTTTTCTTTTCTTTTCTTTTCTTTTCTTTTCTTTTCTTTTCTTTTCTTTTCTTTTCTTTTCTTTTCTTTTCTTTTCTTTTCTTTTCTTTTCTTTTCTTTTCTTTTCTTTTCTTTTCTTTTCTTTTCTTTTCTTTTCTTTTCTTTTCTTTTCTTTTCTTTTCTTTTCTTTTCTTTTCTTTTCTTTTCTTTTCTTTTCTTTTCTTTTCTTTTCTTTTCTTTTCTTTTCTTTTCTTTTCTTTTCTTTTCTTTTCTTTTCTTTTCTTTTCTTTTCTTTTCTTTTCTTTTCTTTTCTTTTCCTTTCTTTTCTCTTTTCTTTTCTTTTCTTTTCTTTTATTTTATTTTATTTTGGGAAATCTATTACAATTAGTCTGCAAATTTACAAATTAAAACCGATCAATGACCTTTTTGAATCACATTCAAAAGCAGCTTAAACCCAAAACTTAACACTAAGATTAGCCTGATTTCTCCCATAAATTGCAATAGACTCCCGACAATATTAGACAAACAGGATATTTTTGTTGACGTATTCGCATATGTCAACAAAATACAGTTTTGGTTGAATATTTTCCGGCCATCTATTACAATTTGTATAAAACGCAAACATGGCATTAGAATATTTCGCCATTGAACTTTTAACCCCGTATTCATACAAATTTAAAACTGCCTTCTTAGCCCTTTAACCACTGAAGTCGAACCCCTTAACAATTTGAAATGAATGTCAGTGATGACCGTCTGTAGGCGGTCTTAGTGGTTAAAGGGTTAACAAAGCTGTTTTAAATTTTTATGAATACGGGGGTTAACCATTACAATAGTAGAACTCGCACACTCATCCTTAAGGCTAGTTTACACTAAGGCATATTTGTCAGCGGCGAAATCTTTTGATAATATTTCCTGACACAATTTGAACGGACACGTTCAAATGTACCTCAGTGTAAAGAAGGCATTAGCTAATATTCTCCAATCAAAGATATTTTTAGTTTCCCTAGATTGGAATAAATAAAACGTATTCTTAACAAAACGCAGGTAGATAGCAAAAATTATTATTGTAATAACACATACTATTTTTGTAGTAATTGAATAAATATCATTTTCAAAACAACCTGGGGCCCTTTACACAATGATCGTTTATGCACTGGCCATCCAGGGTTTAACTAATCGTTTCGGTATTCACAACATTAATCTGTGGATAGTCGGTGTCCAGCCTGTCATTGCGATTTGCCGAGCCCTATGTTTAACTAGTTTTCATTCCTCTGCTGTTTCTTCAGAGACCAGAAGAAATAAACGGGAAAAACAAATCAACCTAAAAGCACTAAAAATGCGCAAAGAACTGAGTTATTTAAAAAAAAAAAATGAAGACATTTAAAGATTATAATAATATTAAATATATTTAAATAAAGACAAAGACAAAACACCTGCAAATTATACATTTATGAAACAAACAAATAAAAATGAAAATAATAATTTTTAATCAAACCAACAACAACAAACAAACACACAGAATATATTAGAATTAATATTAAATTTAAACTAAAAAAAAAGTAACAGAATATTCAGTTTGAGTTGGTACCACGACAAAGAGGCAAACAAAAAAATTTGAACGAACAAAAAACAAAATATTAATAAAAGAATTTAAATGTTAAACACATGAGATTATTTAAATAAAAATAAAACTGAACTAAAAAAAAAAGTAGAACGTAAAAAATAAAGGACACAAAACCAACCATTAAGTGTAACAAGGAAAATAACCATATGCGAAATAATAAATGAAGATTGTGTTTTAATCCGAACATGATTAAAATGTCACCGTGTGGTATTCAATTTTATTACAGATTTCCTGCCTGTTGCCGGATCTCAAAAGAAAACGTATGCCAACGGACGCCAGTCACTCACATATGCTTCAAATAGCGTTCCACTATCTTTCGTCTGATCGTTCGACTGGCTTTACGTCGTCTCATAACGTAAGACATTTGAATAAAAACAACCGAGAATGATAGAAATAAAGATTACATCATGCGCAGGATTGTAAGGGTTGCCAACTCTATGTGTAAATTTTTCGATTGGAACACAGCGTAAGAACTCAATTGAAATTCATGCGAAATCATTGGTAAATAGAAATGCAAGTTGCTTTATATGATCAAATTATTAGTCCTCGCAAAACAACGCTAGTAGTATGTGAGAGAGAGACTGCTGTAAATTATTAGCCAATATGAACAAACCAACAAATTCAAAAACAAAACGCTTATACGAGATATTAAAGCGCCAAAATACCGTTTGAATTGCAACTCTGCCCCAGATGAAAACAGCTGGTAGCATTTTTCTGTTACGATCGTTGTTTAATTTTGTATTAAGAAAACAATGGACTAAACGATCGCAGTTCAGTTTCCGCAGGAGACCGGAGAAATCTACAAAAAGAATAAACAATATTAACTCCGTTCACAAACTTTCACAAATCAAATAATCTCCAGTTCCATACATACGTCTGTTGTCCATTGCAAAGTTAATTTTGCACACTCCTTCCAAAACTTTTGGCAGGGCTCTGCCACATCTTGTTCCAAATTTATGGTTTTCCTACGAAATTCACTAATTAACGTAAATTTTAATTTTAATTATTCACGGGAAATATCATGGCACAATAATAGAAGGTAATGGCAATTGCACAACAACAACATTTCAGATACAACCCTGGGTATATTGATTGTAAATTTTTAGCAAACTATAACATAATGCTAAGGAGCCCCTAAATTCTTTGTTTGGCTCTTTGATTTGAATGTTTAATGCGAAAATGTATTCGACATTTGAAAAAAAATACTAAATCAACAATTGACATGTAAACAATGATTTTGACAATTAAAATTCTGTCAAAATGAAAAAAATTGTAATCAGCTGTTTAGTATATGTTTTTTGATAAAACTGTTTGTGTTGCCGAAACTATGACCCGTGGATTATTTTGACTGACCACAAGGGTTTTTACATTTTTTAACGCCCGGTAATCGGGAATTCCCTGGAGATGATTTTCTTTATAAAATATAATGAAAAATACTAGTATTTCAAAAAAAAAAAAATAGTTTTATTGGTTTTTTAAACCAAAACTTAATTCAGGTATGTTAAAAAATGATTAATAAAACTGTAATTAAACACCTCGACAATTAATATTGAAAAAAAGTCCTGTACAATTTAAATGTAATAAGATCAACTAGTTCAGGAATGCTGCAGGAAGTGAAAAATCGTATAATTTCCCAGTTAAAACCCGAAATCACAGTTTTAAAAAGTGCCTAAAGTTGCATTTTTTGGTAGTATTTTATTTCCGGGAATTCCGGAAATCGGGAACAAGGGTGGCAACAAATCTTACAGCTCATTTTAATGTTATGGACAAGTAATCAGCCAAACTCGAGCTCGTAGATAAACAAGGTGACACGAAAATGCTTAATACTATTCGCCTTTCTCGGTTCGGTTTAAGTGAACTAGAGTTGTCCTGTCTCGCTGAACAACTTCACATGTCACTGTGAAATGGGGATTAAAAAAAAAAAGTTTAATTAAAAATACTCCGTTAATTTTATTAGGTACATTTAGAGAAATAATAATTTATTTAAAAAGATTCGTTAGCGGTTCTCACTATCCTATCACAAAAATAAATGGAGTATAACAAAAACATGTAACGAATAATTAACAAGAATAGTTAACAAACTTAACGAGATTGTACTAGTTAACAACAGAGGAGTGGGGTGGTATGGGCATAATTTAAATTATGAATTTGGTTTGAAATATTTACATAGAAATGTTAAATAGCGAGCGTGGCCTAGAATTTCTCAGCGGGTGGTCCGTATTGATCGGCAGGTGCGGGTGGTGGACCGTATTGTTCGGCGGGCTTGGCTTGTTGCTTGTACTTGATGAAATACACCTCGGGTTTGCTGGGTTCGGTGGGTTGGGGTGTAGGCAGTATCAGGGGCAATTGTTCCTCGGGTTTCTTGACCAACACATAGACCAAGGTTTTGTGTTCATCCTGGACGGGTGGTGGGACGACTTGACGCACGGGTGTTGGTGGATTGGGTGCCTTGATGAAAATGATTTTGTAGTGTTTCTTGGGAACGGCCGTTTGAATGGGTGCTGCTGGTGGATATGGCTCCGGTTCCTCTGGGGGCACATGCACATACACGTTCTTCGTTACAATGGCCTCGGCAATGGGAGCGGGTGGTCCATAGAAAGGAGCTGGAGGACCATAGATGGGTAAAGGTTGAGCTGGTGGTTGGGAAGGTGGCGGGCCATACTGTTCAGCAGGTTTGGGTGGCAGGTATTCCTTCTGTGGTGCTGGAGCTGGTGGGGCGCCATATCGACTTTTGGGTGGCTCCGGCCGGGCCGCTACCACAGCCAGGGTGCAGGCTAACACAATTAATAATTTCATGTTCGTTGTTGACCTGTTGCTCTGAATCTCGGCAGAATGCGTTGTTTGTTCTTCTGGGTGTCGTTGTGATTTGATACTTGTTAACGGAACGTACTTGGATTTTATACCACAGCGGAAGTTGAAATTTTTCTTTTGGATTTCGCTGTCGCTTATTGCCGTTTCGTTTTCAATTACGTTTATTACATATCTTTATTTTTATCGTTTTCATTTTCAATTTCAATTTCGTACCGAACGAGCGAGTACATTTTGTTTTTGTTTAAATGGAATTTCTGTTTACCAAGTGCGACTTTTTTTTTTTGGGGGATTTTTGATTTTTTGCATAATTTTTCAAATTGCTCGTACTCATCATGTGGATCGATCACATACGAAAACGGCGACGCCGAAGCAAAAGCAGGCTCATAAACAATGTGCCTCGTACGCGTATAACGTTACGAGACGCGCATATTAATGGCCGACCGATTGGCTGGAAGTGATTCGCTGCCGCTGCTGCTGCTGCTGTCACCGCCACCGGGAGATGATGACAAAATGCAACCATGTTTGTACTCATGCCCAATGCATTGCTGCGCTGCTTCATTCGTCGCAGTGTATTTGTGTTGTTGTTTTTTTTCGCCAGAAATAGTCACACCGCATGTGTTTGCTTCTTACAAGAAATTATGTAACTTGTTGTTTTTGCTTTTCAATATTATCCATTTGATATTGTTTGGGCCAATTGTTTGGCGTGCATTTAGTCACGGTGTCAGCAATTAGCGGCGAATGTTTTTGCGTGGATTACTTTTGGCAAAAGGCTGAGGAAAAACAAGCACACAGTGTGTAATATTTATTTTGCTGTCAAGCCATCACACCCTGTTTCGGATTACGAATGATGCCTTTCGTAATACTACACTGAAGGAAATTGCGGTACCGTTTCAATTTAGCTGGTAATTTGTAATGGGAACGTGTCGATTAAAAACCAATTGGCTTTGTCGATTATTTGCCTCGATTTAGGAATCTTCGTAAATTTTACTCATTTTTCATTCAAAAAGTGATTCTCCGGCCATCGAGTTGTACATCCAGAGGACTTGGCCGATAGTGAAATGAGTGTGAATGACTGGGTTCACAGTCTGACCCAACAGGACGTCACTGAAAATAAGTAATATTGATGGAGAGAAAACAGAACCCTGTGGTACTCCTGCGGTCGATCTATGCTCGTTAGATGACAACCCATCTATAACAACTCGTATAGAGTGATCTGTGAAAAAGCTCGATATTAATCGAGAGAAGCTATTACCAACACCAAAAGCAATAAGTACTTGTCCTTCTGAGGTCTTTATTTGAAATAATTCAATTTTGTATAATTTACAAAACTTATTAACATCCCCATACTTCAATTTGAACGCGAAGAAAAAATCCTAGGTTTTCTAAATCCGGTCGCCTTTTTTTTCAGCCAACCCGTCGACAAAATAAAGGAGTGACTTCCATCCACATTAACTGTGGTCAGATATGTTTTGACTACTAGAAACTGCGAAGTTTGTAGGCCATAAAAGCCGGACAATGGCAAATAAGGAGTTCGGTTGTCTCCTCCAGCCCCTCTTAATCGTTTCATGTTCTACAGAAGTCGTTGTATGGGATCGGCAGACTTCGAGCAACGAAATGAAGGAGTGACATGTTTTGTCTACCAGAAGTCGTTGTATGGGATAGTCAGTCTTTGAGCGGCCAGTGGCCTGTGACGACAGCTATGAGGTTTCTTCGATGGAATCGTGGCAGATTAATCGCGGTGCGCGTCCTCAACTGGTCAGGTTTTTTTGGTTTCCAGGCATGTTGGTTCATTTCTCCAACTATCTTCCGCAATGAGATTAAGTTTCCAAAAAATATCAGCGGTTTCCTCTCCTAGATGCCCACAGCATAAACTTAAACCTATTTGTGTTCAGGGTAGTGGTAGCTTTCGCATGTGCATTAGCCGTTTAACAACTATGTCACTATGCCCATGAACCCATATAAAGGTAACTGTCGAATGTCTTGCTATCTGTTCTAGAGTGACCCGTCATTCTTGCGCAATTCTGGAAGTGTGGTACACATTCTCTAGGAACGAACCGCCTTAATATCAGTAAATATACAGATATCCCTGCATGATATTGAATTTGTCGTGCGGCAGTTTCTACAGCCATTATTCTTCTCTAAGCGATTTGGAACCGTCAGTAAATATCTGAATATACTTTACGCACTGAGATCGAGATATTCGGCGGTAGCCAGTTAAGTAGTGAACAGTGCCTTAGACGGACTTGTCCTAAGAGCACCAGTTATCATAATCGCCATAGTTCTCATCATTCGCTCGAACCTACCCTGACGATTGCTCTTCTCCAGCGCCAACAACCAGTTAGCAGATCCGTAGAACAGAATTCGTTTCACGACAAAAGTCGTTGCCAGTTGAGGCCAATGGTAGCAGTATAATGCAACATTACTCCAACATAGATCTCAATATGCCGCCATTTGTGACGAAATGTGTTGCCAACCAAAAAACAAACCATTTTAACAGCTGCCAGCAAGCAGACGACCTAAATGACATGCTGGTTGTCCAACCAAAAAGCCAAGTTGGCATCACCTATCTCAGCTGAAGCAATTGCAAAATAAATGCAAACAAATGATATTTAGTGATTGATTGATTTTTTTTTATTGCTAAAAAATATGAATTTTGGAGGAGAATTACTTTAAAGTTATGGGACGACTTGAGATTCTGGTTGCCAGGGACAGCTAGCAGCAAACGTATGGATATGTCCTCTATCGGCCCGGACAATTAACATCGGAGACAAATGTCAGCATTTTTTGATCGGGAGGATTTTGTTTGTTCTTTTTTTTTATCAAACAAAAGTTAGCGATTTTTAATTAAGGGACAGAAAAACTGTCAGAGCCAATAAATGAGTTCAATCACGATTATGTAAAACTCAGTTTCAAATAAAACTCAGTTCAAACTTCAAATACGTTTTTGAGTGGTCAGTCAAAACAAAATCCACATTTTCGGCTGTTGATGTTGCAACACTCACAGTTTTATCATAGAACATATCGCTCATTTACTTGAATAGTGGCATAACTCAAAACAGGATTTTGTCAGGAGAGCCGTTTAAAATCGTCAATTTCGTCGTACTTTCCAAATATAGAAAAAGAACTGCAGGCTATTTCAATAATATGGACACCTGTCATATGAATGCACAATACTCAGTAGAACAAAAGCCAATTTAAATTAGAGATTTACAGCTTTTCCAAGAGCAAAAATATATAAAGTGAATTTTGAATTATGCCACTATTCAAGTAAATGAGCGATATGTTTCGGGTGAATAATTCAAATGATATTAAACTTTTGTGGTGGATTTTGGTCAGACAAGATTTGTAGAAAAAATTTGAGAATTAAAAAAAACTTTGACACGGGCAAAAGACAAATTTGTGGAACTGGATGGTCGGAAATCAATTGCAGCATCCACAGAATTACACAGCAGCATTTTTATGTAATTTTTTTTATTTGTGGAATTTGGTGAACCAAAATAATGTTGATTCCTCTTCTTCTTTCATTGGGCGCTGTCACAATCATATGGCTATTAAAATGTTAGTAGTCGTTTAAACTGAAGACTGAAAAAATTAATTTGAAGTTTATCTGTAGTTCAAACGCAAAACGAAGATCAACCTTGACTTATTTATTGGGCCTAAGTGGGTCCCGATTTTGTACGGAAAATGCTTAAGTTTATTTCCGTTAGCTTTGTCGTTCTGCAAGCGAACGTTAACGTTCGACATCGTGGGTCCGGCTTCGTATCGTTTCGCTTACGTAGACAGTTCAACAGTTTAAAAGTTTTAGAGCCCTCGAAAATTTAATGAAGTTTAAACCGTAGTTGCCGGTCAGTGAGTATACAAATTATATTCGAGAGAAGTTTCCCATCTGTTCCTTCAAGTAAAGAAGTAGTTCAATGACCTGCACATGCACATCCCCCCCCCCCCCCCCCATCATTACAGAAGTGCATAAATCAAATAAATGTTGTTATCTAAACCCATAAAAAAATATCACTGCAATTGTTTGTACTAGTTTTTTGTAGTTTTAATTCACTTTTTTTTTTTAAATATAAAATATAAATAAGAAATGACAGACACGTACTAAACACCAGCAGACACAAACACACACCATAACCATTATTTTTTTGGGGCCGCGCGTGACCGAGCAAACTGAATATGCGCTACTGTCGAGCCCGCAAAAAGGAATGAAGAGAGGAGGGAGTTCTGTCACAACAACAACAAAAAAACCGAATTTTGTCGATAATAAAACTGACCAAAAAAATTGTATTGTATTTATTTAGTCAATTAAACAATAATTATTTATGTAATGTAATACATAGGCATCGTAAGTATATGAAAAAAAAACGAAAACCCCGTATTTAGGTTAGGGTCAAGCGGTACTCGTGTGTGCCCACAATTCCCACAACGGCTGACCTACATACGTACATTGCATAGCTGTGAGGTAGGTCTCCGTTAAATATATGCATATCGTGGCAAGAATCTGGCGATGTTTGTACAAAACGCGGTTCAGTTTCTTAATAACAGACGGTCTGGGTGTTTGTCGAGACCCCATCTATGTTGGGATGAAAACTACTTTCGCTTCATCAGAGAAATCTGACCGATGAATTAATCTATTTCAATTTCTCAAGTACGGTTCTGTGATATTAGTATACGTTTGTTATTTATTAATTAATTAATATGTTGTGAAGTCCAGTTTTTTTAAATTGATAAATAATGATTTAATGAAATGAAAAGTAATTGAATTCTAAAGAAGAAGTTGGAAAAAAGCCTGCGTAACGTTGAATGGAAAAGATGACATAAATTACTTTTTATTTAAGTTCATTATAATCACATGACAACTTTAGACAAAATGTGGATGATTTTGACACAACACTCATAAACCTGTCTGAAGTTCTAACTCAGTCTTGGTTGAAACGGAGTTTTACAAAACCGTACGTGGTTAAATACAATCTCATTGGACCTTAACCCTAGAACACTAAACCCGGCCTGTGAGGCGAAGTGATTTCATTATACGATATTTTATTTTACGATCTGTTACAAATATCAACACGTGGTTTCGTGTCAACTCAGTCGACTGCTGTACCAATTCGCTTTTGTTTTCTTATTAAATAATTATTTTAAAAATTTTGTAATTTTTACAAAAGTAGACTCACAGACGCGGTTTAGTATTTAAGTGTCAAAAAAAAGGTTTGGGGCCAATTAATGAGTCAAGGTTGATTTTCGTTTAAACTGAAGTTGAACTTAGAATTAAACTTTTCAGTCTACGTTTAAACGCACGTTTACTAGCCATATGATTGATGAAAATTATTTATTTATTTATTAATTACAATACAAAGTAAATTTATATTCTCATTTTGGGTCCAAGTGTATACCGAGTGACACAGACGATTTGGCTAAATTTTTCCAGCGACAGACCAAAGCCCAACCTACACGCTGATAGACAAGCACGCTACAAACTCGCCTACCTGGGGCGCCTAAATCAAAATTAAAATTATTTTAGTTCACCAAATTCCACAAATAAAATAATTTACATAAATAATGCAGCTGTGTTATTCTGTGGATGCTGAAATTAATTTCCGACCATCACCACCATCTCACATACATGGGTCTTTTGCCCGTGTCAAAATTCATTTAGCCGAGTTCTTTTAATTCTCATATTTTTTTCTAAAAATCTTGTCTGACCAAAAGCCACCACAAAAGTTTAATACAATTTTAATTGTTCACCGGAAACGTATGTTTTCTGATAAAACTGTGAGTGTTGCCACATCAACAGCCGAAAATGTGGATTTTGTTTTGACTGACCACTCAAAAACGTATTTGAAGTTTAAACTTGGTTTTACACAATTTCGGTTTAACTACGATCTCATTTATTGGTCCTTAGTGTTCTAGGGTTAATAAATGACTCTAGTTTTTCTATTTCTTATTCAATATGAATATTTATATTTTCCTACAATTATCGCCAATGCCACAAAATTTCTTAGAAATCAATTTAATTACATATTTGCCAATTGCATCTGTGTAATTGATTATCGATTGCAAACAGCGTAGATACATTTTATCTAAAGAACGTGACCTCTATTCACTCTCAGAAAGCAAGTCACTAACTACTCGAAAAATAAAAAGACACTGCAATAACAGGTGGCGCAAAAGTAAACATCCGATGTTTTTTTTTGGCTGTAATTAAAAAAAAAAAATGAAAAACTTTGATTCTTCTTGTGGATTATTTTTATTTGGTCTTTTAATTTTTTTTTTACATCAAGTCGAGAATATGAAGTCATGTAAATGGCCGCCGCCAGAGTTGCCACTGACATTAGGGGCCAATCGCAAAATGTATCCTCTGATAGGAGGATTACTTTTGAGCCACCCTGTACTATACAAATCTCTCTTAACCGAAGCGGGATTTTCCGAAGAAACAAAAAAAAAAAAAAAAAACGACTGCAATTTCAGCCATTGAACTTGTGTGTCATCGAAGATCATGGAATTCCTCGAAGACAATGTCGTGTTAGACGCTCTGGCCAACAGGGAACGAGAGCCTACACACATACATACATGCGAAACTAAATTGACCAAAGAGAACATGTCATGAGGAGTGAATGTTGCAGAACATACACACATATGGATGCGCTAATTTTAGAACAAATGGACACCTTACGAAATACATGAGTGTGTATGTATTTCATCGTATGGATCCCGGTTTTTATGACTGACCAAAACAAAGAAAAGTGTGTACTATGTTTGATTTTTTGAATTTAAGTTGGCAGGCAGCCACTTTTCAGTTACACTACAAAGGAATGGAACAAATCGTTTACGAGTTATGAAAAATGAAAACTTTTAAAATAATTTAAAATAAAACTATCCATAGAAAAAAACATGATCTAGTATCCTGTCACAAATATACAATTCCACTCACTGACCCTTAACGACACCAAACAGTTTGAAAGCAATTAAATAGCCATTAAATAATCTCTCTTTTAAACAGTCAGGCCAATCGATATCCCTCTTTTTATTTAAGTCAGATTGTGTGCCATTTATGTATGTGACAACCATCAGAGAGTCTAACTGTCAGGTATTTTACTCGTATGTATATGTACCTTAATGGAATGTCTGTCAGATTTCACATACAGCCGTACGCACTTAATGAGCAGACTCTCTCCCTCTATTTCATCGATATTTTTCGTTCATATTATCATTTCTCCGAAGTACATTTAAAACTCCGACAACAAAAAAATGTTTTTCATGCCCCAGCGTTCATCGAAATGTCGCTGCCAACGTTCCACTAAACGCGCTGTTTGGGTAACACAGCATTAGGGGTTTTAATTTCTCGACTTTTTTCAATTCCCGGCAATTTTTTCTTTATAAAATATAATAAAAAAATACAATTTTTCCCAAAAAAAAAAAAACTAGCAAAACTTGATAATTTTGGCATGTTAAAAACTTGAAATGATTAATAAAACTCTAATGAAATAATAATCCTATGCATTTAATCGTGAAGAAAATATCCTCTACAGTATAAATGTAATAAGATCAACTAGTTCAAAAATGTTTCAGAAAGTAAAAAATCGGTAAATTTCCCGAGAATTCCCGGGTTAAAACGCATACACAGCATTGCCTTTGTAAACAAGAATGATAAATTACGCCATGCGCATGATTTCCCGTTAGATGACGTAGTTTGTCCCTTGTAAGAGTTGCCAACTCTATTGCTATGTACAACGAGTGACATGTTTCAGATTGAAACACAGCGTAAGAACTATTGTGGCAACCCTGCAATTGAAACCACTCTGACTATCAGCCAATAGGAATACACTAAGCGTGACGTCATTTGATCAAACGGCGCAGAACATTTTTTTTCTCTGCGCGGGATGGCGTAATCTTTGTTTCTATCATTCTTGATATGTCAATAAGTTTCCATAAGATCAGCAACAGTCAAATGTGATTCGAAAAGTATCCTGTAGAATGATGAATGACTCACTTAACCGCGATTTGGCGACGATTTGTGAGTGGGGCCAAATGAATAGAGTAGATTTTAATGCACAAAAGACCCAGTGCTGTTTGTTGTCACACAAACGTTCACCAGATCCAGCATCGTCGTCAATTTCTATGGGTGGTGTGGATATCGACGAATCAGACACTCTTGATGTTCTGGGCATGAAGATACAGGGTGATGCTCGCTGGGCTAGCCATATATTCGAAGTGTCGAAAGAAGCATTCAAGTGTTTAGGCTTTTTAAAGCGGTGCAAGAAATACTTCACTCCATCTGATCTCGTAAATATTTACACCACCTATATCCGGCCTAAAATGGAATACAACTCGCATATATGGGCAGGGGCTCCATTAACATCTTTGAAGCTTCTGGACCGTGTACAGAGGAGAGCGGTGGTGATGATAGGGGATGGTAGGGTATCCAGCTCTATTGTCTCCCTACAGCATCGCCGAAATGTGGGTTGTGTATCGCTATTCTATAGATATTTTAATGGTATCTGTTCAGAAGATATCCGTCGTCTGGTCCCTGACGTTAGAACATTTAGTCGGAATACACGGCTATCCAGGGTCTCTCATCCGTTCATTGTGAAATGGCCGGTTGACCGGACGACGCACTGTAGAGAAAATTCGTTCTTTAGCCGAACCGTTCGTATGTGGAATAATCTTCCAGCAAATATATTTCCTGCCAGTTGTGACATTCAGAAATTCAAAACAAATGTCAACAAACACTACTCCCTCTTTCCTCCTTCCGATACCCTAATTTCCTTCCGCTAACACAATGCATTGCATTTATAGGGGGCATCCCCTGAGTGTTGGCCTTCAAAAAAAAAAAAAAAAAAAAAAAAAAAACAATTGACGACTTAATTATTTTGACACTTTTAAAGTTAGAAATAAATTTAATTTTATTTATTTATTTATTAATTACAATACAAAGTAAATTTATATTCTAATTTTGGGTCCAAGGGTAAACCGGGTGACAAAGACCATTTGGCTTGATTTTTGCAGCGACAGACCAAAGCCTCTGGTGGGAATCGAACCCACAACCCCCACGCTGATAGACAAGCACGCTACCAACTCGCCTACCGGGGCGCTAAAATTTAATTTTATAGTTTTTCTTCTTTTTAAAGAACAAATGTGGTAGAACTTCAAAAAGAGTACATTTTTAGCCTTTTTTTATAAAGGCACAATTAAAATCGATGGAGGATCTCAACTTTTATTCAGAATTTAGTGAAGGTGCATTTTTTGGTACCTCACTTTGGTTGCATAGTGTAAGGTCGACGTGGTTAAGGCTCATTCTTGCACAGCCTCTGGAGTCTAGACAAGCACAGACATTATTTTCAGTATTTCTTGTTAGGTTAGGAAAATACAAACGCTTGCACAATGGAATTGCCCGGTGTAGGGTATTTTCATCGTTCTGCATTTTATTTCCCCCCCAAAAAGTCACCGCCATTTAAAGCTAATAAAGAAGACAATGCAGCGACAGATCGCCAGTAGGTAACGAACCGTGTCATTTGTATTGACAAAATGCAAAAATACAACAACAGAGAGCAAAATAATGAACGGTGACAGTACGGAGTATCTATGAACTTAATTTGCACATTAGAGTGTATCGCGGTTGTTTTTTTTATTTTCTTATATTGAATAAAATGTTGGTGAACGAAAGTGCCAATACAGTTGAATACGCGTAATTGAGAACAGGAAAATGTATGTCATTTATCTGAAGTTTTTAATAATTCGAAATCCGGATAATTAAAATATGTGTAATCCAACCGAATTGCCTAAGTAAAAGAAAACTGTTTCAATTAAACGATCTGAAATTCCAAAAAAACAACACTTCATATTTCAATAATTTTGAACATTTAAGGAAAAAATCCAATGTCTTTTTACCCCCACAAACGTTACAAACTAGTTTTTGTTACAGCAATATTAGTTAAAATATAGTTAAAAATATTATTAAAAATTACCTTTCTCTTAAGGTATAGTTTATTGCAATCGGAGGCCATTAGCCAGCGATATGGTCAAGAAACCTTAAAAAAAAAATGCACACTGCTTGTGTACAACGTTGACTCCAAAATGTTGATTAGATTAAAAGTTACAGACTTTTGGTTAACACAATTTAAAAAGCAAAATCGATACCCTCTACTGTACATCATACCATATGCAATGAGGTATCACAGAGAGAGAGAGTGAGAGCGTGCGTGTATTACGGATAACAAAGAGTTGAGTCAGTTAAAGTGCTTGTTTGTTGGCTGGCTGTATTGGTTTCGAAGAAATTCTCATATAATCAGAATATCAGTATTTCGCAAGACGGCGCAGGGTGCGTAACGATCATTGACGCGACAGACCGTAGAAAAAAGTAGTGCAAACAAAAAGAAGTGTAGACGTAAAACGACGTTCGTTAAGTGAATATAAATTACTTTGACATTTGAGTGTTAATTTATTTTCAAGCAACAAAGAACAAAAGAAAAAAAAAGACTTGCCATGGGGTGGAGTTGGAACAAATCAAAAAATCCCGACGAGGAGGAGAGTGAAAATGTGCAGAGCAGGGCTTTGGTGCGTCAAGATCCTCGTACTTCCGTTAAAACCACATCAGCCCAGTCGGAAACCACCAATACCACCACACAGAATGCGACCTTATTCAATAGTAATGCAAAAACCGTTACGTACCAGTCCACCAAGCAAACTGTGACGACCCGGCAAACAGCGCGTATCACGGAAATCACACAACGACGCACTCCCACGCCCGTGGAACTGGAGGAGATGTTGCGTTTGCTGCAAATGAACAAGAAGGCGGAAACGAAAACATTCAGCACCACCACAACCACCTCAAGTGTACCGCTCCGACGCAACCGTCCCAGCAACTTGCCAGCCTTGCCGGCGTCATCCTCACGCAGTTCCATGAACAGTATTTCCCCCAAGAGTACTACAAAATTCAAGACTACTGCCTCACCGGTGTCTCGTCTTATCTTTAACTATGACTCACATCCGTCAGGCAGAACTAGTGCTGGGGGTGGGGGCTCGAAAACCGCGACAACACCAACATTGGTAAGAACACAAACAACAACAGTGTCGGAGAAAAATGGTCGAACCATAACACAACGCGTCGAAGAGAATCGCATAAAATTCGATCCGAAAACGTTTAAACTCTCAACGCCCAACTCACCGCTCACACGCAACTATACGGGCGAAGATAGCTACAAATTCTCGGCAACTGATGCCAGACCGATTGTTCCCATGCTGGCATTGCCAAGTCCGGCCCGTAACGCAACAATCACAACGTCCAAGCCAATCACCTCCACAACATATACTTCTCCGTACAGACAGCGAGAGCTGTATCGCGGAACCACCACCTCAAATATAACTTCGACAACCAATACCAAACCGATCTCATTTTCTGGTGTAACAACAACACCAAAAACTACCACCAGTCATCCGGGAACATTGTTCAGTTCGTGGGCGCCGCATACTACATCTTCCCTGACAAAACCTACACCAACCACCTCATTACAGGCGGCCAGCAAGCCGGCCAGTAGTAAACCAGTCACTGTGCCCAAGGCCAAACCCGGCTTGGCCTACATCATCAACAATGTCGTTTTCGACAATCCCAATAATGAGGAGCGTATCGGTAGCGCCGAAGATGTCAAAGCTTTGGTCCGGACATTTGAGAAATTCAAAATGAAAGTAACCGTCATCGAGAATGCCAAGGTGGACAAGATTAGAAAGACTGCTGAAACAAGTGAGTAGAGAGTTGAAAGTGCAACATTTCAAAAATCGTCTTTACATTCCCAACATTCTATGTTTCGTTGTCGTTTACCATCATTGCCTGGCGATAATGGAGCACGTTCGTACTTTTCAGAAATGTATAAGCAAAATTGATTAATTACAGTCATTATAAAGTTGAAATACTCGGTATAAACTTAGATAAGCGTATTTCTAAACGATAATATTGATGAACACAGTGATGGTCAAAAGTGTTGATAGTCAAGACTCGAAATGTGTTGCTTTTTGATCTGAAAATTGCAGATAATCTAATTGTGATTGTATTAGTTTGGCGGTTTTAAACCGAGACAAATACTGACCTTTTCTCTTGACTTTTGATTTCCATAAAAAGCAATGCGTAAACTTATATTGTCATTTTTTATAGAAATTAAGGCGAGCTTTCGCATCGAGTGCAAAATATATCGGCTTTTGATTGAATGACTCAAATACTCGTTATTTTTTTGTTCAATTCCATAGTTGCTCATTTGAGTTTTCTCTTTCAGAGTTATTGGAAAAGGTTTCTAGAAACAATTATTCTCAAAAAAATACTTTACATTTGCCGTTCTGACTTTCCTTGCGAAATTTATTGAAAGTAATACCCCTGACTACCCTCTACCACTCCTCCTCCATAAACCATGGGTCATAATGGGTCAATTCATGGCTTTCAAGCACATAGAACGGAAAACACACCAATTCACATTTGATATAGGCGCACGCCGCTGGCGCTTTGGTTTGAAGGCCGTAGCTTCGATACCCTCTGGGTCCATCTTCCACACTCAAGCTCGAACACACTTCAGCTAGGTCTGTGTGAAGTCTCAAGCAGTCGAATGCATTTTTTCGAATTTCCCACTGTGTGTCGATGCCAGGAGTCTAACCGGCAAGACCACCCTGAGGCTGTCTTCTTTAATTGTGTTTAATTTCATAAAAATAGTTTTTTGTTCATAACTGTTCAAAAAAAGGTGGGTTTGCAAGGATTTTCCAGCATTTTTGTTGGGCCATTAGAGGGTTAAGTCTGTTTGCAGACGCTTTAGTTCGGATGTGAACTCCAGATATCGCTAACTTATAAGATTTCTATGGTACGTTCGTAAACCATAGCTGCCATCTATACAAAAACTTCGCATTGTTCTTGGTACGTCTGACCACTGGATTGGCTGTGCCAAGTGTGCAGACAACCTAAGTTTATTTGCAGAAGTAGTAGAACTCTAAACGTCACGATGTCTCTCATTGAAAATGTTCGCCTCGGTCGTAGAAATAGCTACAGTTGTATTTTTATATAAAAATCTGCAGGCCGTCTGGCTATGCCCCTGCGACTAATACATTTTTTTTAATGGGAATGGGAAAAAACTGCCGGCTGATGAAAACCAGCAGTAATCGTCTTGTTACTCCCACCGGAACTGTCACAAAAATGATACATGATACGCCCTATGCGACTTAACGATTGTTTCACTAATTCTACCTTTAATTTGGGGATTCCGGTAGTTCCTAGAATCCCCTCGTTTATAACAAACAATTCCCCCCGTTCATTCGTTGTTGCGAATATGAAATGTTCGGGAAGTTTCTAATCCCAGGCTTAGGCAATATCGCCCGAAATATATGTGGTTATTGTGGGCCAACAGAACAGCTTTCAGTGAAAAGCAACGATTGTTTTTTTTTTTTTATGATAAGTTTGCATATTATTTGTGTGCCAACATTTATAAACAAACTTAATTAACGATAAGAAATGATAACAGACGTCTGCACAGCAGTGTTCATAAAAATAGATGGATTCCACAAAATGTTTACTTTGTTATTAATAGGCGCTGTTGTTTTTACTTGTTTTGAATTACAAAAAGTGAAATTGTGAGGGACTTTTTTTTCGTTCATGTTTTTATTCAAACATTTGTAATACAATTAGAGCCTCAGGGCCTTGTAGGCTTTATAGAGGTAGAACTATTTGTGAGGACACTGCTTGCCCTCAAGCAATATTATAGTGGGGTACGACCCCACTATCGGAGCGGTTACGATTATTTGGTACAGTCTTTAAAAACCAAACATAAAAAAACAACTCCTTTATCTTGTACACTTGCAATTAATCGAACTAAATGTGAATGTTTTACCTTCAGGTCATCGCTGATTTATATCCCTCTTATCAGACATACGAGTACATATGTCGGCATGTGTTAGAAAAGGTTTTTGTTTGGTTCTAGACTTTGTTTTTTTGTACACAGGTGGTACCGATACGTATGACTAAATAGTAGATATTTTGCTTAATTGAAAATTATAATAGATTTAAATTATACGATATATGTACCTTATCTGACAGACAAGCTGTATCGCTTAGTCGACAGTGGCAATTGAACGAGAGGGGATTTTTTTCATGCGACCTCTTACTATATCGATAAATAAACCAAAATCATATTTGGAAGGGAAGCAATTGTTTACACACATATAGCTCATTAACGTCAATAGTGTCACAATGCAATATTCACTTTTTATTTGTTTGCCCTAAGAAAAAGCTGTAAATCTCTAATTCAAGTTAACTTTTGTTCTGCCGTGCATTATACAAACATATGTCAGGTCTCTAGTTTATTCGGGAATCCCATGGTTTTTTCCTGTATTTGCTAAGTAAGACGCAATTGAGAACTGTAAAAGACTTTCTTGAAAAAGTCATATTTTGAGTGCTGACACTATTGAAGTAAATGAGCGATATGGTAAATATGGGCAATATTGAGGTCATTGAGCCATGAGACCAGAATTGCACTATATTCAGTAAAACGTAATAATAAATACAAGTCAGATAATATATTTTGTCTAACGCTTATGGAGGATGCCCCCTATAAATGCAATGCACTGTGTTAGCGATGGGAAAGACGGGTATTGGAGGGAGGAAAGATAATGATAATGTCATAACAGGCAGGAAAAACACTTGTTGAAAGATTATTCCACATGCGAACAGTACGGCTGAAGAACGAATTTTCTCTATAGTGAGTCGTCCGGTCAACCGGCCACTTTACAACGAACGGATGAGACTCCCTGGATAGCCGAGTATTCCGGCTAAATGTTCTAACGTCAGGAACCAGACGACGGATATCTGACGACCAAATACCGTTAAAATATCTATAGAACAGCAATATGCAACCCACATTGCGGCGATGCTGCAGGGAGACAATAGAGTTGGATACCCTACTATTATCCCCAATCATCACCAGCGCTCTCCTCTGTAGACGGTCCAAAAGCTACAAAGATGTCTTTGGAGCTCCTGCCCATATAGGGGAGTTATATTCCATTTTATAGAAATCTATAGGTTCTCAGACAAAAAATCATAGCAGTCATGACTGGTTTTTCTACCGATAAGTTCGCATCAGTCTTGGGACATCTTTGCGCTGCAGATTGTCTTCGTGGCCTTGTAAACTTGAACATTGACATAGTACATGTTCTACCGTCCACACTCATCCTGCAGATGTCTGGATATATGTACTCTCGCCCTAATTGAGCAGTGGCCTGTTTTAAACTCCTGTTACAAGTCTGAGTCTTGTTCTTGGCATATCTAACGTAGGCCAAACGATTGAAACCCCCTCTAGTATGCCAGTTCGTGAGTATTATTTTTTAGTATTTCGTCCTTCTGCATTGTAAAGAAGTGGCTGAGTGGTGGTTTTACCGTTTGTTGTCTATTTTTGCTCTATCGCACAGTAGTAGCTTGCAAGTATCTAGACTCTAGAGGTATGACTTGGGATGCCAGCTCTGCAAGGTTGTGGCGAGTCTTGCCAGCTAGGCTGTTACGCAGTTACCGGGTATGGCTCCGTTGCCCGGCATCCAACGGAGCTGGACACTGTACTGCTGAGCCATCTCGTTAAGAGATCTGCGTTAATCCAGGGCTGATGTTGAGTTCGCGATTAGTTTCGAGCTTTCTAATTTTATTCCAAGCCCTTCAATATTTTCCGTTAAGCCGAAACATTTCTATACAAAATCGCCACTTTGAGTGCGAAAAATGTTGCAGTTATCCGATATTTTCAGTTTTAGATAAACGTTCCATTTAAGTTATTCGATTATTTTCAGTTAAGGGGATGCAGTTATTCGTGGTCTACTGTTTGTGATGTGAGGCCAACGGAAGACTCAGTAATCGGAGGTACGTCACAGTCGGGGAGTCGACTACAAATATAGGCTACTGTTCAACTAAGTGCCTTTGGGGAATTCCGTTACAGCACTGCATTCGATGTGCAACTCTTTAGATTAGTTAATTAACATTGTTGATGCTGATCAATAGTTGCAGATGCTTTTTAATTGCATTTTGGTACTACATACATGTTTTCCCCTTTTCTTTTATTTTGGACTTCAGAACATATGGCACTTGCAGTGTTGTCATATGTTGATTGATGTACCGATCATACAACAAGTATATACGATTTGTGCCACCACATTTCCTTGTCTTTGCCATCATTATTATTTTGTCGTTCATATTTATTTTTCTTTTCCATTGCAGTTCAAAAGAAAAACTTTAAAGATTATGCTTGCCTCGTCATTGTGATATTAAGTCATGGCGCGCGCCATGAAGAGGTGGCTGCCAAAGATGGTCACTATTCCATTGATGATCATATTCTATTTCCCATACTCTGCAATACAACGTTAATTGACAAGCCCAAATTGTTTTTCATACAAGCCTGCAAGGGGTCCATGGAAAGCAATGTCTACTACAAGGATGCGACGCCCTTCTCCCCAGTGGGCAGTGCCAATGAGATCCTCAAATGCTACAGTACATTCGAAGGTACGTGTCACACACACATACATACATATACGATAATTACGATTTTTTGTTTTCCACATTCAGGATTTGTGTCGTATCGCACTGAGCAGGGTTCGATTTTCATTCAGTCCCTGTGTACAAATCTTATGCAGCTTGGTAGCACCAAAAATGTCAAGGACATAATGGAGAAAGTAACACAGGATGTTAAGCAAAAGTCAAAGTGAGTATTTAATTAAGTCTTGAATGCATACGAATATATGTGGAACCACAACAAAGATGACTTGCTCATACCTTGAGGTTTTATATTTAGAAATACCGACTGAGCGTTATCAAGAAATTGTGCACATTTATACCAGCGGTGCATTACATACGTATGTATACCATATACAGGGGGGGCCGATAACATATTAAATTTGAAGCGCCTATAAAAAAAAAGTACTGATTATTCTTGTGAAAATTTCTGGTTTTATTGAAAATGCGGAACTTACTTAGTCATTTTACTGGCTCGGCAGTACCTCATCCGATCAAACCAATTTGTGAGCACATTTTCGATTGTTTGGGGTCGAATGTCTTCAATGACAACTTTGATTCCATGGTTCAACACTTTAATTGTCTCTGTCTTAATGGCTCCCCACAGACGATAATCCAAAGGGCTCAAATCACAGCTCCGAGACGGCCAACTGGCATCACAATTCGATTTTCAAAAACAGAACGTTTCTGATGAGGTGAATTTTTTGGACATGGTATGTGGCACTTACTTACTTAGGTTGGCTCTACTACCTGTTTTTGGTCTTGGCCTGATTAATAAGTGATTTCCAAGCACTTCGGTCTTCTGCTTGTCTTCTCCAGTTCGTGATACCAAGCATCTTCATGTCTTCTTCCACTTGGTCTCTCCACCAGAGTCTCGGTCTTCCCTGTCTGCGCCTTCCGTGGTAGTTGTCGTCCAACGCCTTTCTGGCTGGAGCGTTTGTATTCATTCGACCGACATGTGGCAGCTATGGTTAAATATCGATGGTTCCATCGGCTGTGTGCCATGTGGCCACGACTTGTTGAAACTAAATGTCATCCAATCCATTCTCTTGAATTTTTGGAAACATAAATTCGCTGAGCATGGCGCTGTAACGCTCGCCGTTGACGGTAACGGCGGTTCCTGTTCATTTTCCAGCCCAAAATCCACACCAAACACTGACTCGTTGTAGATGCATTGGCTTCTCAATAGGCACGTGTGGGTTCTTTGAACCCCATATGAAAATTCTTCATCTCCTGCCATTGGGCTGAGCCCATAGCGTCCCACTTTGCACATCTCAAACATTAATCTGAAAATAAAAATAAAAATGAATATTATTCTACCTTTGAAGGTCAAAGTAATCGGCAGTTCAAATTTGAAATGGCACACTCTTTGTTTGACGATTTTGCTTTACGAATCACACCCTGAAATAGAATTGATTTCTATTCCAAACATCTGAAGTTGTTTCGAAACCATTAAGGTTTATTTATAGTCCCGGCATCGAGTGAACAAAAAATACCCATTTAAAATACATCTGTTGATTTTTTTTCGCAACATCATATTCATCGTTCAGCAGACACCTGTAATGTCCTGATAATCGATTACAAGCCCTAAGCAAGACACCGAGTTTGAAAAAAAAAATCACAATGGCATGTAGGACCACAATAGACGATAGTGGCCATTATCGACCAGGCCAACAACTGAACATAGTACCATTATTATACAACCGGCACAACATCATTCGATGTCATACTCCTGGGGCCTTATTCCTTATCGACAACATTTTCGTGTCGGCATAATTGTAGATGCTTCGACTTGTTTGGATTACGACATCGAAATTTATCTTAGTTTGTTATCATTTTACGTCGTTAGGCAGCTGAGCTGTCGACAGATTTCTCGAATGTCCTAATCCAACATGTACCAGTATAAGTTGCAGCTGGTATCTGCGCTAGGGTTCCATCAATATAAGATTGTCTGTCTGGTATTAGCGTCTCACACATCGGGCACTGATGTCAGTTAAATTCCCTGCCTATGCAACACTCATTTTGTCCAACGAATATTTATAATAATTTTTTATAATTTTCCTATGGCTACATTTTCTACCCCTCCAATAAACCTTTGTTATGAAAAATGTGTGAAAATTGTTTTTGTATTTTCATAAATTTTTCTTAACAAAGGGTTTTTTTTTTAAATTTTTTTATGAATATGGGGTTTAGTCTTTTAGCAAATATATTTATTTTAAATATTTTTTTTTCATTTCAGAAACAAACAAATTCCAGCCTACACCAGCACTTTAACAAAACCGTTCGTTTTCGGTGATACGAAGTAACGATGAAGCCAGCCAGCTGCCAGTAAAAGTGAAAGATACGAGTCGAAGATGCCAAATATCCAGTATACATTTAATAAATATAAGCCGTTAAGGACCAAAGTGTTTATGTTTTTAAGAAGGATAATATTTTTATTTTAAACGCAAATCATTTGAGAACTTCACATTAGTTTAATATGGAATTCCTAATTATTTCTTTTCGTGATAACTCACTGGGCCCACTTTGATGTCGCTATTTGAAAAAAAAATCGAAAATATAATATTTAATAATAATATTTTAAATGAAAAAATCGGAAAATTTGTTTATAAAGTCACCACAAACTAGATTTTGTAAATAAACAAGAGCCCCATCGTTTTGATGAAAATTGTATAACAATTTAATGAAAATTATATGTCAATTTAATGAAAATTGTACATTAATTTAAGGAAAATCTTACATTCATTTAATGAGAATTGTACATTAATTTAATGAAAATCGTACATTAATTTGGTGAAAATTGTGCATTATTTATCGACAATTGTACACCAGTTCGATGAAAATTTTACATAAATTTGATGAAAATTTTACATTAATTTCTGTACATAAATTTAATGAACATTGTACAATCAACTTGATGAAAATTGTGCATTCATTTAATGACAATTTTACATCAATTTAATGAAAACTGTACATCAATTTAATGAAAATTTTACATCATGAAAATTATACATTAATTTAATGAAAGTATTACATTAATTTCTGTTCATAAATTTAATGAAAATTTTACATCAATTTAATGAAAATTTTAAATTAATTTAATGAAAATTTTACATAAATTTAATGAAAACTGTACATCAATTTAATGAAAATTTTACATTCATTTGATGATTACTTGCACATCAATTTGATGAAAATTTTACATTAATTTAATAAAAAATGTACATCAATTTAATGAAAATTGTACATCAATTTAATTAAACTTTTACATCAATTTAATGAAACTTGTACATCAATTTAATAAAAATTCAACATTAATTTAATGAAAATTTAACACCAATTTAATGAAAATTTTACGTCAATTTAATGAAAATTTTACATTCATTTGATGATTACTTGCACATCAATTTGATGAAAATTTTACATCAATTTGATGAAAATTTTACATCAATTTGATGAAAATTTTACATTAATTTAATAAAAAATTTACATCAATTTAATGAAAAATGTACATCAATTTAATGAAAATTGTACATCAATTTAACGAAAATTGTACATCAATTTAATGAAAATTGTACATCAATTTAATGAAAATTGTACATCAATTGAATGAAAACTGTGCATCAATTTAATGAAAATTTTAAATTAATTTAATGAAAATTTTAAATTAATTTAATGAAAATTGTACATCAATTTAATGAAAACTGTACATCAATTTAATGAAAATTCAACATTAATTGAATGAAAATTGTACATCAATTTAATGAAAATTGTACATCAATTTAATAAAAATTTTACATAAATTTAATGAAACTTGTACATCAATTTAATGAAAATTCAACATTAATTTAATGAAAATTTTACATCAATTTAATGAAAAGTTTACATCAATTTAATGAAAATTTTACATCAATATAATGAAACTTGTACATTAATTTGATGAAAATCGTACGTCAATTTCATGATGTAGAAATTTTACATTATTTATAATTTATATTTACATTTCTGCAAGATAGAAATGTTTTATTTTTTAAAAAGTTTCGTCCTATCGTTACTTTTTGCAATGCACTTTACTCCAATTAATGCTATAAATAGATGAATTCGACATCAAAAACTTGGCTGAATGTGGCTGAATTTGCTATATATTTTTTAAATAAAATTCTTAAATTTTCTATCTAATTTCATTAAAAAGCGAGTTTCAAAGAAACTGGCGCTTACGTCTTCTTCGCGATAAGGGCTCGATATACATACATATTTATTTTCTGGCATACGCCCACCCGCCTTTCCATTATGCAATCTGCCCAAAATTTTGCAAAATGTATTTTTGAACATTTCTCCACTTTCGATACTTTTTAAAATAAGACAGGGTGTACTTTCATAGTCCTCATTGATTCCTAAAATAAAATAAAAAAAAAATTGTGATAATTTTTATTGTAAGATTCCAAAAGAAAATGTGAACTTTTGTTTCTAATAAATAAAACTCCTATCTAAAAAACAATCAATACTAACTTGAAACATGTACTGAGTTAAATATTTTAATAGTTGCAAAAGGCAAACTGAAATTAGTAAAAATATTTATGTAATGCTTAAGTTCTCAAAAATTATTGTAGTTTATACAAAAAATAAATAAATAAAAAAATTAAAAATTTGTTAAGCCACTTTTCTACAGAAAAATCATTCAGCGTAGCTTGCTTGCTCACTAAGCCGATTATGGTGGCCGTACAGATGTGGTTTTTTTTCAAAGTTAATTTTCACAAAATTTTAAAGCCAATTTTAAATAAAAATGCGCAACAAATTCAATTTTGAATCTGACTGCTTGCTTCCACAAAACGAATTTGTTCGTTCGTTACAAATAGTCAAAATTGAAGTTGCAATAAAATGGATTTTTATCAATAATGAGGGCTTATTCTTTTGAGATTGTGTTCCATACGTGGTTATATCTGAAAACCAGAATTGAAGAATGCTTGAAACCAATTTCCTATCGCTTCCAATATTGTCGATTTGTAACGAACGAACAATGGAAACAGACAATAATTTTTTTTTTGGATATTTATGACGCCCTTTTGCAAAGGGGCAACAAATCCGGTATTTTTGATCACAAAGCCCTAAAAAAAACCGAGTTACGCCCTTTCTAAATAAAGCCATCGCAATAATATGCCTCATATGCTTATATGCCAATTCCGCACAAATGTTGGCAACACTAATCAAAACTCTAATTGGTTTCATACTCCGCAGCTGATAAGATAAAATGCCCAGCTAATAATTGCAATCCATTGTTTTCCATTCTTACAAATCGAACACCAGAAACAAGAGAAAAACTGCTTAAAATAGTAAATATTTTGGACACCGAGTTGAAAAAACTGAATATAGACGGGACATAACATCTTATAAATCTGAATTGAATGTTGGCAAATCCCCCCCCCCCCCCCCCCCCAATCGGATGTTGGCGTCATTGAAGTGGTAAAATAAAAATAAACAGACCATAACTACATATGTACGGTATTGTCTACTTTAGTACAGTGGGTCCGAGACTATTACACAAAGTTTCGTTAAAAAATGTGTAAAATTAATATGCAAATACAACCCTTCCCTTTTTTCATTCGGCAGTTGATTTAATTGGCATACCTGCGCTATTTAATTCCTTAACACTTTCCGGGGCAAATATTTTAACATCTAAACAAACATGGAGGTGTATGGAAAGGACGAACATAATGAAGATGATGACAGCGACGAAGAGGTACGCGATGACATAAGGAATCAGTATGTGAACACCAATTCCAATAATTGTATGGATGAGAAACGAAGTGATGGCTATGCAGAAAATGATGATGGCGACGAAGAAGGCGATGCCATCGAAGAAGATGGTGCCGACGAAGAGGCACATGATGGCCTACCTCTAACATCATCTACAAATCCTGTAAGCAGCACAACAAGTACTTCAAATTCGATTCACCACAAGCACGTTTCTTCCAACAATAAACCCGGCTACGCCTACATCTTCAATCATGTCAATTTCAATCTGGAGGCATGCGAAAGACGTCTGGGTAGTGACAACGATGTCAAACAATTAAAAGATACATTCGAGAAATTGGGAATGTTAATAGAGATCATCAATGATGCCGATGTTCAAACCATTGAAGATACTGTGGCCAAAAGTGAGTAGACAAACAAATTATGTCAACTACAGATGCTTATCAATATATAATTGTATCTACGGGGTCAAACTGCCAGAGATTATACAGATTATTGTGAAATTTAATCTAAACATATTGCATGGGCTTTATTTAATCCGAATCGCCCTGGTGTTGCCATATGGCAACGTATAAGCACATGCACCCTTTTGTAACTGTAAAATTGCAACGTCTTGACATTGTAGTGTACAACTTGATGTTTTTGACACGTGCGAAGTGTTTCTTTCTAGCAAGTGGTCGTTTGTTACAATCGTGTTATTAGTTCTCATATGACAAGGTTGCAAATTTGGATTTAAATAAAAAAAAGTTTAAAAAAAAATTCAGGGTGATTGGGGTTAAACGATCCCTAAATAAGAGCGACAAATTCTCGTTGCGAATTTTAGTCACCAGCAGGGGAACTGGAGTACGTCACGCATGGTGGATGGTTTTATATTATGGAGAATTGAAAATAAATTCTACTATCATTATGTATTTTTCCATTTCTCACCAGTTGCAGCCAAAGACTTCAGTCGAATGGCTTACCTCGTTTTTGCGATATTGAGCTATGGCGAGCGCAATAGCCGAATTGTTGCCAAAAATGGCACGTACTCTCTGTATGACACAATACTCTTTAACCTGCGAAATGAAACATTGCGGGATAAGCCCAAAATAATGTTCGTTCAGTGCTGTAAGAAGAATGAGGACAAAAGGAAACTGAGTGACGGCGGGACCAGCAGACAGTTGCCAAGGTATCAACTACCGGAGAATATACTGATATTCTACTGTTCTTTTGAAGGTAGGCGCATCTCAAAAATACTTTTATTTTTCATCATTGAAATTTGTATTAATAATTTATGTTGTTTAGGATTTCCGTTACACGAGCATCAAGTGCAAGGAACGTTTTTCATTAAAAGCCTATGCAAGATTTTGCGGGAGCACGCAATGAAGGACGATATTAAGGACGTGTTTAAGAAACTGAAAATAGATTTGAAAAAATACAAGTAAGTACATTCGTAAGATTGTCTCTCACAATTACACAAAAGCCCATTACTGGTCGATTACACTCTGCGACAAATGGTAAGGGTCAGTGATCGGTTTGGAATGAAACCACCGGGGAAAGTTATATCGGTCCAAAAAAGGTCATACGTGTCCCAGCGTTTCGTTGGGTCTCATCTAGGAATCGAGATATATCGATTTGAAGTTAGTAAGTATCGTATAGGGGAATTTGTCACGTTTTAGGCTCTTTTGTTTGACATAACTCGAGAACCACTCGTCCGATTTAGCTGAAACAAATTTAGAAAAATTAAGAATTACAATTCCTCTAATCTGTTCTTAAACCGTTTTCCTACTTAAGCAACAGTTTCGCAATTATAAATAAATGTATGAAAAAAAAAAAAATTATTTTTGCCTAAAAATTAAAATTTTTTTTTTTTTAATTCATAAAAAATCCAAAACGGTAAAAAGTGTCAAGTCCTATTAAAATGTAAATAAATGTATTTAAAAAAAAAATAAAAAAAAAAAAAAAATTTTTCTTCATGCGCTTATTTTTAACTTGGAAACTATTACTTGTAAAGGAAAATAATATATGAACAGATTAAGGGAATTGTAATACTTGGTTTTTTAAAATTTATTTCAGCTAAATCGGACGAGTGGTTCTCAAGTTATGTCAAACAAAAGAGCCAAAAACGTGACAAATTCCCCTATACGATACTTACTAACTTCAAATCGATATATCTCGATTCCTAGATGAGACCCAACGAAACGCTGGGACACGTATGACCTTTTTTGGACCGATATAACTTTCCCCGGTGGTTTCATCCCAAACCGATTGTGGCTGTCGCACAGTGTTATAATTCACTGGGACATCTGGCAGTCTTCGGTTCAAGCTGTTGATGTTGCCTCAGAGTTTATATTATCTACTATCACTACTGACGCCAGAGTTTGGCTTACTCCGTATAGTTGTTAATTTAAATGAATTATTTCTATATTTCATTTCAGTCAAATACCATACAACAGTGGAACCCTCGTCGGTCGATTTTGTTTTGGAGATTATACCGAAAAAGTGTAAAGAAAGTGTAAAGAAGTAGTGTAAGTAAGTTTTTATAATTAATTTTAATAAAAAAAACATAATTTTTTTAATTTTTAATAAAATTTAAAAAACCAATTGTTATTTTTTCAAAAAAAAAAAAAAAATGGATGTAACATATGGTCTCGAAAACGACTTGAATCACAGTCTGACCCAACAGGAAAATATGAAATAGAAAAGGAGAGAGGACAGAAGCTTGTGGCACTCATGCGGTCAACCTATGCTCGTTGGATGAGACCCCATCAATAAGAACTCGTATAGAGCGATCTCTGAGAAACCTCGATATGAATCAAGAGAAGGTATTACCGACACCAAATAGTGGACATTTTTATAATTTTAATAAAATTTTATAATAATATTAATAAAATACAACTTCTTTTTATTTTGAATAAAATTTGAAAATGTAAATATTATTTAAAAAAAAGAAAAATTAAATGTATTATTTTTATTTTGAATAAAATTTGAAAAATTAAATATTTTTTAAAAAAAAATTAAATGTTTTCTTTTTTTTTTGAATAAAATTTGAAAAATTAAATATTTAAAAAAAAAAAATGAAATGTATGGCCTTGAATCCGGCTGGACCGATCAGGGAATCTTCAGAAACACCTAGCGGATAGCATTGTGTGTAAATTTCAACATTTATGCCGTAAAATAGTACAAAATGGGTAAATGCTTCCCTCTCTAAAATGATACTTGGAGCAGCGAAGCGCACCGAGTACAGCTGGTATTTCATAAAAAACATTTTCCAACTCTGCACAAGTTAGCAAATTACGGATGTTCCATCTAGTGTGTTTTTTAGTGCCAAGTCTTACCCGTTCGAAATCCGGACGGAAAGTCATAGTAAAATGAATCGCTTTACGCTTGAACAATTTTTTATAACTCTGAGGCCCAATAAATGAGTCGTTTTTCTTTGAAACTGAAGTTAAACTTAAAATTATTTTTTTCAATCTACGTTTAAACGCGGTTTAATCGTCCAATATTGGACAGTTTAAAAGCCATTTGTTTGTGACATTACTCAACGTAAAGAAGAAGAATCAAAATTATTTTGGTTCACCAATTTCCACAAATACAATAAATTTGATAAATAATGCAGCCATGTAATTCTGTTGAAGCTGCAATTGATTTCCGACCATCACCACCAGTTCCATACAGGTGTCTTCCCTTATAACATTTGCTTGCATTCAGCAATATTGTTTTTTGTTACACAGTGTAATCCGATGATTTTCCTGTTATCGAGAAACTTTCGTTGCCCCCCTTGTTTGATGGCAGCTTCCTGTGGCGACAAAGCGATCCGGTAACCCGGATCCTACTTATTGTGTAACACAGCTCGGGCAGATTTGGTCATACTCCAGGTGTTTAATTTTTTTTTACTACAATTTTGCTACCAGCTGTTGCCATCTGGCGCTGAGTTCTAATTGGAACAGTATTTTGGCACTTCAATTTTGGCATAAACGTTTTCATATTGCAAATTGGCAACACTGTAATTCGTACGTCGTACGTTACGACACGTAAACAGTGTTGCCGTTTTGGTCAGTACCGACCAAATTTGGTCTGAAAGATTTAAAATTTATGTTTGGTCGGATGTTCGGACCAATCCAAATTTTGTCGTTCACATTTATATAAAAACGTCTACTTTTTTTTTTACAAAATTATGTATTTGACGTTTAGTTTAAAATTGTAGAAAAATCTATACATGTTATTCAAATGATACTTTTATGACATGCAGTGGATTTTGCAAACGATAAGCATTTGTGTAGCGTCACAGGCAAAATTGCCTTGTGCGTCGACTCGCAGGACTTGGTGGATATGACCTGCGTAATGCTTTTTAACTTCCTTTTTCATTGTCAATCTATGTACATACTCATGTACAGCCTTGCTGCTTATGGGGGCTTTGGTAGACGCATTGTATTTCACCCGGTGCAAAGACCACCGTCAGTTTAGGCCATCGTGGCAGGTACTTGCGTAAAACTCGGCGACTCTGTCTTTCTAATGTTAACTGTGCTTACGCAGAATCGAAAATGGAACAAACAATTAAATTACAGAATCCGGGCCAGTATGAATGTCCTGAATTCTGTTTTTTATTTAAATAAAGGGTTTGGATTTGCTAAAAGTTGATTTGTTTAAAAAGTTGTTTGGCTGCAACTGATTTTTGGTCGAAAAAAGCTATTTTTTTTAATTTAAAAAATGAATTTTTTTTAATAACATAAAGAAATAATTTTTTTTAATTTAAAAAATATTTTAAATTAATTTATTAATTTAAAAAATCCATTTTATTAATTAAAAAAAAATTAATTTTTTTATTAATTTAAAAAAAAACAATTTTTTATTAATTAAAAAAAAATAAATTTTTTTTTATTAATTTAAGTAAATTTAATTTTTTATTAATTTAAAAAAATCCATTTTATTAATTAAAAAAAAACCAATTTTTTATTAATTTAAAAAAAAATCTATTTTTTTATTAATTTAAAAAAACAAATTTTTTATTAATTTAAAAAAAATCAAAATTTTTATTAATCTAAAAAAATCGATTTTTTAATTTAAAAAAAACCAGAATTATATTAATTTAAAAAAAAACATTTTTTTAATTAAAAAAAAATGTATTCATAAACAGAAACATAAAAAGTCGAAATCCATTTTTTTAATTTAAAAAAATCAATTTTTCTAATTAAAAAATTGTACATATAAACATAAACTTAAAAATTCGTCTTGTAATTCACATCAATCGAAAAATCGACCTGTTAAATCTTTGAAAAAGTCAAAAGGTCGAAATGTCGGCTTTTGGTTGCAACTATATAACCCTATTATAGAACGATGTTTTTATTTTTATATCATCGAATGCCATTGTTCACACAACAAAGAATGTAAAATCCCGTTCAAAATATACGAGTTATTAGAATTAAAAATGAAAATGGCAACTCTACTCAGAGTAGATAAGCTGATAAGAATACAATTGCGCACAAAATGCAGTGCGAAACATCCAACAGACGTTTGTTGTCCAAATTGTCTATGGCAAATGGATGACAGTAAACAAAAGAAAATTAGACTGTTTGGAGTCAGAATTGATTTGAAAGAAGTGCTAAATAAAATACGCAATCAATTCATTAAAAGTATTAACCACTCCGTTTTTGAAGTTTGCAGTGTGCGGTCATGCTGCAAGTTTTCGCGGCGGAGTCAGATCGATGTAACTAACTGTACAAGTAAATACAAGATTAATGTGACGCACGTATTTAACCTCGTTAATACACTGGCTGTCTGCAAGCAGAAGCTTCGCAACGAAATCGAATAGTACAAAAAAAAAACAAAAAATACGGAATAAGTGAAATATCGGTGAATATCACAAATTTAATGGTGGTATAAAAATTTTTTAATATTACACTGAAGCCGTATTTTTGTGTTCTTTTGTTAAAAAGGTGCATGTGGTAGGTAGTGTGTGCGACTATCACCCAGTTCATCGCAGGTTCGAATCCTGCTAAGACCATTAAGTATTTGCCAGCGGCCGATTCCACATCATGCTGATTGACTTGTTTTGTTTTAGATTTGCATTCGTTCTAAATTGAAATCGCAACAAATATGGACATATACGACAGCTACAAATATGACGAAGAAAATGACAGCGACGAAGAGGCATGCGATAATATAAGGAACCTGTATGTGAACACTTCTTCTAGCAATATCAACAATTGTATGCCGTCGCATCGCACAATGCGGCAATGCATGCAGGATGGCCCGACGAATATTAACGACAAATGGAGCGACAGCGAAGATGATGGCGATGAAGAAGCACGTGATAACCTTTGCAACAACCACGTGACGACTATGCCTCCGTCGTCTAGCCAGCCTAGAACCCGATCACCTAATCACTCCACCTCGATTCCGTTCAAGCAAGTTCATCCGGCCGGCTATGCCTACATTTTTCACCATTTCAATTTTGAAGATTCTCTATACGCTGATCGTTGTGGCAGTGAAAAGGATGTCGAAATCTTAATGGACGTAGTTGAAAAATTTGATATGGAATTTGAGTTCATCCATGATGCGGATGTTCAAATGATTGAAGATGCCGTTGCCAAAAGTGAGTAGAAGAGAATAATTGTGTTAAATTTGGAAAGAATTGAAATGAGAAACGACTTCGAAGACTAATTGTTTTGTCAGCCTGAAAAGGCTCTCTGAAATTTTTTTCCAAATTTTACTATTGTGGACAAGAATTTCACATTTCCAAATCATTTATCTCGAGTTTCATTTTTTAATTAAAAAAAAAAAGTATTTTTCGGCATATTATTGGTTTATTTCAAAGAGCAAACGTTATTTATGGAACACGATTGAAATCATGTGACCGCCTCGGCTGGCTTCGAAGTAGCGCATCCTGGTAACCCACTTTTCATTTTATTTATTTCATACAACTTTGTAATTGTAAAAAAAAAACAACCCTGTCTTTTCCTTTTTAAATTAAAAAAAAGTATTTTTCGGCATATTATGGGTTTATTTCAAAGAGCAAACGGCTGGCTTCGAAGTTGTGCATCCTTTCAAGCCAATTTTCATATCATTTCACATATTTCTTACAACTTTGTAATTTTAAGCCTATAGGCCGATTAATAGCAAATTGCAAAATTCATAAATTATAAAAAAACTTTGTTAGGATTTAGGCTGTTATCACGAACGGCTTGCTGGATACACGAGTTAAGCAGCGCTTTAAATCGTACACCCAACGGGCGGCTCATTTCGGTCAGAACTTCTTTTTAAAATACACACTGTTTGGACTTCTCGCCGTTGGCTTTGGAAATAACTATCTTGAAAGAAACGTCTGAGTCTTAATGTTATTTGTTCGATTTTTTTCTAAATTCTCATATTTCAAAAATATGGTTGTCCAAAAACATTGAGTGCATTCCAAGTTGAATTCTCTCTTAACTTTTGTTCAGACCCCGTTCTGATTTAATTCTGAACCCGTTCAATCGGTTTGCATCTTGTTAAGAAAAGTTGTTTTGGTTTTAAATTTTCACCGCAAGCACATGTTTTCTATGAAAACTTATAGTTTGGCCAAACTGAAAGTGTGGATCATTTGGACTCATCGCTCAAGAACCTATTTGAAATTTTGAAATAAAACTGAGTTTTACAAATCTATGGTTTAGTTACGATATCATGGATTGGACCTAAGACGTCCTTAAATACTACAAAATGTCGTATGTTTCCCCATTTACAAATGTTTGGACCCAAATGTCGTGTAAGGACGCCTCTGAGAGTAAACATATAAGGCCGTTTTTACATTTCTACGAGTTGTGTGGAAAAACCTTCAAGACAATGAAATATTATATTACATTAAATTCATATAATTCGTATTATTAAATAATCATAATCCTTACTCTGATATTCCTTAATCGAAAATATGTTTCCTTAACTTTTCACCAGTTGCCAACAAGGACTTTAGGCATGCGGAGTACCTCGTTGTTGCGATATTAAGCCATGGCGAACGTTACAATGAGATTGTGGCCAAAAACGGCAAATATTCTATAATCGACGACATAATCTTGAAGTTGCAGAATGAAACATTGAAAGATAAGCCCATTATATTTTTCATACAAGCCTGCAAAGGAGATAAGCTTGCCACCGACGGTGGCAGCCGATGTAAGCGCCTTCAGGAACTAGTAATACCAGATAATATCCTATTGTTGTACAGCACCTTTGAAGGTACAGATATACGTACGTTTACTGGGATCCAAATACTTATTGACGTTTTACTTTGTTTAGGGTATACTTCGTTTCGCCACCAGGATTATGGAACGTATTTCATTCAAAGTCTATGTGAGATGCTAATCAAGTACGGAATGAGCGAGGATATTATGGACATTTTTGGCAAAGTATCCGATCAGTTGAAACAGGAGAAGTAAGTATTTACATTAATATTACAGTAGAAAGTTCGGAAAACTGTCGTATATGCGGTTTTATTTCTTAAAAGAGATGTTCATATATCCGTTACTTACTCTGGCTGGATTTGATTAGTAAGCAGGTCAAAAATCCGCCTAGGTGAAATACGAAAAAAAACCATAACGATTTTTCCACAATATTATATCATTACAGCAGACAACGGATATAAGAAAGTCGTCTACTGTAATGATATAATATTGTGGAAAAATCATTATGGCAGCATTAATGGTTTTTTCTTCGTATTTCACATAGGCGGTTTTGGACCTGCTTACTAATCAAATCCACGGATATAATAACATCACTTATAAGAAATAAAAACGCGTAGACGAGTATCTTACGGATATAAGAAAGTCGACCAATTTCAAGCTTATATGCGATTTTTTCTTATAAGCAATATTTGTTTGTAAGACAATGAAGACACGATGTCTTTGCAGAACTTTCTTATATGCGATCTTTTTTATAACAGATGTTCTTATATCCGTTACCTACTGTAGTTTAGAAAAAATATATCCTCTAGATTGTCTTTTGAGTATCTACGTAAATATGTGGAAAAAATGGCTTCTTTGTTAATTATATCCTTCTATCAAAGGATGTCATTCGCCGGAAGCTAAATTTCAGCTTGGAAATTTGACTTTGGTTAATCTACACGGAAAAAAATTAAAAATCATCAACATCATCACTGTGAAAAATTTTAAAATAGCAATTTATTAAAAGAAGGGAAATTCAAGCAAACCGTGTTGACATATTTGGAACTTCGTTGACAATTTGGTCACATCCATGTAATGATAGACTTTCGTGCCCGTATGTTATCAGTTCATGCACGTTTGGTCATACTTTTTCTATGAGTGTACGGTTACATGTGAAGTTCGCTTGTCTCTCGAATCTCTGTCGAAAAGCAGTCTACCCCGCTTTATTGTCATTCTTGTTAATTTTCCACAATTTGTGAATTCCAAGGTTAATTACCTTTGGTTAACTACTCATTTCGTTTAATTAACCAAAGATTCGCATACAGTCGAATTAGCTGAATTGAAAAAGTCGCTAAATTTTAACAGAATATTTAATTGTCCTAATTTTCGCTTAATTACCGGAATCCTTACCCGGATAATTACTCCACAAGCTCGAAATTGTCATTGAGTTACTTAAACAATTAAAATTGTTAACCAAGTTTCTTCTGCCTCCCGACTTTAGCTTACTCTATTGATTATCTTGTACAAGATGATTTTAACGCAATTATTTCTCTATCTAATTTCAGTATCGGACAAGTGCCATCCTACAGTGGCAACCTCGTTGATAGATTTTGTTTTGGAGATTATGTCAAAAATCGAAAGAAATCGTAAAACAGAAGTAATGTACAATGTGTGTGTATAAAATAGTTTTATTTGTATTAATAGTTTTTAATTGTAATTGTAAGAAAAACATGTGTCTTTTTTTTTGTTTATTTTTTCAAACTGATTTGTTTCCTTCAAAAGAAGGGAAATTCGTTATCGATAAAACGCACAGCTCCGGCAAGATTCAAAGTCACAGAGTAATTTCGATATGATCGTCATTGGAAAGTTTCAACAGATGTTCAGAAATGTACAGGATTCTCCAACAAGAGGTGTTATTTTGGTATTCAAAGAAAAATGTAATTTTTTGAGATAAATGATCGGATGTGTTTTTTTTTTTTTTTTTTTTGGACTAACACTCAAGGGATGCCCCCTATAAATGCAATGCACTGTGTTAGCGATGGGAAATAAGGGTATTGGAAGGAGGAAAGAGGGAGTAATGTTTGTTGACGTTGGACTTGAATTTGGTAATGTCATAGCAGGCAGGAAAAACACTTGCAGGAAGATTATTCCACAAACGAACAGTCCGGCTGAAGAACGAATTTTCTCTATAGTGCGTCGTCCGGTCAACCGGCCATTTGACAATGAACGGATGAGAGACCCTGGATAGCCGAGTATTCCGGCTAAATGTTCTAACGTCAGGGACCAGACGACGGATATCTTCTGAACAGATACCATTAAAATGTCTTTCATGTGGCCCCAAAGGATGAAGACACAAGGTGTTCAATCACAAGATCTCGGTGGCCAATTGTGATCACCTTTTCGAGAGATAACACGGTCCGGATGTATGCGTTGTAATGCCTTGTGGAAGCTTGTATCACTCCATTTTTGCTAATTGCATAGTTTTTACTTGTCAAATGTCAAAGAATAAAAGCTTCAGAAGTTACAGCTACCGAAATACCGGATGATTCAAAATAACTCCTCTTGTTGGACAACCCTGTATTTGAATTATTTTATTTGTGAATTCTGGTCAACAACAAAAACGTACAATAAACAACGGATTTTTTGTCCTCGCCTTTTTGGTTTCTAATTTATGTTAAAAAAAAAAACATAATAACTTTTGGCCCACCCTGTACCAGGGGGTGTTGATCATTTGTGCTTTGTCTTGTTGCGTTGGTCTGACGCTGCAAAATGTATAACCCTTTACATTTCATATTTGTTATTTCATAAACAGAGCATCGCACTTTCACAACATTTCTCTGTTGATATTCTCTTCACACATTAGCTTTCACATGGAGGTTAACAGCTGTTAAATCGAACAACCAAACACAATACTGGGCTTAAGCCGTTAACAGCAATGAAATGTGTGATAGTCACTTGTAGAGGGGTCTGTTGAGAATAACATAATGTTACTCTTTACATTCTCTTTTGATTTGGACTCTCTTTTGAAATATACGTTTTGCGTGCAGAGTTAACTGTGAATGTACCTTTGTACATTAGGGTGAGTTTGTTTCTAAATGTGCCGCGTAAGTGGGTATACAGGAATTATATCGTACACAGAGAGAATCGTACTGATTTGAGAGAATTTTCTTCCACCTGTTCCGTCATAGAATGTTAAGGAAAATAAGTAACAACTGACAGATTGGATTGCAGCCGTAAAAATCAATGTCACAAAATAGCGTACACAGACGACAGAGTTAATTTGCATTAAAAATTCATTAATGCAAATTAAAATTGTGCCCTTCTGCATTTAGTAAACTTTTTTTTATTAAACAGCTGCTTGTACACAACTGTCTGCTTGTACACAACTTTTGGCATTTATATCGATAAAAAATTAATAAAAGGATTAGCAGCTATGCTGTTGGTGAAAAATCACTATTTATTTATGAAAGAAAGCTGAAATTACAAAAATAACTCATCTTTGCTGACATTATTCCATTTTATGTCGACACAATATCAAACTATTTGACAACAGCTGATTTGACAGAAGCCCGTTCTTGTGAGTATAACAGTTCATTGTAAATGGTTGTGAATGATTAATGATGACTGTGTTGCCATATTGAAATACCTAAAAGCAGGTAAAATGCAGTTTGAGAGATAATGAGGAGATAATGCACGAGTTAATTTTCTTTAAGTCTGCCTAGGATATAAGACAAGTCTGGCTCAATATTACTTATAATCTTTTATTCACAATTTAGTGAATAAAAAAGTATGTTTTACAAATTTAAGAAAAACAAAATGTCTTAAATCTATGAGTTATTGTTTTTCCCCTATTTAAGCTCGAGGTCTTAAGTCTGTTTTATTTCTGCCATTCAGATTTCAAGCCAGTAAAAGCAAAGATTAAAAGTAATAGTAATAATATGTCTAAAATTAAGAGATTTATAAAAAAAAAACATTAACAATAAAGCAACACAAATAAACTGTTGACTGAATGGAAATATTTAAATGTTTCCTTGTCAAAACACCAAACAAACAAAAAAGAACTTACCCTAATTTCCATAAGACCACATATGCACATATGGTAGTAGAGAGCATTGCCCGTCGTACTCTTGTATGGATTAGTACACGGAATATAGGCAAAGCGATAAGACCAAATCGGCAAATGTGAGAAAAGTAACGTGTGAAGTGAAGCGATTTAAACGAATATTTAACAACAAGTAATATAAATAATTTACACATGAATACCAAGTGTAATAAAAGTATAAACAAAAGTTTAAAAAAAAATAAAGGAAAACAAATCAAAAGAGAAATATGCCATGCATGACATTCGGGAAATGTTTTCTGGTTTTTGCCTTAAATTCTGATGGAATATTTAAATTTATTCCGGAAATACGACTGTTATACTTAATAAGTGAACGAATAATTACATGATTTGTTGAAATTCAAAAGCAAAACAAAAATATTTCACTTCGACGACATTTGAATTGTGAGGCCAGTTACGGCCAGTTTGATGGCCGGCCGGCCGGCCTTCTCTTCACTTTCTTTAGGTTGTGTTGTCAACATAAATATTTAACAGACCGTTTGTGTTCTACAATACAAATTCCCACCATTAAATCGTTATTTTTAAATTTTTTGGATAAATATAGTTGTTGCTGTTGTTTCAATGCTAATATTGAGTGCATTCAGTTTATTTTTAAACACTCCAACTGAATGGCGGACTGACTGAGGCGGTGTGGCGGGTGGCCTTTCTATGTTTTCAGCCTGAAAGTGACTGAGCAGTTTCTTGTAGAATATTTTACAAATATTAATACAAAAATCAAGTGATATAAAGGGGTTTCCAACAAGAGGTGTTATAGTCTAAAGTGTTGAAAAAAACCCAGGATTGTCCATTCATCGTCGTTCTTTGGAATTGGGTCATTACATTGTATTTGGGTCTTAAGGCTTATAAAGTTCAGCCGATCATCAACAACGTCGTGTCTTTGCTGATTGGGTCCTTGAAAAGCATGAAAATTATCTGGAATTCAATCGAAAAATCATCTTGACTGATGAGGCCCATTTCCACCCCGGTGGCTACGTCAACAAGCAAAATTGTCGCATCTGGGGCTCGGAAAACCCAAGAGTTATTGTTGAGAAGCCTGTCCATCCTCAACGTGTGTCTGGGTGGTGAGGTTTCTGGTCCGGCGGGGCATTGGACCTAACTTTTTCGAAAATGAGGTCGGATCAACAGTTACGGTGAATGGATTGTGCTATCGAGAGATGATTAATGATTTTTTATGGTCGTAGTTGGATGATATTGATCTGGACAACGTTTACTTTCCACAAGACGGCGCTGCAAAACCATTGCTCTTTTACGGGAAAAGTTTCCGGGCCGTGTTATCTCTCGAAGAGGTGATCACAATTGGCCACCGAGATCTGGTGATCGAACACCTTGCGACTTCTTCCTTTGGGGCCACGTAAATGATAAGGTCTACGCCACAGCTTACGGTGGTACGCTCTATTGTACATTCCGTTCACAGTTGAATCCGCCAGTTTTAACTGTACAGTTCGGAGAAGAAGCCAGATTTGAATTTATAATCTGGCTTTCTGATTTTTTCGACTTTTATTTTTTTTTTGATATTGAGTTCATAGTTTTTTTTAGTTACTTGTTTTTTCTGGAAATCATATGTTATGTTAGTAAACGAATTTAAAACCAGTATTTTTTTAGAGCTCTGTAACTTTTTATCTGTTTATGTCCGATGAGGAACTTTTCAATGTTACACTACAAACCATACAAGTTCACGCCACCTTAATTTACATGTCAATAACGCTTTCTGGTCCACTAAACACATTGAATGTGATCCATTTATTTATCGTATATAATTGACACATGTCGGTAAGGCAATAAGATTGCATGTACTTAACTGCGAGATACAGTTGACTTTATGTTCACACATTTACCAGGCCAGCGATTGCATGTTTATCCTATTGTTATATGCAAATTAGAACGTCATCTGTTTATATAGCCTCATCCTACGGGGAGGAGGTTATATGTATTAGTTACGAACAAAATGTTGTAAGCCTGGAAATGGTCATTACAGAAGTAGCAGAATGTCTGAGATGTAATGTCCTCACCACAGTGGGCATAAAGACACATATTGACCTACAAGCTGTCATTAAATCTCTGGTTTCTGTCATTCTGAACTCAGGCCTACACTACCGACAGGTCTCCCAATGAGATGGCTCAGCACCACAGAGAAATACCGGGACGCTCTAAGAAAATACCCCAAAAAGAAACGAAAAATCCTGTAAAAAATTTGGACATTTTTCATTATGAAAAAATTGGTACATTTTTCATTATGAAAAAATTGGTACATTTTTCATTATGACAAAATTGGGACATTTTTCTTTATGGAAAAATTGGTATATTTTTCATTATGAAAAAATTGGAAAATTTTTCATTATAAAAAAATTGGTAAATTTTTCTTTATGAAAAATTTGGGACATTTTTTATTATGAAAAAATTGGTATAGTTTTCATTATGAAAAATTTCGGACATTTTTCTTTATGAAAAAATTGGGAGATTTTTCATTAAGAAAAATTTGACGATTTTTCATTATGAAAAAATTGGTACATTTTTCATTATGAAAAATGTGGGACATTTTTCATTATGAAAAATGTGGGACATTTTTCATTATGAAAAATTTCGGACATTTTTCATTATGACAAATTTCGGACATTTTTCATTATAAAAAATTTGGGACATTTTTTATTAAGAAAAATTTGGGACATTTTTCTTTATGAAAAAGTTGGAACATTTTTCTTTATGAAAAAATTGGGAGATTTTTCATTATGACAAAATTGGGACATTTGTCTTTATGAAAAAATTGGGACATTTGTCTTTATGAAAAAATTGGGACATTTTTCATTATGACAAAATTGGGACATTTTTCTTTATGAAAAAATTGGAACATTTTTCATTATGAAAAAATTGACGATTTTTCATAATTTTATATTCTTGGGACATCTTAAATTAAGAAAAATTTGTGACATTTTTATTTATGAAAACATTTTCATTATGAAAAAATTGATATATTTTCAATTATGAACAAATTGGCACATTGTTCATTAAGAAAAATTTGACGATTTTTCATAATTTTTAGAAAATTGTATATTCTTCGTTTTTCGGACACTTTTCATATGCAAAATAACTGTAATAACTGCCGATTTTTCATTAATAAAGTATACCAGAAGTGTAACACATAGAGTTACTTTAGACCCTAGGTCTCCAATACAAATGTAGCATTCCGCTATGGAATATGCAAATTCTATATTTTAACTGAGGATATATGTATGTCATTTTGGATTTCATAGCGCCCACCGGGTATCTGCAGAGCAGATACGCCAACCAGACTCTGGACTATATTATAGATTCCATTCGAACTGTAATTCGTTGGTATGTCTCTAGCCACTTGCAAACTCCTACTGCGTAATAGATCTGATAGAGAGAAACAACTCTAGGTGGACACCTGCCCCAGTTAGCATTCAATCCAGCCAGATGTGGCCCAGATTAGATAAGAAACGTAGCGATCACACACAATGCTGTCGCCATCAAGGCCCTGATGTCTCATTGGCTGACTGAAGGGTATGCAATTCAACAGAAGGTTGGGACTAGTGATTGTACCGTACAAGCTGTGGTGCAAGAGTCCATAAAACACCTTCTCTTCGCTTATCCTGCCCAACAACATTGGTGATCTGTCTGATATGGGTATTGGAGCTTTTTTGAGGGACTAACGATAAGTTTTTTTTTCTTTTTGCAATGGACTACAGCTGTGGTGACAATCAAAATACCCAGGGTTGTATCTGAGTTTTTGTTGTTGGGCTGAAGGCTTCAACTTGAAACAACAACACTTTCACATGCATAGCAAATGAGAAAACAGAGGGGTAGAGAGTAACACTTGAAGAAATCAGTATGGGCTTTAAGCAAAGACCATACAGAGGGCAGACGTTCCAAGACGTTTGATGAACATTTCCAAGAGGGTATTTAAACAGTATTTGTTTTAAAAAAAAACATTATTTGCTTTGAAAACCTTTCAAATATTGCCATGCCAATTACTGACATCTAGCGTGTGTAGCCGAACTAATGTGTCAACAAACGACTTGGGACATCTGCCCTCGGTATAGTCTTGGCTTTAAAGTTTAAAGCTTAACTTTGCAAAGTGAAATCAATTTTTTCAGTGTACTCATTAATAGTCAATACCAAATAATGAATATGTCCTTTATAATGAATGTCTTCACTAGAGAAGATGTATTGCAATGAGACAGTTGTGTTTTATAAAAACTTTTAAGACGTATCATATTCTTACTTTCTATATATATTTTTTTTTTTATAAATAAATATGTACAGAAATCCTCCAGCACAATTTAACCTTAGCGGGTTTTATTTCCATTGCAACCAATTGAGATGAATGAAATGGCGTGCAATCAAATTGATTTGTGAACTATCAATGCGAACGAACATGAAAACAAATTCCATTCCACCATCGATCACAATTAAAACTGTCATAAGGCGGTTTTACATTAACCTATTGTCTTGTACTAATTGTATAGTTACTACCCTGCGAACTCTTTTCTCGCACAGGGTAAACGATTAAGGTCGGTATTCTCTTTAAACCAGAGTTGAGTGTGTGTCGGAGAATTTTCACTCTGACGATCACACAAACCAATGGAAGACAAATGGGGAATCCTAATTGATCTCGAATGCCCAGTACAAAACTCACAGACGTGTATTATTATGCGAATAAGTCGACTATGTCTTCGAATCGATGACAGACACGTTTGAGGGCTTGTTCATTCAAAATAATAAAAAATGAAAGAATGTGCGAAAAAAGTGATGGATTTTATTGCCTCATTTGTAGAATTTAAAGTATAAAAATGCATAAAACATATGCGTTCATGTTGATGCTTCGAAAAATATTTCCAAATGGAATTGGATAAAAAGTTGGTTGAAAAGTTGAAGCGTGTGAGGAGAACGACCAATTTGATAGCTCAATTCAGTTGTACAACCACTTGTAACGTGCGAAGTCCGCATAAAAATATGTAGTTAGTTTAGTTAGTTTATTTTATTGAGACTTTTTTCAAAAAACAATGAAAGACATATACTAAATCTATGAACATGAAATTGCTTATGACTATAATGTATTGTCTAAATTACCAATAACGAACAGATAGCGGCACCAAGCCTTTTCTGTGTAGTGAGATGTGTTTCAATTGTGTGTGGATCTGATGAGTGAGTGTTCGCCCTTGCTCCCAAGGCTATTAATTGACAGCTTTTGAAATATATTTTTCAAATTGTTCCATTTTTTTTGCCTAACTCCAGTTAGTACTTGCATTTTTCGATCGAAATAGCACTTTTGTAAGACAAAGACCACAGCTACCGAATAATGATATCACGCTCGAGCTATTCTATAAAACGCCACTAATCACTTCACCGACAATATTGCATTGTTGTTGTTTGTATATAAAAAAAAAAACCTGACCACAGATAAGACACAGGTGAAATCATATAGTCTGACTGCTAGATTAAAATAATAACATATCGTATATGTCTTATAATAATTGCTATATGGTCTTGTGGATGATAAAACATTAGGTTTTTGCACCCGATGTTGCTGTGAATGATATCGAGGAATCATTAGACATCTCGGCTTTTTGCACCCGACGTGGCACGGGTTGTCCGCAGAATGTAAAAAATAAAAGACAACCGTCTTCGTATGGATATGTCTTTAATCCACGCTGTATATGCATGTGCATCTCTGGATATACTTAAAGCCCTGATTCATAAATATTTGTATTGCTATCTGAATGCCTCTAATTGTCTTCGTACTATGTCTAACTGCTTAGACCAATTCTGCAAGCAATAAATAAATTTATCTAAAAAAAAACTCATACTCAGCTTAGAAAAGAAAAGTATATAAACAGTCTCAGTCTACTATTTATGTCAGTCATCCAAAATACAAAACTGCGACTGGCATACGTATCACTTTGCCAACATTATTTCGTATAATATTGATCAGCTGATCCATCTAGTGGTTTCGTTTCTAATTATACCGTGTGTTTTTTTTAGACGTGTGTTTTTCAATCTGGCCACACTTTGTTCGGAGTTGGTCTTTTTGACAGCTGTCATTTGATTCATGCTCAGTTTGGTTTTCCATTTAATAATGAATAGACTTGTTCCGGAACAATGTTCTGTGAATGGGCCCAAAACGAGATGGCCATCGATCGCGGTTTTTACAAGAAACTTTTGTTAAGCAATGAAGGTCAATGAATAACGTTAATAAGAAAATTCTCGCATTTGGAGTAATGAAACTCCACAAGCCATGGTTGCAATATATAGAAGGTCTTGTGGCCTAGGTTAGTTATAGCGAGAACAAATGCACTGATGGGACTGGATAGAAGAAGTCTCAGAATTGCAATAGGAGTCATTACAGGTCACTGCTCAGTTAGGGCTATGACCAGCAGATGGGATAGCAGATCTCCAGACTTCTGCGAGGATGAGAACGAATTGGAGACAATAGAACACATCCCTTGTCATTGTCCAAGTTTGCAACGCCATAGACAAAAATGTCTATGGATATGGATTTTTTGCTGAACCAGGGGATATTTCGAAGACAGGTGTTGATAACATTATTAGTTATATGAGGGGCATTAGATGGTTGAACGACGGGGGATGCGGGTACTCGATGGACTGAACAGACTGCCTACCTTACATAAAACATTACACCAGGGACTCTCACACATTTCTCGGCTCCATATATTTTCTATACTTCCAGCTATAATTTCCCCACCCACACAGAAGGGATTCACAATGTACCCTGTGGGTCTCCGAGTGGAGGTACATCTTAGGATGTACCACTCTTCCTAAGCTAACCTAACCATGGTTGAGACGCCTTTACATCTTCAAAAAGTCAGTGTTTGGTGTGCTCTATGGTCAGAGGGAATAATTGGTTCAAAATTCTACAACGATACGATTGACACTTTGCAAGAGTTTAGTCGGAGCGTTATTGCCGACATACGGCTGCAAAAAGTTGTCCGAAATTGGGACTCTCGACAGGAATTTAATCGAGCCGAAATCTTTTTAAGGCATAATGGCAAACTCTTATTTTTATAATAAAGATACATTCTTGGCCATAACATTAAATTACATATATTTCGTCGTGAAAACCACACTTCTAAAAAAAACACCCTATATTTACCAGGATGACCATTCTTTTTGAATTACATATTATCAATGGTGTCATTTTGAATCACCCGGTATTTCGGTAGCTGTCACTTTTGAAGCTTTTATTCTTTGACAAGTGGAGACTACGCTATTACTAAAAATGGAACGATACACGCTTCAACAAAGCATTGAAATTATTAAAATTCACAACAAAAATGGTGAAAATCTTCGCAAATCTTTTTAAGTTTCCGGGCCGTGTTGTCTCTTGAAGTGGTGATCACAATTGGCCACCGAGATCTTGTGATTTAACACCATGCGTCTTCATCCTTTGGGGTCACGTCAAAGGTAAGGTCTACGCCAACAGCCCAGAGTTGATTCAAGACCTCAAAGATAGAATTCGTGAGGCTATCGGGGCATAGGGCAGCCACTTTGCGATTTGGTTATGGAAAATTTCATGAAAATGATATGGTCCTGCCAGGGTGGTCGTGGTGGTCATTTGGCTCCTATTTATTATGAAATAAACATCCGATCATTTATCTCAAAAGATGCTATTTTTCTTTTAATACCAAAATAACACCCCTTGTTGGATAACCCTGTAAAATACATTCATGATCTTTATTTTTAAATTAACCCACGTCATTAATTCGTACGAATTCTAGTTCACCCCAAATGACACACACAGTGCAGCACCCCTCATGCTGAGATAGAGGAGGGTACGAACTCGAAAAACACACACACGGATTTCCATAGAACTGCATTCATTATAAATAACCAAAAATACCCATCTAAAACTTAAGGGATTTCCAAATTAATTTCTCTCTTAATTGTACACTTCCGTAAACTAACATTCATTCGTGCAATGCACACTCTTCTGTCGTTTACATCTCTTTCAGATAACGCTGAGCGAACTGATCTTGAGATCCGAAGGCAGAGATATACCGCCACAGCACCTGCATACGTTGGAGATGCCGCTGGTATATGGTCGTTGTCACCGCCGGCGACACACGTACATGTGCTTTTAAAGGTGCCGCAACACAGCGCGGTACTTATCTCTCGGTCGGTCGGTCGATATCGATGACAACAACAAGAACACATGTGTATTTATATACACATCTACTTCTATACATATTTTGTGTGTGTGTTTTTTTTTATTTAATTGCTATATGAGTGAACTTATTTATTATTTGTTTAGTGCTGTCGATCGCATTTGGTTTAAAGCAAAATTGCATTTGCAAATTATTTCGTATTGTGCCGGACGACAATGAAATTTAAAGTAATTACTTAACGTGAACGAAACAAAACAAACAGAGATAAGGATAAACAAAGTGCTAAATACTCGTTAACCGAACAGATCGTGTAATCACTCAGCGATGGATTTCGATCAAGTCTTGGAAGAAATCGGAGAATTTGGCCGTTACCAAAAGACCAATTACCTGCTGATCTGTTTGCCGGTTATGTTTGCAGCGGCCAACAGTCTGTCATATGTGTTTACAGCCGGCACACCGTCCTACAGGTTTATATCTCAACTTTTGCAGTTTTTAATTGATTTAGTTTATTTGTTTGCCCCCCCTCCCAATTTCCTAAAGATGTCGCATACCCCAGTGTGATGATGGGGATCAGCAAACGGAATTATATCCGTTGTGGATAAGAAATGCCACACCGGGTGACACCGATAAATATGGCGTGTTTACACCAAAATCATGTTTTCGTTATGGCATCAATGAAACATTTAGCGGGGATGTCTCGCAAGCACAGTGTCCCAAGGAGTTATTTAATGGCAGCATGACAGAGCGTTGCTACGACTGGGTATATGATACCGAGGAGCGGACAATTGTCCAAGAGGTAAGAAAGAGTTATCCATCGGAATGAGAAAATACGGGTTTTGTGGCACGCTTTCAGATCTTGAGCTCACTGTTAGCTTGGCCGAATTGAATAACAATTATTACATTTCCGCAATGATGGACAGTTACACGATGAACTCTAAATACTAATGAAAAATCTTGTCTTTTTAATTTCAGTGGCATTTGACATGCAAAGAGAATGCTTGGAAATTGGCTTTCGTCGGTACAATGCACTTTGCTGGTTTGGTAGTCGGTACAGCTTCTTCCGGCTACTTGGCAGATCGGTAATGTCTAACTCATTCAACGTTTCCTTGATTGCTTCTGAGATTATTCAACTACAGCCTAAATCGAAAATAATCTCAGATTTAAATACGAAACCCACCTTATTCTCTTATTATTAAAATTGTCTTGCAGATTCGGTCGCAAAGTCATCTTCATCATATGCATCGTCTTTATGGCCATAACGGGCATTGCCCAAGGACTCTCCTGGGACTATAATAGTTTTCTCACATTTGCATTTCTCAATGCCGTCGGCACATCTGGCGTCTACCCGTTGGCCTTTATCATTGGCGTCGAAATGGTGGGACCACGCAAACGTGAAATGTCCTCCATCGTTCTAAACTATTTCTATGCGGTGGGCGAAGCCCTGGTGGGTTTAATTGCCTGGCTGGTGCATGACTGGCAGTGGTTACAATATGCTCTCTCGGTGCCACCTCTCTTCTTTATAGTGTATTATTGGTTCGTTCCGGAATCGGTTAGATGGCTCATTGCCCGCAATAAGCGCGAGCGGGCTGGCAAAATAATACGCAAAGCAGCTGAGGTAAATCGCAAGGAGTTATCAATAGCGCTGTTGGATAACTTCAAAGTGGAATTAACAAAATGTGATAATGAAACGCCGAGTAATGGTGACGATCTGAAGGGGGACAAGTCGGAAATCTGGGCAGCTGTTAAGGAGGTCTTTCGATCGAAAACCTTGCTAATACGTTATGGAATCATGTTGTATATATGGTGAGCAATCGGTTATGATGGCAGTCTAACGGCCAAACAAATAATAATAATATTCTGTTTTATCTCTGCCATTTTAGGGCTATTAACGCGGTGGTCTACTATGGCCTTTCACTGAACTCAACAAGTCTCAGTGGCAATAAATATATAAATTTCGCCTTGGTTTGCCTTATAGAAATACCCGGATATACTCTGGCATGGGTAAGTGAAGAATTTGCTAAGAGGAATTATGATCAGTTGTAAAATGTATTTTGGGCCATACCATGAAATGAAAATTGTGCAGTGTCACAGAAAAATCCTTTCTCCATGCTGAAGATGTCATGAGTTGTCTTATAAAGGTCGATCTTTGGCCAGTTTTTTTTTTTGTCCATGATTCATGGCATGTATCGAATTCAAAAATGTTTAGTTCGCCTTGCCCTTTAAGCACGAAAAGATTTAGAATGCAAATCGTTAAGTTTTATTATAAAAATTCGTGCTGTGTGAAAACATAGTTTTTGCCACGTTGACATGTAGTTTAAACAGGACCAATTGACCGACGAGTTTGGTAAGCAATTAATCTCACATTTTGGCACTATCAATTGGCCTCCACGTTCGTGGGATTTGACCCTACTAGACTGTTTTTGTGGTGGCATGTGAAGTCTCTCGCGATTGCTGTCTTGAAAGACGGGCCGAAATAAAAATGCTGGAAAAAGTGTGCTATAATTGGTTGAACTTTCAAACGTTGGCATCATTTACATGAAAGAATTTTTAAAAAGTTAATGGCAGACAGTTGTTTATCGATCGAAAAACTAGTTTACAAAAACTATCTGTTTTCTTCAATTTTGAAAAACCAAACTTTTAAAAAATCGCGCTTTAAACAAACAATACTTATTAGTGTCGGTGGTACTAAATGTGGTGAATTGACACTACGAGTTAGGAGAAACAATAGAATAGTTTGGAGGACCAAAAGAAGTATTGTCAGTTCGGCCGCTATCGGTTCCAACATAATGTTGGGTTGGATTGAATTGAATTTGTATTCAGCAGATTTTTTTGTGCACCTAATATTATTTTGGACTTAATGTTCTTATACTACATATTCGTACCGTTTGTGTACTTATGAATATGCGTAAATATTATGGCTGGGGAGCCAATTTGTTATATAAATTTAAAAGGTTATCCTCGCATTCAGAAAATTTGTTAACAGCTTAATAAACCTTTGAAAATAAAAATGTGTGAAAATGGTATTTGTATTGTCACACATTTTTCTTAACAAATGTTTACGAAGCTGTTACAAATTTTTCCGAGTCTACACATAATTTTCACACAATCCATGAAACCAATTTCTTTTTCTCATTCCCCTTAGATTTCACTGCAGAAATTCGGACGACGCTTATCCCTGTCGGGTTCGTTATTCCTTTGCGCCGTTACTTGTGTAGCCGGCGGATATATAACACAAGGTAACTATTGCACCACCTTAATTTAAAGCACATTACAAACGTTTTCTAATATTAATTAAACTCAAAAAGTATTTCTATTCTTGTATTCTTTTTTTGTTTCAAAAATTAAGTGCAAACTAACTTGGAAACACGTAAATTTTAATTACCCACTTGATATATTTCATATGTTATACCATCGTATTCATAAAAATTTAAAACAGCTTAACACATCGTTGTTAAGAAAAATGTGTCAATTCGGGAGATAATCTTAAACTCTCCTTGAAAATTACTATTAAGCATTAAATTGTCATTTCAGGTTCAACTTGGGCAATAATAACATTATTTCTAATCGGGAAATTGGGCATAACTTCATCATTTGCGGTTATATACGCCTATACGGCGGAGATGATGCCAACGGTGAGTAATGAAACTGATAAAACTGAAATGATGTGTTTTTTTTATTAGAAGTGTGGAACATTGTGCTTAGTGCCCTGTCCACGCTAAACACGATTACCGAACGTGCTGCGAAAAAACTCAATTGTGTCGTTCTAAAGCCAAACAATTGTTCAAGCCTTCTAACTACGGCCACAACAAAATGTTTATCAAGACGGTGTAGCGTCTGCTAACAGTGAGACATGTTCCACACTTCTAATAAAAAAAAACACATCATTTCACAATGATGAAAACACAATGACGTTTCCAGCAGCAAATTCAAAGAAAAACGGGCCAATGATGCTCAAATTCAATTTAATATGTTGCATATTGTAATTTGATCTAATTGGCCGGACGGCTTTTAATTACAAAATTCAAATTCAATCCCCAGTTGCAAAAATTCTCTTAAATTTATTTGAGCCCAAAGAAAACTAAATCTTTGTCTCATATCGAATATTTCATTGCGCTTGTTTTGTATAGGCACAGAAACATCCTGAAGAATTTATCTTGTCATGTTTTATTTCTTTACGAAGAACAAGTTTTTAATAATGTTCAGTGTCTGTATTTCTTTCTTTCCACCCCCTCAGGTTATACGTAGCGGAGGCGTTGGTGTTATGTCGACGTTTGCCCGATTCGGGGCCATGCTGGCGCCTTTTGTGCCTTTATTGGTAAGTTGCTACTAACAGAGTTTTATATATCATCTAATATATTTGCACTACCTACCACAGGGAGATTACTACGAAGCCCTGCCTTTGCTGCTGTTTGGCGGTTCTTCTCTAACAGCCGGTCTATTTGCTCTATTTTTACCAGAAACATTCCAAAAGAAATTGCCCGATACGGTTTGTACAATACTACAATACTAAGCTCTTGTTTAAACAAATGGTTTTTTTTTCAAATTTCAATTTAAATATTTTTTTAACCTGCCTATGTACTTACATACATATGTACGCTAATCTGTTTGCTATTTATTTCTTAAAGGTTGCCGAGGCAAAACAGTTGGGAAAAACGAAGACAAAGCAGTCAAGCGGTTCGTTGCCATCAACAGCAGCGGCGGAACAAAACATTTGCACGCCACCACCTGACAGAACGGCAGCGCTAACTAATGCGGTTTCATCCATCACTTAGACAATTTTTGTATAATTAATAAGTATGTTATGTGTGTATTAGCGAGAAAATGTTATAGTGTGTACGTATTTTTAAAATTACAATATTTTTTTATGGATTTTATAATAAAAACAGCACAAGTTAGTGATGTCATATATACTCGTATACATATATATTTGTATTTGAGCAGGGCCATCTTCCAATGGGTGAAAATACATTTATTTTACAATGTTAACGAATATTTTGTGTGGTATTTGACATTTCCAATATTTAAAGTTCCTATATCCGATGAGAATTAAACTGAGCTATTTTTAAGTTTTTGCTACTTCAAAGCACAGAATTAAAACGAAATTATGTAGGTATTACCCATAACATTTGAATACTCTGATAGGGTTTCAAAGAAGTCATTATTTGTTTAGAGATGGAAAAGGCCGATAGTCTTACCAGGATGTAAACCTGCGTTTGCTGAGTGCGAGCTAAACTTAGCTATTTTTAAGTGGATTGTGTGAAAAGACTTACAAATGTTTCTTAGGAAATACTGTTAATCAAAACCACAGAATTAAAATGAACTTGGGTACGTATTTTCTGTAATAAAATGTATTGCTGGATGCGGTCCGGCGTTTGGTGAGTGATAGTCTCACAGACTATCTAACACAACACGGCGGACCACAAGAACACGATCACTGAAAAATGTCTCCTGTTCTTACAGGGAATTGAATCTGTGTTTGCTTTATCACAGCGCATCTTCCACCAGCATTTGGTTCTGAGTAAACGAAATCTTACTCTTTTGTTATAAAACGTGTGGTCCATGTGGTGCTTTATATTTATTTATTTCTGACAGTGACAACTCTTCCGGCATCATTGGCCCATTCTTCTTTGAAAATGCAGCTGGAAACGCCATTTCGGCCAAGGATAAGCGCTACTGAGGCATGATAAACCATTTTTTGTGGTCAGCGTCTAAAGAGATGAACTTGGACGATCTTTGATTTCAGCAGGAATTACGCACACAAATCCCGCCACAAACGATCTGTTGCTTTTCAAAATAGGTAATTGTGTTATCAGCCGTCTTGCCACCTCCAAACTGCGATTTGACACCGCTACACTTTTTTCTAATTTTCTTACTTTTACTAAACCACAACTGGCTTGTATGCAGGTGAATCTTTCAAATTATTGTTAATCTTTCAAACTGAATTTTAAACGTCTTCCGTTTCATTCTATAGATCTTTTGTTGATTGAAAATATCAAGTTTTTGTATCGAAGATTTGGTGTATAGTTTTAGGAACTTGTAAAAAAAAATACAAGGAAACTCTTGTAGTGTTTTGGGGTTGGTTCAAATATTTAAATGCAGATCGTTACAATGGAGAAAACAAGGGCTAGGTTCGCTTTTTAAGAAACTAGTGAACACTTCGTCAGTAAAAGTAAGTTCGAGCGGTTTAATTTTATATACCTTTACAGTTACAGTGATTTGAAATGGCTTTATTAGTTTAGGTTTGTGGTTGTTGCGGAAGTCTCAATGGAAGACATTGGAATAAATGTACATGACTACACCAACATTCATTGTTAATCCATTTCCCTAGAGGCGAAAAAGACGTAAGCGCCAAAAGGAATATTTTACAGAAGAACGTTTTTTGTGTGCTCAAGCATAACGGCGTGGTGTGCTTACGACACAATTGAATTTGCTATATCTTTGTAAATAATTTTTTTTTAATATTTTGGGATTAAGAGCGATGACCAATTTTATACAGAAAAATTCAAATGACAAATGATGACGTACGAATTCTAAAAATTAAAGCAAAGGACTTTTTTTAAAACATCTGACATGCATAGGATTTTCGGCAAGATTATGACTACGTAGGCAAGATTTCGAATATGTAGATATCTGAACGATGTGTCTCCTAAATTATGACAATGTTGGAAGGCTAAAGCTGTCAACACGAATTTTTCTCAAACTCCACCCATCAAATACCAATTCAGGCAGAGATTCGTAGGCGGAAATGGCGTTGGATAGGGCACACACTCAGTAAATCGCCAGACGACATTACTAGAATGGCAATCGCTTGGAACACCCAACGCCAGAGACGTGTTGGTAGACCGACCCATACCCGGAGAAGGCAGCTCGACTTTGAAATCAGAATTTCAGAATTCAGTTGAAGTGAAATAAAGGGTAAAAGAGGAGATTGGAACAACTTTGTTGCGGCCCGATGTTCCTTATGCTTATGGTAGAATCATCCTTTATTTGTAATGGAAGGCAAATAATTCGAAAATCCCAAACAGAAAAATCTGGCGATAATTTTGCTTTACACATAAGGCCATATGCGGAATAATGTCGTATCTGTATTTCCCGTAATATTTCTTGAAGGAACAGGGGGAAATTTCTCTCACATCAGTGAGCTGTGCGAAATATAATTTGTTATATTCACTGACCTTATGCTTTTCTTACTCGTAATGTAGCAGGCCAATACGAGGTGGACAAAAAATATGTTGATAGTCTTACCTGTAAGCAAAGCTGGGTTTTACAGTGTGATAGTCACACAGCCGACTAGATGCTGTTAGATGAAGCGCAGAAAGATTTGTGTTAAAATGACTTCTCATTGTTTCATGACTCGCTGTAAATGCACGTTTATATTCCAAATGAGTGATTTATTTAAATATGAAAGAAAACAAAACAAAAACAGTGATTGTACAAAGTAACGCTCTACATGTGATAATGTGTATACCTTAAATTCTACTCGCCAAATATTGCAGAAAATGTTCCCGGATCTTCTATAGCACCAAATCGTTGCAATAACTTATAGTTCACCTTTTCGTTGCTATACAATGTCAACGATTGATAGAAATCTAATTTAGATGGTTTGCGTTTCTCAGATTCCGGCACTAAATCATCCACATCTATGATCACATCGTGCCTCTTTCCCCAATAATCGACATAGGCTATCTTCAGTTTATCATTTGTATCATTGACATACATTATGCCCACCAAGTTCTTTATCACCAGGCTGCAAATCGATAGAGTCAACCAGGTGGTTATACCAACGGCACTGATAAGTGTCGCCATGGGCTCCTGCAATTGTGCCGACTGTTCCAGAGCAAAGGCACCGGGTATAGCAACAGCATTGACAATGCCGTACGGTATCTTAACACGATTGAAGGCGGAGGCCACACGTATCAGAGGCAAACGATAAATGACACGCCATTCATTTGGTGTGGGTGGAAGTGCGGTTGATTGAGATGTGCTAGTGGCCCTAATCTTTGTGTTGTCATTCAAAAATGGTGCCATCAAAGGTGTTTTGAGGCCAGTGGTGGATTTATGGACTGCAGCTGCCGAGTATTTTAACGAATTTCTTAAAGTCAAAAGTGTGGACATCTGTTGATTAGAAACAGGGAACTTTAGTGTTTTCTTTTATTATTTTATTTTAAGAATAATCAATTACCTTTCCAATTAAATCGATGTTGTTATATATGTTAAATATATTTTCGGCTCTTGCACAACAGTGTTGGTATTTTGAAAAGTTTATTTTGTGCCGCAATGACACATTTTATGTGCCAACATTAACGTTTCCCTTTTATAATTACATTTTACTTTGATAGAACCTGCAAAAAAGGCTAATATTTTTTGCCGACAGAAATGTATATGAATTATAAAAAATGTTACTTAGTTTGTGAGAATTGTGAAAAAGTGTCAAATTAGATTTATGTGTGTGTCACTGGGGCCACGGTACACTTGATTGAGCCAAAAATGACACAATGTGCCACGATTTACCATCACTGTTGCACAATATTATGAACGACTATTTTCAGCCGGTAAATGTAAATCACCTGTTTTTGGAATTTTGTGCGATCAGCTGCTTTAGATGTTTTGAGCAAATCAGCTGTTTAATGCTCTTGCGGGTTGTGTTCATTTCGAATTTCAAAATTAATTTCTGTTTGAATGCATTTCCGCCGATGAGCGAACGTTAAAATATTTAATAAAAAAAATATACAACGCCAAATTGTTTTTTATAAAGAAAAAATGAAAAACGGCGACCTGTGTATGAAATACAATAAGGTAATGTGTATGAAATACCAAATAAACGAAATAAAAACACTTTCGCCAGCATCAACGATGTAAAATGATCAAAATTATGGAAAATATCGCAAATAGTTTTCCACTTTCAATATCAAATCAGTCCACAAAGACATTGCAGTTCTCAAAACCACTGATATTTTCACATGGATGAGAAGAATCAAATATTTTTCTTAATTGGTGTTAGGCATTAACTTTATTAGGTGTTGCAGATAAAGTTTGTTTCACTTTATGAAAATTACCAATCAGGGAAAGGGAACTGCTTGCAAATCATTGAGCTGTGCACTATATAATTAATATACTCATTGGCCGGGATCTACTTCCGGCTACGAACGATGTCATTTACCATTGCGAAAAATCAGTGTAAATTCCAACAAATGTAAAGTACGTATGTAAACATATAAATAGTCTATATTTTGGTTCAGTTTAACAAAATCTAAATATAAACAATAAAGTTAAAACAATAAACAACTAACAAAACAAAATTACTTTCGAATATTCTTTTTACGCACTTTTCCATCACATTTTTATTCCTTCTTGTCTTTCTCCTCTTCGGCTCCCAATAGCATCTTTCGTACGGCCGGTACTCGAAACAATGGCACCGATAGAACAGCTCCGACGCACGCACCGATCCAGTACACAATAATGTGTTCGAGGTTTGTGTGGCCACGACAGCCCCATTTGAGAGCGGTGGCCAAGACGGGATTGAAATAGCCGCCAGAAAAGTTAAAAGCTGAAAACATGGCATAATTAAAAGCATAAACTGTATTTGAGAACATTTCAAGAGTTCCAGACAGGCAAGAGTATATACAGAGGGTTAGTATTTGAAAGTTAGTACGGTAACGTACCTGCAACCACCAGGCTAGTGCCGATGAACGAATCGATAATGCTGCAGAACTTGGGGCCCTTTTCACTGAGAGTTTTTGAAGCCAAACGGCACAGGAGCGTAGCAAATCCCTCAATGGCCGCTCCCAAATAGGGATTAACCTGAAGAAGTCGAATCAACGGATTTGAAAGAGAATTGCGTAGTCTTCTGAATGCTTACCTGTAAATCGGCATTACACTCTTCAAAGGCTCGACCCTCGTGAGTTTCGGCAAATTCAAACCACCAAAAGACCTGAACAATACGATACACACAGCAGCCGCCCATCAATTCCGCCCATGTACGCAAGGCCACTTCTTTCAGGGATGTCTTGCCCTCCAACATGTCTTCCATGTGAGTGTAAGGACAGGCCGAAGCATCGCCCCATACTTTTCCCCACCAAACGGTGAGCAAGAAGAGGAATACGGCATAAGCAGCCACACCAAAGTTATCAGCAACTGAAATTTGAAGCGGATATATATATTTCATAATTCGTGGGGGTTACTTCCCATCTTACCTATTATCAACTCGAAACAGCAGGCACACAACTCGGCTGATGCTATGGCTTCGTTGATCAAAATCGGCACCATGCCCTCTTCATTGAAAACATGTTTGGCCACCCGCCTGGCGATTTGTGCCGCTATACAGCAGCCCACCATGAAGGCCGTACTGACACCCAATGCAGTCATCGACATTTTGAATGTATCTTTGGTTTCAGGCTTCAATCGCAGAACCGGGAACGTAAATAAATGACTAGAATTGTCTGGATTAAATTTGTTGATTAGTATTCTATTTAAAAACTAAACGTTCGCACTAATATGGAAGAGGCCTTCTAAATCATCTCCTTTTTGTCCTCTCTAGCATATGGTGGACAGTTGATGACAATTTCAAATTCGCCGACGGAAGAGAAATGTAAAGAGACCAAGGACAAGTTTTACGAGCGCCTAGAACAGGCGGCTGTTTAAAAATGGTTCTTAGGTGTTGTAATGTCAAAATAGGCAGGGAGAACATTTTCTTCCCACTAACCGTGCTATATCCACACATGAACGTTGGTAGATAATAAAAACAGCGATTGCGCAGGCAGGGTCATGTCGTTCCAATGAATCCAAATGCTCCAGCCAGAAAAGTATTAGACGACAACCACCTCTGAAGACTCAGAAAAACCAAAAATTCTGTGATAGAGGACACAAACATCGTTGGTATCACAAACTGTGGAAAATCATACAAAACCGAGATGCTTGGACGGACTTGTCCGTTGTTAAGTAGTGATGACGTTTTTAAACTCTAGAGTTCGTAACTGCTAGTCCTTATCATGGAACAGGCTCCCCCACACTTGTGTGACCAAAAATTAACAACAGCACTAACAACAAAAACGAAGACGACAACTACACAGACAATGACAACACCACTCACGTAAACGATAGAGAATCATGAAACATACCAAACATGCCAAGGACTAGTTCTTCCATCCCATGCAACACCTCTGACACAAAAAGGGAGTTAAATGACCTAAATTAGCAACCTATTACGAACACTTCAAAGCCAAGTTCGACTGGAATCCCTAACCAAACCCAGTTCGCCACAACATAAGTTATCGGCCCCAGCTCGTTTAGTGAAGTGCTGAAAGACAGCATCAGTATGGCGATTATCGACAGAGGGACGTGGACGGATCTATATCCGGGGACAGTGGATATAATCCTGTTGTACCGCAAGCTGGTACCAGGGCCGGGTCACACTAATGTATATATTTATAAATATTGGTGACCGTAGAAGCTGCGTATACAAGGAGAAGGATAGCGGCCAAGGATTATCAACCCAGTGACAGCTGTATCTACCGAAAGTTTTTGTCTGGGGAAAAACACTGTAGAACTGTTAAACAACAACATGATAGCATCGACCACCTCATGCTCGTGTCCGGCTCTCTGTTTGAGGATCTTTCAGGTTTTATGAGCACACTTCGTCTCGAACCTCACAGGAATACAGAAGAACACAATAAACGATGACAGAGGTTTCCTGCACAGCTCAGATTGGCTAGACAGGGACTAAACTAATCAAACAAGATATACTAGATTTCTCCAAGCTCGGGGACAGCATCCCGTGGTATCACAATGGTCCGTAATGGACTAAGTATGTCCAAAAGACAGCCACGTCTACCTAACCACGACTTCTTCAAGCTCTCCAGAATATTCTCCGCCAGATATCTTCGCCGTCTTCTTTGGTGAGATGGGCAGCTACAGGTGTTCCACTGTTGCAATCTCCTCCAAATCTGCAATATTCAACTACTCCTTCCTTCCAGTTTTCACGCCGTAGGTTCTAGTTCGACTGAATCTGTAAGGTATTCCACATAATGCTGAACCATTCGCTGACATATCTGCGGCAATTCGATATTTATCTCCAGGTCATTGGAAAAGACGATGATTATTTAATTCGTCGCGCTCAAGTATGGAAGAATGATAGACCTATTATAGCAGTGACCTGTCTGAAATCTTCTCCGGTCCCAGATCAATGTGTCAAGATGTTACAAACGAAATGGCATATGATTCTGATTTCAAAAAGTTCAATCAATCCGGCCATTTTACTTTAAAATCCCATTGTCCATTACTTTGTTGTGTCTTTCAGATAAATGGAATTTAAATTTGCAATTTACTTCTGTAAATCGTTGCAAAAATTATAGACATTAGCACGAATGATATGCAAATTTATACTAAATAGAAATAATAATTAGTCGCGTTGCAGGTTTTATTTATTTCTGCGTCTGATTGTCTGTCACAAGCACGGAAGGGAACTTATGCTCTTTAAATTTAAAAGAAAAACAAACATCAAACAAATCAATGTAATGTTTTATTTATCATGGTTGTTTTGAGCATGATCAAAACTATTTTCCCGCTCTCTGCGATCGGTCAATCTGAAAACGGCGACAAACGAAAACGAGCGAAAAAAAAACTACACAAAAATAAAATATACATAATAAAATAATTTTTCACCGAACCAAGTGCAGCTAAAAATAGGGATTTTCTTTTTGTGTGTTTAACTTGTCAACTTTTTTTTCGCCAACTGTCCGATATTAGCTGCCGAATTTTTCAATATTTTTACGCAATTGCTTTTTTGAATTATTTTTTTAATTGTATTTGAAAATATCCATCAGTTTTCGTCGTTCGTACCTTTTTGTGGCTAATTCACCAACTATTTTTTTTATAACAAACAAATTAACACTTTGCGTTGTAAAACTAACGAATTTGTGTTTTTTTCTGTTTGTTTTCAGAATTGAATTTTTGGCTATTTTAACTCTACTGTGGCGCTTCGACGCCCAGCAGTAGCGCGAGACACCTTTAATCCGTCGGATGTACGCGTAACAACTAAATTGCTCTTTGGTTTGTGCTTCGGTTCTTTGTGTACCCGAGTATTTTTTTTTTTCGAAATTTTGCGTAGTTTTCAGAGATTTGTTTTCTTTTTTTTAATGAAAATTTGTTGGTGGATTTTCTTTATGGCGCACAGTGGGGAAAATATTTAGAATTGGGCATTTCTGTGTGTGTGGTTTCATTTGATTTGAAATTTACAGAGATCTAACTGAAGTTAGAAAGAAAGTCACAAGCGCCAAACTTTCAAAGTTCAAATAAGGCCAGATTCGGAACCGTGAATGAGATTCTGATTTTTGTGTTAAGCTCATATGACCCATTTTCAGCTGTAATACAGGGTTCTCCAGCAAGGGGTGTTATTTGAAAAATTTAATTTTTTAAGATAAATGACCGGATGTTTATTTCATAATAAAGAGGAAGGTATGTCGTTAATAATGAAAAACAACATCAGCCAAATGGCCACCACAACCACGCTTACAGGACCATATCCTTTTCATGAAATTTTCCACAACGAAATCGCAAAGTGGCTGCCCTCACGAAGTCTATCTTTGAGATCTAGAATCGACGCTAGGCTAGTGGCGTAGACCTTATCTTTCACGTGGCCACAAAGGAAGAAGACGCAAGGTGTTCAATCACAAGATCTCGGTGGCCAATTGTGATCATAACACGGTCCGGAAACTTTTTAGTTTTGCGAACTGTGACTGCAAGACTTTCACCTTTTTGTGTAGTGAATTTTAATAATTTCAATGCGTTGTTGAAGCGTGTATCGTTCCATTTTTTTGTAATGGCGTAGTCTCCACTTGTCAAATGTCAAAGAATAAAAGCTTCAAAAGTGACGGCTACCGAAATACCGGGTGATTCAAAAATAACACCTCTTCTTGGAGAACACTGTATATCTTAAACTAATTTTTGAAATTTTTTTAAATATATTTAAATCTAAAGCGCGAAAGATATGAAACGTAAAAGCTAAAGATCTCCTACTACGAAAATGGAGCTGTGACTTTCTTTCTTAGGAGGGCAGTATACGGGCTTGAGTCTTAATTTTCACAAACAAAAATGCCTTCCCTGGTTATCGGAAAACGCACACGTGACCGTCGAGAAGCCAAGGCATCTGACAATTTGGTGTGGATCTTTGAGAAAAATGAAGTTGGAACACAATTTTGGATGATCTTCAGTTTGAGCAGGTTTGCACGTCATGCTTAGCAGCCCACGTCACATCGATCTTTTACCCACCAACTTCATAATCATGTCCATGTAAAGTGGCCACCTCGGAGCAGCGATATAAAGCCATTCGAATTTTTGTTGGTATAAAATCCAGAACTTTTTCGAGAAAAATGCTCGAAATCCCCCACTGTGCGACGTTCACTATTATTTTGAGACGGGGAATGGGGGGATTATGATCACTAGTATTTCTCCGTCACTCTCACTCTCTTTCTTGCGTTGGCGATCACATGCATTTTACTTTTGTCTCTGGCAAAGTCAGGTCCATTTATTATTTATTCGAATTCTCATTTATTCTACTGAATGAATTTTTGTATGTGACAACGAGTAACACAAGGTGTATTCACTAACGATGACGTAGTTTTGTTTGTGTTTCGCTGTAAGTCAGACTAGAGTGGATGTTGTTGTTGCGAGCATTTGTTGGCATTTGGCGTTACGGTAAATCATATTTAAACCCTGATAGTACGTACAGTGGCTCGCTGGGAATTTTTTGTGTGTGGGAAAAATTCAAATTTGTGAATGTGAATGCTCAGAGAATCTTGCGACTTCTTCCTTTGGGGCCACGTGAAAGATAAGGTCTACGCCAACAGCCCAGCGTCTATTCAAGACATCAAAGAAAGAATTCGTGAGGCTATCGAGGACATAGGGCAGCCACTAAGCGATTTGGGTATGGAAAATTTCATGAAAAGGATATGGTCCTGTAAGCGTGGTCGTGGTGGCCATTTGGCTGATGTTGTTTTTCATTATTAACGGCATACCTTCCTCTTTATTATGAAATAAACATCCAATCATTTATCTCAAAATCATTTATCTCTGTATTATCCCGCTTCTAAAAGCCCGTTGAAGACACATACAATATCAAAAGATATTACAGAAATCTTTAAAAGCAGCTGGGAATAGTGGAGCTGGAATTATTTCATCTATTTTTGGAAATTCTCCATTTCATTTTTTTGGGGTCATTTTGCTGTGGCGCCACCTTCTCTCTTCAATAACTTAATTAAAACGTGCCCCTGGTTTACACTTCACGTCGGTATATTTAGATTGCCGGAATATAAACAAATTAATGGAACTCTAAGAAGTCTAAATAACAATCAGAAGATACAATTTAAAATTATTCACATCTGTATTTCAAAATAGAAACTACAATGCTATGGTTGTATTTTTTTTTTAAATTAAAATTAAATACTTTTGTTATAGCTTAAACGATACAGGGAAAACTTAAATAAATAGGTTGAGTAGAAAAAATACGGTAGCATTCAATTGGTACGCTTACGTTTCCGTTTACGTGATATAAACAAATTTACAACATTCTCCGAAACTTTCTCGAAACGATATTCCGTAGAACCCAATGACAGATGTTTGGCTTCACTTTGATTGTGAGCCAATGTCGAATCCAACAGAGGCAATGCGGAGATGTCGAGAGAACTGTGCTCATTCTGTCGTGTGGAAGAACACACCGTCTCGTCTATGGTTACATTAGCATTCGAATCATGCAAATGTTCCGCAGCTATCATCGTCGTCGTGATGGTATCCTGAACTGGTGGTGCCTGTATGCTAACATCAGGTTCCCGTTGCGGTGAACGAAACATATCCTGCATGTTTGAGTCGATCTCATTGAAGCGATCATCCTGCGACAGCGGCGTCAGACTGTTGATATTGGGTTGCGGTTCATCCCGAACCTGGGTATGAAATATCGGATGATTGAAGGTGGGCGATGAAGAAGACATGTTCTTTACGTCTTCCCCGTCAGATTTGGTTTTCATGGCGTTATTAGGTATAATAATGTCATCGTGTGAGGTACTTAAGATCTTGACGGTACGACGTTTACGTGGCGACCGTTTGGTACTGGCTGGCGGAGGAGCTACAATATCCACATTTTGTATCACAGTTTTGGGGGGAATATGTGGAGTGCCATCGGCATCGCCATCATCATCGCTAGAGTCCAATATACGACGTTGTATGTTTAAGGATTTCCTACGCATTTTATTAATATTTCTATTCCGAATTATGGAAGATGCATCCGAATCGGACTGCTGACCACCAGTGTCATTGTTAGGAATAAGTTGTGGTAGCGGATAATGTATGGCTTTTGTTTCGGCCACATCCATCTGAGGTGTTAAAATAATACTTTCTTCATTTGGATCAGTATGGGAATTTGGATTTTCCACATAAATCGATTTGCTGCGTGTTCGCAAAGGTTTCGTGGATTTGCAGACAGCGGTTGGTTTGATTTGCTCTTTGATCATGCTAGTAGAGGACGTCTGTTCGCCACCTGTTAATGCTTTTTCATGCTTGCTTAGATCTTGTATCAATAGTTTATTTTCTGGTAGATTACCGGTAGTATTCGTGTCTTTCGTTCCATTACTGCTGCTGCCTTCATTTGAATTATTTACTTTGTTCGCCGTCTTCTTGGTTTCCAGCGGAGCGTCTTTATCTTTTTCACGTCTTTTTGCGGGTTTTGTGAGTGTACTACATTTGTGCGTTTCCTCAAACTCTCCATGTACCACATTGGCCTTTGCCAGGCTCTTTGTGGTTGTAGACGTTTTTAGACTTTTATCATTTTCCTCCATATTTAAGGAATTCCATTCCACATATAAAGATTTTCTGCGAGTTCGTAACTGTTTTACAGGTTCCACCTGTTGCTCTGTGGTTGGGTTATATTTTCCTTCGTTCATGTTCTGTTCGATAGGGTCTGGGCCAGAAGACTTTAAAGTTTTCCTATCCACCTGCACAGATTTCCTGCGTTTTCCCATAGATTTATCATCGGAGTGTATCGATTTTCGGTAAATTTTTAATGAAATTTCATCCTTGTCCTGATCACTACCCGTTTTTCCCGGCCTGCACTTTCCAGCTTCGTTCTTTGGTTCGGCCAGAGAATGTACCGATTGTCTACGCCTTTTAATGGACTTGGAATAGTTTTCCTGGGAGTCCTTGCTTTGCTTTGGTTTTTCTGGCAATTTCTCTTGCTTGAGTATACGATTATTGTCAGGCTCTGTGGAATATGTTTGTGTGGCTGGCTTCTCAGAGTCCAGACTATGTGATGGCTGTTCCTCAATGTTATTACATTGATTGTCCGTTTTATCATGCGATTGGTTATCAAATATTTGCCTTTGTAATCGGAGATACTCTGAGCGTGCTTTTAAAAATTGCCTGTACACATCATCATCATCGGCAAAATTGGAGTTGTTGGGAGTTTGGTTGTTTACCACTGGTGTGCTGATATGTTTCTTTGCTGCTGCTGTGGCGTTTTGGTGTTTGCTTTCTTTATTTGTACTTTTTAAACTTTCCGTTTGACCCGCAGTGATGGTACATTCCTGGCTGGTTTTTACTGGCATTTGTTTGTCATCGTCACTACTGGAAAGCCCCACCGTTCTTCTTTGTATGTTCACCGATTTTCTTCGTGTTTTTAGACCTGAGCTCTTCAGGTCCGACGCATAATTCTTGTCTTGGCTAGAAGCCAAGGTTGTTGTTGTTGTTTTATCTTCCAACCTGGAACCATTGCGGCATTCCTCATCAGTGCTTGAATCATGTATTCGTCTGTGTATGTTTAACGACTTTCTGCGGGCTTTTAAACTTGAGTTACTAAGTTGCGGTGAATTATTGTTGATATTTTTGGCGGTCTGATCATCCAATTTGGCAACTTGGTTAATATATTCCTCAGATCTGGAAATATTTATGGATTTTCTTCGAGCCTTACTAGTTTCTTTTCTAGCATTTTCTTGTGATACGGCTTCGGCTGGTTGAGAGTATGCAGCTGCAAGGGTTTCATCCTGAGTTATAACCACAATCGACTTTTTCCTTGCTATGGCTTCTTTCTTTTCCGGCCGCTCTTTCTTCTCTTCACTTTTTTGTCGTCTCTCGCTGTCACCGGCTTCATCTGTTATGTTACGTTTCGCATTATAAGTCTCAATTATCCAGGATTTCGCTTTTGTATTGTCGTTACTTTTAGTATTCACTTTCGGTATTCCATATGAGGACAGATGACCTTTGAGAGGACGCACTTTGTGGGCGGTATCATCCAAAGACTCAACTTTGCTGCTAGAGACATTTTCTTGGTTTGCCTTCTTAAGTTTTGGTATCTTATAATTCACTATGAACGATTTGTCCGGTGGTTTTAAGGTCTCAGCTGTCGCAACTGGTGCCGTGGCATTAGCCAGCCCTTCTTTGCCGTTACAACTTTGTAGCTTAGGTTTAGCGGTTGAGTTTATTTGGTCCTGTGGAGACTCTGTGATTTTAGTTTGTATGTCGTCGTCTTTTTTGAGATATTTATTACATTCCGGTTCGGAATTTTCAGCCACTGAAGAATTTTGTTCGTCCGACGATGAATGTTCCTTAGGATAAATAGTTGAAGTGTTTAGCATGTCGCCTACTTTGGCAGGACTTTCGTCCAGTTCAAAGTTGGTATTTTTATCCACATCACTATCGTCTCTAGTGGATAACTGTGGAAGTTCACTAACACTCAAGTTGGTATCGGTGTCCTTTTTGGGGGGCGTTTTAAATTGGACAATATCTGCAAATGAAGATTATAAAAATTAAATATTTTATCTACTCTTCATTACTGTGGTAATAAAGGGTTCCAGCTTACCTTCTAACTCCCGGTCCCTTCCAACTTCCTTCTGAGCCGGTCCTCGCCAAGTTTCTTGTGTACCCGATGCCTTTGCTGGAGTACATTGATTTATCGCTAGTTTATGACTGATGTCCTCCTTGGTTGATTTCTTTACTTTCCCAACATTTGGTATACAAGCTGGAGAATTGCCAGAGCTTGAGGTGGACATCCGGCCTAGCTCCTTGTCCACTAGTTGCTCACTAGTGTTTGTGGAAATAATTTCTCCTATCTTCTTCTCGGCCATCGGCGAATGTTTGGGACGACCATCATCTTCAAGAATTCTTTCAGATCGCGGAATCATGTCCTCATCCTTTTTATCTTCCGTTATTTGCATCGTTGACTTTCTACATAGCTGGGCTTTGGTTTTTGCAACATGTTTGGCATTTATTTTTTTCGATTTTACAGTTGGTCTAAATCGCTGCGATTTCGAGTGTAAACAAACACAAATTTGCTTTCTCTTAGTCATGGTGGCCTTATACAAACTGGCGTCCATGAGACTTTCGGCACTTCTCACCCGTATAGGCGAGGAGGCCATAAGTTTTGCCCTTAGTTTCTTGGACATTCGCATTTTTTGTGGACGATATTTAAGCACTTTCGATGGAATTGTTGTGCCGGTCTCGGATGCTGCACTGGGTCGCTTTATACCCTTACAGCCGTTGATGGTTAAATCCTTGAAATTTTCCAACTCCTCCAGTTGTTTGTAATAGGAAACAGCATGTGTTATGGGCACGGTATCTATGGTATTCCTTCTTCGAGCATTTACAGGGTTCTTAGTCATTGCTGTCACATTCAAATTGGATAATTTTAATGACTTTGTCTCTTCAGATTCACTGGCCGTCTTGTTTAAGGTTTCCAAACATCTCAAAGTTTTTGATGGCGTTTGTGGCATCGTCGTTGCCAGTGTGACCTGTTCTGTTTCTGCCAATTTTTCCACAACTTCTGAGAGTTTCTGCCCATCGTTGCTGATCTCTGCATCAGAGTCATCTTCGATATCTGACACTGCATTTTTATTCTTCAACAATTCCCAGTGTAATTTTTTATTGATTGTTGGCATTGGTGATTTTGTGGCATTTACCAAATTGTCCCTAGTACACAGGACACTGGCCGCTGGCAAGATACAGGCCTTGGATTTTGGTGATTTTTTCTTGATATTTAATGCATCTTCGACGGTGTCCAAAGGTTTCTTTGAGAAAATCCCACTGAAATTCGAGGGTGTCGGACAATTGGTGGAAATCGAAGGCAGAATATTTGGAGCACTGTAGGAGTCGGGTATCGTGGACGTTTTGAGAGTATTTGAAGAGTCTGCAGCTGTGTTGTTCAGGAGTCTTCTTTGGTTGGGTTCTTTGAGGCCACTGTGGCCGCCTGTCAGCGTGGACGATTTTAGGGAATTCGAAGAGTCTACATTAGGATTGATTATGATTCTTCTCTGGATCCATTCCTTAGCTTTTAGAGGACTTATTAATAGACTCTTTGGTAATTCTGGATTATCCAAAATATGTTCCATTGATTGTGGAGCATTTGCCCGAGTCTCGTTTAGTTTAACATTTGGCGCTAATGGTTTTATGAGTGAGGTTGTGGCGATTGCGTTAGAGAGGATAATGCTTTGGGCCACATTTTCTTTGTTTAGCAGATGTTCAATAGCACCCGAAGGTTTTATTATCTCCTGGCATAAAATCTGTAGATCTTGCTTATCTAACTCAGCTGGGGATAATTCTTGCGGACCATGTACATGTTGGATTCTTCCCTCTTTTATGGCCGTATGGGAAATATTTACAAGTTCTAGCTTGGAGGTGGCGCTCGAAATGATCGCTGAAGTTTTACTGGACACTTTTTCACCTTCCGTTTCACGATTATTTCCCAGGTGTTTATGGATAATTTCCTTTGGCGCAGTTAAGCAATTCGGGGATTGATTCTGCTTTGCATCAAAACCTTTAGGGGACAACTTTTTATCTTTGTCTGTTACTTCGGAATTCGACTTGACAATGTAATTGATTTGTACACTAGACTTTTCAATTTGTCGGAGATTTTCAGGGCCGTTTATGATTTCCTTGGTAACTAATTGTTTTTGACAAGCCAGGGAATTATTCTCCCCTAGAGTTTGATTATCTGATTGAGGTTCTTTGGAACAAATCATGTCGTTAGACAAGATAGTGAGTAGATCTTTTCCATCTTCCCCTGCATTAGATAAAGAAAAAATTCCGCCACAGCTTTCAATATTGGTGGGATTTGTTTTTAATCCCTCATCTTCATTGGGGCTGTCATTGACATTCTGAGCAATTACATTTGTTTTCGAATTTCCCAAGCATTCGGATGATGTATTTCCAGCACCTTCGTCTTGTTTACGCTTTTCTTTACTTGCATCCTTATGTAAATCACAACATTTTGCTGCTGGTGGCTGCACACTTCTATTTTCATTGACATTAATTATTTCCGGTTCAGTTGTTTTCTTCGAATTCAGCGACGAATCTACCTCAAGTACAGCTTTTTCATTATTCCCCATGAGTTGTCCTTTTGATGGCTTATCTGCAAATGATTCAATACATGCAGTTTCTCTTTCTACCTCCCGCTCTTGTTGAGAACCAGAAGAGTTTTCGCAGATCTCATGGGTTTTTCTGGGTTCAAGAGATTTGGAAATCTCACTATCCGTCCCTTGGGACGAGCCCTTTGCTTTCGTTTTATCTTGGTTAACACTTGCATCCGGGTTAGTCTCCTCTTCCAAAGTATTTTGCCTTTCTTCTTTTGCCTCATTTGTTTGATGAATTGCATTTGTATCGTTCAAATTCATTTTCCCGAATGCTGTCGTTTCATTTGTATTTCTGTCGTCTGTTTGCTGCTCATCACATAATTTTTTCGATTCTCTGTTGGGTTTTTGGGCCGACTGATCAGATTTGTAAGAAGATAAACTAGTTTTGGATTCAATCTCTTTACGTTTGAGTTCCTCGGGACATGCATTCGATTCAGTGTTAAGGGTTACATTCTGTGCTTTACCCGTTTCCAGAGATATCTCAGCTTTGTCTTTGCCTATTTGACTGATCTTATCCGTGATGCGTTCCGGCTCTTCAAAAATTTCTTTTATTTCTATCATATTGTTGTTGTGGCTTTTAATTTTATATTGTTTGTCATCTGGTATTTCTACAATTTCCAAAGCTGTGATATTTCTTAGGGTGACCTCCTTTGAACTCCCATTTATTTCATTTAAATTTTTCTTGTTTCTTTCAGTTTCAGCTTCTTCATCATCAGCTATTTCAATCAATTCCAAAAATGAGATATTTCTTTTGGTGGCCTCCTTTGAACTCGCATTTATTTCATTTACATTTTTCTTGTTTCTTTCAGTGTCAGCTTCATCATCATCAGCTATTTCGATAAATTCCGAATCTGAAATATTTCTTTGGATGGCCTCCTTCGAACTACCAATTATTTCTATCACATTTCTCCTGGTTCTTTCAGTTTCAGCTTCTTCATCATCTGCTATTTCGATTAATTCCGAATCTGAGATATTTCTGTGGTAGACCTCCTTGGAACTCCCATTAATATCTTTCACATATTTCTTGTTGCTTTGGCTTTCAGTTTCTTTACCATCTGTTTCTTCTATAAATTCCACATTTGAGACCTTTTCTAGGGAGCCCTCTTTCGATGCCCTTTTCAAAATGATTTCGTTTTCATTTGTCCTTTTCCTTTGACTTTCAGCTGCATCTTCATCTGCTATTTCGATCACTTCAGGTTCTGAGATTTCTACTGCTTGAGAATCCACATTTGATTTTATTTCAGTACCGGCAGTTGAATCAGATGTTCTTTCAATTGTACTGGAATTCGATTCGTCATCATCTAAGGCAATCACTCTCACATCAGAGAACTTCCCCGCTGAAATTGCATTCGCTATCATTGTACCGCTCAAAGAAGAATGGTTCGACTTTTCAATTTGATTGGATTTCTCTTCATCCTCCTCTTCTCTGAACTTAATCTGATCTGATGAAATAGTACATGTTTCTTGTGAACCTTCATTTTTTGCAGGAGGGAGGCCTCCTTTGGTTTCTGGGCCTTCAACACTCCCATTTCCTTCTTTCACATTTTCCCTTTTATTTGGGCTTTTAAATTCGTCATCATCTGCTATTTCGATCACCTCAGGTTCTGAGACGTTTTCTTGAGAGGATTCGTGTGACTTCAATACATTGTCGGCAGTAGAATCATATGAATTGTTAGAGATTTTCTCGGCAGTAGTATCATAGGATTTTTCAAGTCTTCTGGAATTGTCTTCGTCATCTAAAGCAATCACATTATCCTGTGAGATCTTTACCGCAGTAATGCCATTAGTTTCAGTTTTACTGCTCAAAGCTGAATAGTTCAGTTTTTCAATTTGATTGCTGTTCAGTTCCTCGATTATACTGGCATGACTACTCTGAACTAAGGAAGTGCTTTGTGATGTTATTATATCCAGATCCTCAAAGGCAGCTATAGATAAAGGATTTATTTGATCGTTTGTTGAAATCTCACTAGTGTCCGTTGATGCTACAGAGTCCAGGGATTTTAAAGAATAACATGTTTCCGGTGATCTTCTGTGAAAAGGATCCGCTGTTTTACAAAAAGCAATAGACGCTGTTTTCAAGTCGGCTGCCGGAGTTATTCTATCTTCCGCAGATATTAGCTCCAATCCAGAATCTTGTGACTTTTCAAGTGTATTCAGATCTTCGGCCATATTGATGATCCGTTTCTGAGCTGGGAAATTGTCTTTTATCCCGTACGTTATTAAATCCAAATCGGAAATGGCCACAGTTGTGTTTGGAGTGTCTTCCACCTCTTTAGATTTGGTACACATATTTAGCGTTGTCGACATAGATCTCCTTTTAATAGCTGACGATACTTTTGGCGATGTTAAATCAAGGCAAGGAATGGCCGCTAGTCTTTCTGGACTAGTCAACACATAATTTCGAGAAGTTAGAGGGGCACAATCTGTGGTAAAATTCGTGGAAACAGAATTGTCCGCAGGATTTTGGTCCAACACTTTCTGAGCTTCTAAAGATGATAACATCGACACAGTATTGCTTTCAGTTTCTTGGAAGCCAACGTTTGATGTCGGGGAAAGTGAAACTCCCGATTTACCAGTTTTATTTTCAGCACAATTCTGAACAGAAGAATTACTTTTTATCTCTGGTCCGGAAAAACAATCTATTCCTTTGCCTGCCATATTAGTGCTGGGATCCTTTGAGGCTAATGACACCTCATGTTCTTTTAACGCTGACAATGCTTCAGGCGATATTAAATCCAGGCATGGAATTATACGAGCCGAATGTGGAGTAATCAAAATGTGCTCCGCATGATTTTGAGTAGCACAATTCTCTGTCTCAGTAATAGAACTGGACACTTTTGTCAAACTGGATAAAGGATGTGGTTCAAGACTTGTTGGAGCTCCTAAAGACTCCCCCACCAATGGTTTTGTAGTTTCAGTTGGCCCGCAAACCTTGGGGGTTTCGAAAAGTATTGCAAGTGATTCTTCTGGAACTGGTAAAACAATAGATTCGGGAGATATTAAATCCATCCGGGGTATATTTACACCGGCCATGTGGAGATTGTCTACCAAAGATTTTTCCAATATCATTGGACTTTTTGTAGCCAACTTTGTCGCCGTTTGGTCATTTAATTTGTTACCCAAATGTTCAGCTTGTTGGCCCGAACAAAACAAGTGTCGTTCTTCCCCTTCCGTTGTGGGGGATAATAATAACGAATCTTCTCTCAAGATTGTGTCTTGCGTATCGCTTGGTATTAGGTCCAAACCGGGTATATGTATTGTTGATAAACAATCGGAAGTAATAAATGTCCGTGGGTTGTTAGCAAGATCCTCAGTTGTTTTCACTGCATCATCTATCTCTGCATCTGCCTTATTCATAGCACCTTTAACGCCTTCCGCCGTGTCACTTTCAGTTTCCTTATTATTTTCCTTGTCCTTCACTGTGTGATGTACACTTTCCGTCCGGGCACATTCAACCTCATTGCCCCAAACATCTTCAGTCAAATCTATTGTTGTGCCATTAGCCTGTGGTTTGTGTTCATTTTCGGTGAAACATTTATCAAATTCATGTTCATTAAAACCTTGTTGATGGGTCACTTGGTTACATTTCTTTTCTCCCGCAGTAGTAGTGGTGGAATTTTCATCGGCTTTAGTTTTTGACAATATACCCATAATGTTGTTTAACAAATTCTTGGAAGTGTTACTATCAGAACTGTTGCCGTTGCTGGGTGATGGGCCAAAGAGGGCGTCGAATAGGGCCGCTTTGCGGGGTGTACCAAGTGCTTTGTGTGTAGATTCTTGCGAGCGATCGGTGCCTTTATTTGATGGCAGAGTTCGTTTTGGTAGAACATCATCATTACAATCAAGGTTTTCATACAGAAGAGTATCGATGTCTTGGCCGTTTTCAGCTGTGTCCGTTTGATTTACGTTTAATTTAGCTTTGTTCTTCGTTGTATTCTCGGTGGATTTCAATTCTTGCTCTTGTTGCCCTGAGTTGTCTAAACTCACATTTAGATTTTCATACAGCAATACTTCAATATCATGACACTTTGTGTCTGCGATACTCTGCATGTTCTTCTCTATTGGTTTCTTGATAGTGTCATCTCTGTAGGGCTTTTTATTTTTCACTAAACCACCGAGATTTCCATAACGAAGTTCCTCGGTGCCTTGGCAGTTTTTGTCAACAGTCTGATGACTGCTGTTGTTTCCTTTAATATCAGTTTCATCGGATGATTTCTCTTGTGAATTATCGGTTTCTTTCACTTTGTTCTCTTTTAATTTGGTTGGGTAAGGAATTGATTCGTCTTTATTGGTGGTCTTATTTTCCACATCACTGGTATATTGAGTTCCATTGGATGGCACTGATTGTTTACTGTAAAAAAAAAATAGAACATGTTAATGAACATTTGAAATACGTAGGTTGTAGGTAAGTGGTATGTCCGCTTCGTGTTAGATTATAAGAAATACTTCTACTGGTAACCAGTCAAGGTGCGCTGTGCTTCATTGCTACGCGGTCACACCGCTGTCTCTAATCATGTATTGTGATGTCCGCTTGAGCTTTGTTTCAAACTAAGCGGCTAGGAATTGCAGTACGAGCAGATTTGTGGTTTATCACATAAATCGCGGGGAGAGTTTAACTCTACGTGAGTTGGTGATCTTAACAGGGTGCTACGACCTCAAGTCTAGTAAAGGTGTTAGGTTAACCTCAACTCCTAACCAAAGGAGGAGATTCGTTTACACACGCTAAGTTCTCGTATGTCTGACCAGTCCTATGTTGCATGGAAAAAACCTAGATTGATAGCTTTTTGGTCTGAGGTGAGATTCGATTCTAAGGTCAGGAGCACCCGAAACTGACTTCGTAGGATTATGTGCTGGCTATGGTTTTAATCTACATAGATAGAGATTATTGGTGAAGGTATTACTTCGTAACCAGCCACTGGGGGAAAGCTGTTGCTAAAGGGCACGAAAATGGACCATTTGAGCTAAAATAGCGTGAGTGAAAAACACAGGGACGCTATGAACAGAGGATACATGAAGTGATAAACACTTACTTCTTCCCTTAACATTCCATGAAGGAGCCGAACTTCTCTCGAATTAGTGAGCTGTGCACGATATAATTTGTATACTCACTGACCGGGTCTAACTGTTTTTAAAGCCGACTTCGAACGGCTAATGCTATTCTAGAGAAGTTTTAAATAGCTTAGAGATTATTCTCTTACTAGAAATTGAAATATAAAAAAGCAAGGAAGGATACAATATTTGATCGACCGCGCCACCCTACTCTTCGCATGAACCAAAAATCTCTAAGCCTTTGTTGGGTTAAAATGCCTCGTCCTCCTCATACTAAACATAAACGTCATCCTTTTTGCATTAAACTTTATTTATAATCCTTATATGCTAATAATACTAACTGGTAAAAATGTACAAAAACCACAATTAAAACTTACCCTACATTGTTGCAGGTTTCAAGTGTGGAATGTATGTTGTGTTCACGCCCATCGGCAATGGGAGATAATTTCTTGCCATTATCCCTATGGCGGTTGCCATCTTTAGTTTCCGAACTTCTCCTATCGTTCCGCTGTCGGGGCTCTGACCGGTCATCTCTCTCGACGCGTTTCCGTCTGTATTCACAACGCTCGGGACTTTCCGAGGATTTTGTCGTTTTTCGATCTCTATTTTTTAGATCATCGTAACGCTCTCGATCATAACGACTTCGACTTTGATTACAATCGTCCCTTTTATCGTGATGCTCTTGTTGGTCCTTTCGACGTTCCCTTTTGTGTTCTCTGCGCTTGCCGTGTTCATGGTCTTCTTCACTCCTTGGGCGTTTGTTATAATTTTGTTGATGAGAATCACGAGATCGGTGGCGCTTTTGCGAATCTTTAGAACGATCTGAATATTGTTTTTCCCTGGGCCGGCCACGGTCCGTTGAATCATTTTCAATAGCCGCCGCATTAGGTGCTTCGCGTGAGTTGTGTCGCTTTTGCGAATCGTTAGAACGATCTGAATATTGTTTTTCCCTGGGCCGGCCATGGTCCGTTGAATCATTTTCAATAGCCGCCGCATTAGGTGCTTCGCGTGAGTTGTGTCGCTTTTGCGAATCTTTAGAACGATCTGAATATTGTTTTTCCCTGGGCCGGCCACGGTCCGTTGAATCATTTTCAATAGCCGCCGCATTAGGTGCTTCGCGTGAATTGTGTCGCTTTTGCGAATCTTTAGAACGATCTGAATATTGTTTTTCCCTGGACCGGCCACGGTCCGTTGAATCATTTTCAATAGCCGCCGCATTAGGTGCTTCGCGTGAGTTGTGTCGCTTTTGCGAATCTTTAGAACGATCTGGAAATGGGTTCTCCCTCGTTCGATCACAGACTTTTGATTCATTTTCCACAGACGAATAGACAATGTCGTTGGTTTGGGACTCGCTTGTGGCAGTGTCAGTTGCCGCCGCAAAAGGATTCCGAATGACCTGTTGAAACGGTCTCGATTCCGACTCTTGTGAACGATGTGGAAACTTTCTCCTGAAGCAAATGTCATCTTTCCTATAAAAACAAAAGAACACAATCTGTACTCCTCAGTGCTGTCTTGCACGCCTCCATCACCCCTACTTACTCTTTTCGCAATCTTTCGATTTCCCTGTCCTTCCTTTTGATTTCGGTTCGGGCGGTGTCCAACAGACTTTGGAAACTCAATTCCATACGTTGGATTTTCTTCTTTAATGCTTTATTTTCATCTTCCAAACCCTGGATCGTTTCAAGCGATTGCTGGTATTTGTCTTCAACGTCTTGTAATTCCTTTGATTTCTGTGAAAACGAAATTCAGACAAACAATAGTTGAGGCCATTTGATGGATGTAATATTTTAATGATAATTACCCGTTCTTGTTGCTCTTGGAATTCGTCCAAATCATCGTAGAGATCTAAATCATCCATATTATTTCCACAAACAGTTCACACACACTCAATTTGATTTGTTAAAATTCATTTGTTTTGTTTTCTTTCTTTTTTTTTTTATTAAAAAATTAAAACCAAATAAAACTACTGCTGGGTTTTTCTCCCTGTTTTTGTTTGTGGCAAGTGTCAAATGTGTACTGTACCGGAGCGTTCGTTTGCGCCTTTTCAAGGACTGTACAAATGAAAACTTCACGTTTTGCAACACTGAACGTTATTTCGAAAACACTGAACGAAAATTGTCATAGGACAGCTTTCTTGGTATTCCCACTGAGCTGAAGTTAAGCTTATGAGTTTTGAACAGATCTCCATGTTTTGAATTTCTTTCGTTGAATTTGTGAACTCACTGATCAAAAAGTAAAGTATGCGTCGCACATTGTCTTATTAGGGACGGAGACGGTAAAGGAATCGCCTCATACGAATGGAAGTCTCAGTGGAAGATTGATGGTCTATAATCTACAGCCAATCTATTCATCTGTGGCAGGCACTTTGAGAAGTAACTGCTCAAGAAGCGGTTGATACCAATAGCAAGACGAACGCTGTTCAGGGATGGACCTGGTAAGTTCAAGCAATTTGCACGTTTTTTCCCAAGAAAGCGAGCAATTGGTACCCAGCAATTGGACTGTTACTTGCGGACATGTAATACATACAGGTTTCCCCATTCAAAGTCCGCATGCTTTTTTTATGCTTTTAATCATGAAATCAAAAAAAATATTGACCATGTAAAGGTCGCCGTAAAGATCGCCCGACTAACAACTTTTTATCACGCTTACCAACACTGCACACATGCTGTGCTCGAATAAACGATATGGCGCCAATTTTAAATTCGAACTGCCCAGCTGTTCATTGTTTATTAGCAAAAACTCTCACGGAACTCTGATATCTCAAAAAAAACGGAGTGAATGCACTTTATATGGAATAAATTGTAATTGTGCTAACATAAACACAATTTATCTATAAAAGCAACTAACATAAGAGGGCGAACGAAGAATAGACAATTATGGATCCCACCATATCGGTGTCAAAAGTAAGTACGGAATGCAGTTCGATTCTTTTACATTTTTAATTTGCCTCCATATTCAAAGGGCTGCTTTGTGTTCAAAAATGGGGCTACTCGCGCAGATAAAACCAAGAAATCCACAAAGCGCAAAAAGGCCACCGCCTCGAAAACGGGCATACTGGGCAAGGAGATCACCGACCAACCCTTCTATTCGGTGTATGCCGAAACATGGCATCGGATTCAGAGCCACATCGACACATTACAAAAAGAGAGCAGTGCCAAGACAATGCACGACTTGGTGGATTATGTGGTGAAACAAAGCAAATTCGAAGATCATTATTTGGGCTTGGATGAGATTGTGCCGGCAGCTGCTTTATTAACGGGCATTAATCAACCCGATCATTTGGAACAATTCGATAATTTGGCTCAAAGTATAAAGGATAAAGTATCCGCCAGCATATGTCTGCTGCAGTCGCGCAGCTGTGCCTCATTGAAGGATGCCGTCGAAAATATGGTGTACAATTTCATGGAATCTCCGCAGGAAGACGACGAAGATCGTGATCACAAACGTTTGCGAAAGTCTCATTGCAATATGCGACAGCTAAAACGTTGGTACCATAATAATTGGCCATCATCGGTGAGGCGAACGGTGGATGATTCCGATCAAGAAGATGCATCGTCGGAGACCGACCGTAACAGTGTTGTCTCGGCCGTAGTGAACAGTGATGAACGACATATGCTTATTGTCATATTGCCGGATTTCGAATGTTTCAGTTCGGCGATACTACAGGATCTCATTATGATACTCAGCTCGAATTGTCGAGAAGTTCCATTCGTTTTGATTTTGGGTATAGCCACATCCATAGCAGCCATTCACAATGCGTTGCCGTATCATGTTACGTCGAAGATAAAATTGCGAGTATTTCAAACGCAGTCGGCTCCGGTGGGTCTCAATGAGGTGAGTGGATAAAGAGTGAATAAAGAAAATCTAAATAAAGGGAAATATTTTTAGTTGCGTTAATGCGTTACCATTTTGAGTTGTGACCCTTTTGTATTTAGGGTGCGATATGTTCTCCATTAGAAATAGTGATAGTTCTTAAATGTTTCTATGTGTTTGCTCTTTTCAAATTAATTGGTTTTCATTTTGTTCTTTTTCAGATTCTTGAAAAGGTCATCTTGTCACCCAAGTATGCCTTCCATTTGTCGGGGAAAGCCTTTAAGTTCCTAACACACATCTTTCTCTACTATGATTTTTCCATAACTGGTTTCATACAAGGGTTCAAGGTAAAGTGTGATTCAACTTCACCCTTCATACCATAAACCATCATATTCTTTATTTATTTGTCTCCAGTACTGTTTCATGGAGCACTTCTTCCAGGGCAACGCCTACGCGTTGTGCACCAACTACACCGCGTCCTTGACCAAAATAAAAGCAATGTCTCATGACGACATGGAAGTCATACGGAAACAACTCTCCTTTCGTCCTTATGTGGAGAGTATTAACGACTGCAAACGTATCATCGCCATACTGACGGATGACAATTATTTGAAAAAGAAACTGCCGAGTCTCCTCAGAGATTGCCATGTTTACTTTATGACATTGCGTATCTTTTTAGAATTCCTTACGGTGCTGGTCGAAGATTTGCCCAAATGTCCGTTGGGTAAATTGCGGCGAGAGATATATGCTACATGCTTGTCCAGAGACATTTGTGCACAGGCGGAATTTAAAGAATGCTGGCAAATGTTAGCCTTCATGTCCAAGGATGAGTTTGTGGCCAAAGTCTCCAGGGCTATCAAGACCACGCAAGACTTTTACGACCACGAAATAAAGGGCAAATTGGAATTGGCCGAGGATTGTGAAAAAATCGTTATGGAAAAACTGCATGCGGTCAAAGAGCTGATAACGACAGTGGTCATGGCTGGCATGGACGCTTCGAAATCTGTCGAACAAACGTCGGTCACATCACCGGACGAATTGAAACAACTGTCTTCCAGGCAGGACTTGAAAGACAAACTTTTGCAAATGTCTAAACAACAAAAGCCCATCTCAGAGTTCACCAAGTCTGTGCAGGAAACATTAGACTTTATTGAGAAACATATTGTGGCCGAACACCTGGGACCTTTACAGAAGGCCCCGGCCCTGCACGAGCTGTTTGTCTTCTCCGATATATCTACCGTGAAACGTAATATTATTGGGGCTCCCCGAGCCGCCCTACACATGGCGCTTAATAATCCACACTTTTACTTGCAATGCAAGTGTTGTGGCCTTCGCGAGCACTCACAGTTGCTGGCAACATTGCCCGACATTTCGGTCATGTACAAATTGCACTTGGAGTGCGGTCGCATGATTAATCTGTATGACTGGCTGCAAGCGTTTCGTTCAGTCGTGGACTTTGCCGAAGAAGAGCAGGAACAGGTGGATCCTCAGACCCAGTAAGTTCTACTACATTTTTGAAGGAATTTCGTTCGGTTGCCTAAACATTTCTTTACTTTTAGAGCTCGTTTTACACGCGCTGTGGCAGAATTACAATTTCTGGGTTACATTAAGATGTCGAAACGCAAAACCGATCATGTTACTCGGTTAACATGGTAATCATGTATGGTTTGTGTTTAATTTTGTGATTATGAGCTGTCATTCATTTATTTAGTCAATCACTACCGAAGTAAATATTCTTAATCATCGCACGAATGTATTTAAATCGACGCATTTCTTTCTGTACAGTATAAAATATTTATAAATAAAATTAAAACACGTTTATTTTGAACATTTATTGTTGCTTGGTCTATTGTAGAATAATAGAAAGATCGTATTGATGACCTCAAATGGGGGATGCATATTACAAGCGGTCCCTTTTAGTAGCATTCGTTGGAGTTATAAAAAGGGCTGCACACCAAATATCATTTAAATCTGCTTCTGGGCAAAACTTTTGGACACAGACCGTCAAGATTAGATCAGATATCACCTGTGCAACTTCCTACAATACTCGTGGTAGTAGTGAGCTAACATGTACCGCACGTTCGCTCATAGAAAGTTTAAAATGAAAAGAAGAATTACTTATCTTTTTGTTTTCTAGATGAAGGTACCTCTGGAGGATGTCCTCGAAGAAATATAAGACCCACACCAGTAGGTAGACACCCGAATATGACAAATCACATAGAAAGCTGGACTTGCAGAACAGACAGCCAATGAGTTGACTATGTTACTATTCCAAAAGCTCGCAAGAAATATCCTTGCAGTGGAAACACTTAATGTATACGTCGTCGAGAAACGGATAATGCTTTCTATAAAGCAGATATAGAAAGATGAGAATAGAGGAAATGGACAATTCCGGAAAATTAAATGAAAGTTGAAATAAAGCCAGTGTGAAGTAATTGAGAGATGTACAGTGCATACTATAAATTAGCGATCACAGACCACGTCGACCCAGCTGGTGTTAGGACAAAATTGAGTTTTTATTACCATTGTGTTCAACGTGTCAACGAGCATTTGAAACTTCAAACTGATTTTATAAATCGGTTGAAAAAAAAGACTGGCTTGTGACCACAGAAATGTGATTCATTGAGTTATGCACGATATGTTTCTGTATACTCACTGATCGGGACGTTTCTTCCTAAAGAGCCTGAATCGTTAATGTAATGTTCGGTGCTTTCTCACCTTATCTCACAAAAAACGTCGTCAAATCCAATTAACACCGCCGTGATGCTTGATAAAATGATTACTGAGCTCAATGGTGGCAAATAAAACATCGTCCATGCCCATGTCTTCGGTCCATTTTATCAATCTCCGGCTACAAAAAACGGGTTGCAAAGCCTCTGTGGCTCACACCGTTAACCGAAATGGTATTTTCAGCAACATTTTCAAAGAAAAAAAGAGCTAATGTTGACACTGCTATAAAACGGACACTATCTGAGGGATTTCCGATCTCTAGTTTTGCGTGTTAACACAGCCACCAAAGAGAAAAAACTCTGTCAATTCCAAAGAACGACGAGGAATGGACAAACCTGGGTTTTCTTCAACACTTTGGGCTACAGCCGTAATATACTCAGTTGTTCTTGAGCGACGTGCAGGGGTTTTATTCTTCACATCACTAACTTGTCCCAACTGCTCGAAATTTTCCACCAATTTCTGTATTGCGGTGCGACAAGGTGCTACACAACAACCCAAAAATGCTTTAGTTTTGTGAACTGTGACTGCAAGATATTCACCATTTTTGTTCCATTTTCAGTAATGGCGTAGTTTCTACTTGTCAAATGTCAATGAAGAAAAGCTTTAAAAGTGTCAGCTACCGAAATATCGGGTGATTCAAAATAACACCTCTTGTTGGAGAACCCTGTATAATTTTTCGAGCAAAAACTTGATCTATATCGAGCTGCTCTAGGGACCAAAGCGGACCTTGAAGGCGAATAAAGTGACATGTATGGAAAAAATGTACATCAGGCTGGTGCGTGAAATGTTATGTTGTTCAGATCGATGGCGAGTCGATGTTCCAAGACTGAGTCGCACACTCTTGTCTACGACATCTACATCATTGTCAGGGCGCACAGTAGGACGACGGTAACCACCAGCCTGCCAGATCGTTCACATCGATGTTCCAAGACTAGACATCTACATCATCGACAGGGCGCACAGTAGGACGACTGCCAGATTGTTCACATCGATGTTTCAAGACTAGGCATATACATCAATGTTAGGGCGCATCGACGGGAACCAGCTTGCCAGCATTTCGGACGCAACACAATAGACGCATTGTTTGAGCTGCAGGGGAGCATTGACTTACAAAATAAATTTGCTTTATTGCCCAATGATGATTTTCAACGTTGTCCAAGGAGAACAAAGTCTGCTATATACGAGGAATTTTCCAAATATCCAATAGTTTTGATCAATTTAACGACAATTTCATGTTTTGATTAAGGAAGTTCTTAACCTGCCGATTAGTAATTCCTTAGCCCCGTATTAATAAAAAGTTATAACAACTTGATAAACATTTGTTAAGAAAAATGTGTAAAAATACAATAATAATGTTCACACAATTTTTCTTACCAATGGTTTATAAAGCTGTTATAAATTTGTATGAATAACGGGGGTTTAAGTTTTCACATCTCTCTAACCGAAGGGCTAGTTAAATGTTGAGTTAACAAAGTGTTAAAAGGCAAATTAATGAGAAGAGCAGGTGTAAAAGCTTGCCCTTACTATAAAGGACTCAACTTGTTGTCCTTCTAATAAACATAACACATGATTTTTTGAAATTTGATTTTACAATAAAATTGAATTTCTTTATTGTTTTAAACTTAACTACAACTAGGTTTATGTTAATATTTTCTCTCCTGTTTCTCGATTGTTTTTTCGTTATATACTAAATTTCTTTATATGTTGTGTTGTGTATGTATGTTGTATATCGTTCTTCTTCTTATTTATATATATATATCTAATATTGTGTATAATTTTAAAAGATTTTCTCGTTATTATATAATCTTCAACTTTGTTTTTGTTTCAATTGCAAAGGTATAAAAAATATGATTTTATGGGATTTGTTTTATAGTTTATTTCAAAATTGTTTTTTATATCCGATTGTTTAGTGTTTTGGTAATATAACATTGGTAACTTATTTGTTCGTTTAGATACAATAATGAGACGTATTTTTTGTTTTTGTTCTTGTGGAAAAAGTTCCCTAAAAAAAGGGAAATATTGCTTGTATACGCGGTAAGGTGTGTATGGCTAAGTAAACGTTTTAAGTATAGGAAAGAATGGAAAACTTAAATAAAATATGATATATAAATGATAAAAATTGTAAACTGATGATAAAGTATAGGCTGTTCTAGGAGCTGAGGTTGTGTTTTCGTAATTTTCTGTTTTTTTTTTATTATTTTGTTTTATTTGGTGGCAGGCATCTAAGTTTTGTTTTTGTATTACAAATGTTTTGCTTTTTTTTTTAAACTAAACTATTTTGTTGAATTATAATTTGAGCTGATATGATTTATTAAATTATTTAATATGAGATTTCGATTTCTATTATAAAAAAAATTTGCATTCATTTTGTTTTGTTTGAATAAATTTTTTAAATTTATAGAAAAAAATTGTTTTGTTTTGTAAAGCTTTTTCTTAAGGGTTTTTTTTTCTATTTCTCTCTCCGATTTTCTTTATGAGCACATAATTTCATTATAGAAGTCTATCATATATATTTTTTTTCCTGCTGAAGGAAAACTTTTCCTCAAGCGATTGTAAGTCACAAACGTAAAATTGTAATGATGCACCTTCGTCGAGGTGTTTGTTTAGTTTTTCCTCCAATCAGTCTTTTTAAATATTCATTCAATTTTGCAATAGATTATACCGAAGTGCGAACAAATGTGAAGAAGATGGCAGAATTACAATTTGACGTGTTGACTAATTCTGGTTGGACCTATTTTATTTAGGCAAAGTCAGTTTTGAAATACACTGGACAATAAAATTCACACACCCCAATATAAAGACATCTGAAGTTTAAAGTTTGCAAACCCAAAGAAATCGAAATTTACTGCCTTACTCACGATGTCAAACGAAAACCAGTCACCACTTTCGTATAAAGTCACGATCTTTCTAAGCAACAAACAGCTGATTTCGAAGCGACGAGTCAGCTGTTTGTCGTTTAGAAAGTATGCGGATGTTGGCGTTCGACATCGAACGAAAACCATTCACTCTCTTTCGTATACAAATGACTGAAAGTCTAATTCACGATGTCGAACGACAACGTTCGCATGCTTTCCGAGCAACAAACTGCTGATTTCGAGGCCACGAGTCAGCTGTTTGTCGTTTAGAAAGTATGCGGATGTTGGCGTTCGACATCGAACGAAAACCATTCACTCTCTTTCGTATACAAATGACTGAAAGTCTAATTCACGATGTCGAACGACAACGTTCGCATGCTTTCCGAGCAACAAACTGCTGATTTTGAAGCCACGAGTCAGCAGTTTGTCGTTTAGAAAGCATGCTGATGTTGTCGTTCGACATTGTGGCTTTGGCTGTGAAATGCTCACATTTTCCTTCGTTCGCATAGATTTTATATTCGATTGGTGGTCCTGGCGACTGTTGGTGGTTCGAAAATCATCTGTATGTCGCATAGAAAGCAAACGAACGTTAACGTTAAGGATGGTGCACTCATAAAAGCATTTCCCCTCCTTAACCAGAAGTTTTCCGTACGCAAATCGGTAAAAATTTCCTATTAATTTGGGGGAGCATAATGTTGTCAATCAGTGTCTTCGAAACATTAACAGCCTAAGCCATGATGTCGAACGACAACGTTCGCATGCTTTTTTAGAGACATGCAGCTGTTTAGTGGCTTTGAAATCAGCTGTTTGTCTCTAAAAAGGCATTCGAACGTTGTCGTTCGACAAGGTGGCTTAGGCTGTAAATCATAAATCTAAAATTCCAACAAAAGTAAAAATTGCTATAAAAATCAATCCACCAATAAATTGGACTCTCTCGCTGCCTTGATTGCTCTCTCTTTCAGATCTCACTCTTATTACATACAAATGTTACGTATTATTTGTTATATCTTGACTATAAACGTCATAAAGTTAAACTAAACAAAAAAAGAAAAGAAAATACGATATTTTAAAATTATCCTCCATTTGTTTCAACGCACTTTTTGTTGTTGTTGATGATCCAAACAAACACTCGAACACATACGTAGCAAACACTCTCCCACTCACCTCGTTGTCAGCCCGTTTCATCAGCATTGCAAAACAACAACAGCAACCACAAACAATAGAAAAACGGAATCGTTGGGACGGACGGAAGTTGTCTGTGGGTTGAACGTTTTGTCCGTCCATCCGTACATTCGTTCGTTCGTTGCGTTTTGTTTCTATTCTTTGTTGGTGGTTTAACATTAAATTTTAATTAAATTGTTATTAATATTCTGTTGACGTTTACGTTTGGCATTCATGGCATCGACAATCGGCTGGCGCTTGGCATTGTATTTCTTGTTGAGCTCTTCGATTTCTTTTTCCATTTCCGAATCGATATTGTTGAGGCGCTGATTCAAATCGTCAAAGGTGAGGAATTTCAAAAACTCAAACTCCCCATCGACATATGAGTGCGACTGCGAGTGAAGATGGTGATAACCATGGTGTTGGGGCGCGGAAGGAGGAGGTTGTGGTTGCATGTGTGGCGGCGGTTGCTGCTGCTGTTGTTGTTGTTGATTTAAAGCTAATAACTGTTGTTCGCTGATCATGGGATTGCATCCATAATAGGCAGCTGCCGCCGCCGCCTGCTGATGATGCTGCATCTGCTGATGTTGCATATGTTGCTGGTGCTGTTGCAGGCCATACTGATTGATGGCCGATATCTGTTGAAAGTGCTTTTCCATGTTGTTTTCCCAATTGGAATCATTGGAATTGGCATTGGAGAGTGGTGGATGCTGGGCTGAGGGCTGATGGCTGAGATTGTGATTATTTACAAGGGCCTGAGCTTGTGTGTTCACGGCTGCAGCCGCTAAGGCGGCAACATGGGCCGCGGCTGGAGAGTATTCGGAGGCTTTGTTGTCTTCACCGGCAACAGAGCGCTGTTGCATTTCGGGATTTTTGCGTTCAAAATGATCGAGGAACTGTGGGCGATAGCGTGGCTTAGCGCAGTCATTGCGTTTGGCTGTGGATGAGTCATCCGAGTCGGAATTAATGACCATGGTACCTGAAATGACAAAGAGAGTGATGTATTAAGAAATGGAGCTTTACTATCCCCTACTCGTGGTGTGGTTGATAGCGTTGGCGACTCAGAAAACTCAGGTACTCATCGAGGTAAGACCATCAAAAACGTTTTTCATCTCTATAAAAAGCACTAGTTATTCGGAGACGGCTATTAGGTCCTGGTCAGTGAGCATAACAAAATTATATTGTACCAAGCTCAGTGATTTCAGAGAAGTTCCCCCGTCTGTTACTTCATGGAATTTGAAGGCCACATTTTGCTCTTTTTGTAAGAACTGTGAAGTAATTGTCGAAATTAGAACTACGGTTGAAGAAAAACAGTTCCAGACAATAACGACATGAACGTAAACTACAATTATTGATCTAAATGTGATTTGGTACTTTCTGTCGAATATATACAAAATTAGAGTTTGCAACAAAAAATATTGTCAATGTGTGAAAATTGACTTTGAGACAAGCCCAGGCTCTTAAAAACCCAACGAAAGTCTTATATTGTAATGGAAAGTATGCCTCATTAGGCTCCTACAAAAGTGGTTTTCCGTTTGACATGCGAAACGTTACTTCCACATTAAGAAGACCGGAAAACCAACAGTAAGGCCGTCTGGTCTTAATGGATCTCACTAGGTTTGCAGGATTGTCTTCAAAGCTATCTACAAATAATGAGATATATTTACGACTTTACTCCTTTTGTACCCAGTGTCTAAGCGCTTCGATGTAAATTGACATGTTTGTATTAAATTAATCCTTTGGCAGGAATAGAACTAGATATCGTTGAATTTCTGTTTATCAATGCATTTTGTAATTTATCTTAAATTTGACGTAAGGCTTTAAATTACAAGTAAAGATGAATAAAAATGAAATGAAATGAACATAAGGGAGAGACAGCTAACTCTGGGTATACAATATTCGTTGATTTTCTATAGAAAAAAAAAATTGTGTTAATTTAAAATATATCTACTTTAGGTAAACAAATCTGAATATCTGAATATGAACCTGTTCTAATGTTAAGCAACAGCTCACCGATTTACGGACTTTCTGGATGATATGAGAAAGACATGTGTATCTATTTCATATGTGTGTTGTAAGGTATAACCTCAACAGAAGTGAATTCTGATTCTAATCTTAGAAATTTCAATGGCGGTGTTAGAAAGTCTGTACCGCCCATCGCAGTAACGCCTGTTTTGTAAAGGGCAACAACTTTTATTTAAACTGCAGACATTTTTAGGCAAAAGTGTTCCAATTATTATGCTTTTCATCTCCATTAAATGGTTTTTCTCTCTCTCTGAATTCTTTATATTCTTGCAGTACGTTCCGACTTTACATGTGCTTGTTTGCCCCTGAGTTTCTACCTCCTGCATAGAACTAAACGTGTACACACACCACAGATTTTCTAATGTGATCAATGCTTACCCAAATTCGATTCCAGTTCCACCATTGTGCCGCTATCGACTGCCGCCATATCACCAACATCTTGCGATTTATTCGACGACATACCACCTTTTCCGGGACATAGCGTACCCATATCTTCCGGATGAGCAATCATTGTGGCATCTGAGGCATTTGACGTCTGTTGATATTCCCCGAATTTTTCGGGCACCAATGTGCCCGGATCGTCAATGAATGTTTTCACTGTTTCCAATGGAAATCCGCCGGCATCTTCCTCGGGCAACATATCCTCCTGTTGGGTGGCCAAACTTTTAGCTTGGCTCATACCCTGCACCGAACCACCCGCGGTTCTGGATGCTCTCTGCTGTTCTCGTATGGCACATGTTTCCTCGATCATCGACTTTAATATACCTCGGTGCTTGGCATTGCGTATAAACTCGTGCTCCAGCAAATCCGACGCAGTGGCACGCTCTTCGGGATTTTTTACCAGACATCGACTGACAAAATCTATGAACTCGGTGCTCCAACGATCGGGTTCACGGAAGGATGGAGGTGGCTTTTGGGGGATCATGAATATAGCACGCATTGGATGAATGTCGCCGTACGGTGGCTTGCCTTCCGCCATCTCCAGGGCGGTAATGCCCAAGGACCAAATGTCAGCCACACAATCGTAGCCAATTTCCTCAATAACCTCGGGCGCCATCCAGAAGGGGGTACCGATCACCGTATTCCTTTTGGCCATGGTATCCGTCAGTTGGCCGGCCACACCGAAATCCGCCAACTTGGCATATCCTTCGGTATTGAGCAGTATATTGCCCGCCTTTATGTCACGGTGAATTTTCCTCCTCAAGTGCAAATACACCAGACCCTTCAGTGTGTCCGACAGGATTGTAGAGATCTCATCCTCGGTCAACGTTTTCTTACGCAGTCTCATGATGTCCGATACACTGCCAGCACCACAGTACTCCATGCATATCCACAGATCATACTGCTTGAAATATGAACCGTAATAGCGCACCACATACGGCGAGTCACACTGCTGCATTATCGATATCTCCTTGATGATATCATGCAGATCTGACTCGACCGGCACCAGTTTAATAGCCACAATGGAACTGCTCTCCTTATGCAAGGCCTTGTAGACGGAGCCATAACTGCCCTCGCCTAATTTGCATATAATGTCAAAGACCTTTTCCGGAGGCTGAAGCAGTGATTCTTCGCTTAATTTCTTAAGCTCATTATTGGAAGACATCTCGTCGCATTCCTCTCTTGCTCACTTGTTTTATTTTCACTTTAATTTCTCCGTTTCGATTCTCTTCTCGTATTTATTATTGTTTATTCGTTTGTATTATGTATTATTGAAAATGAATGTGTTCTGGCGTGAAAATACCTCCTCTGCCTTGAAAAATAATTTCTTTCTTATGTCAAACAAAAGAAAGAAAGGTTCTGATGATATGTCAAACTTCGAGATGAATTGATGGAATGTACGTTCCAGTGTTGGTATTTTGAAAACTTTAATTTGTGCCGTAAAACTTGAATTTGCCCCAAATAGGGCCAATAGTGCCAACATCAATCGCCTATTCCTTCATTTCCTACAGTCGGTTCTCGTCTTATGTCAAACAAAAGAAAGGTACAGCTCGATATGTCAAACTTGATGTTGTGTTGATGGAATGTACGTTCTTCACTCTTCACTTGCAAACAGTGTTGCCAGAGAAATCTCAGAAATTGCAGTTAAAATCGTGAAAATAATTTTTCGAAATTTTCAATATAAACTGTTATTCCTATGCAGAATTGTAACTTCTTTGCAAAGATGTTGTACAAAATTTAAAAAAACGGAGATTTTGTAGTGCATCCCACCGCAGCATCATACATTTTTGACCTATGACTTGGCATGTGAAGTTCGCGAGGAAACGTTTTACATTCTTTTACTACACATTCTGTCAAATCCTTTTATTTGTGCACAAAATTCTCCAAAATTACTATAAACATCACTAGTGGCAACACTGCCTGCAAAGAGATATATCAGAGGCGAAGGAAACAAAAGAGTCGGCGACAGTGCGGTGCACGGCACACAAAAGTCAGTTAGGACAGTTTACATTACAGGTCTTATATTCCTATTGTGATTGAAATAATAATAAAATTAAATAAATCGAATCTCAGCTATTACTTACATATTTCCCTTAACATTCCATGGAGGAACAGACGGGGAACTTCTCTCGAATCAGTGAGCTGTGTACGATATAATTTGTATACTCACTGACCGGGACCTACTGTTTAAAGCAGGCTCCGAACGGCTAATACTTTTCTAGAGAAGTTTTACATGGCTTAGAGGTTACTCTCTTACTCGTAAAGTCGCCAACATTTACGAGGTGGTAACAGCCGCTGAAAAATGTTTGATGGTTTCGAACTCGGGTTCTTCTGGGTGATGGTCGCACACATTACCTACCACACCACGGCCATCCGAATCTTAGCTATATACAGCATTATTATTAAAATTCAGTACAAAACTGGTAAAAATCTTGTCGCAGTCGCATTTCGGAAAACTAAAAAGTTGCCGGAGCGTGTTATCTCTCGCAGAGCTGATCAAAATTGGCCACCGAGATCTTGTGATTTAACTTCTTCCTTTGGGGTCACAGCCCAGTGTCGATTCAAGACCTCAATGATAGAATTCGTGAGGCTATCGAGGCCACTTTACGATTTGGTTATGAGAAAATTCCATGAAAAGGATATGGTCCTGTAGGCGTTGGCGTGGTGGCCATTTCTCCGATGTTGTTTTTCATTATTAACAGCATACCTTCCTCTTTCTTATGAAATAAACATCGGATCATTTCAACAAATAGCATTTTTCTTTAAATACCAAAATAACATCTCTTGTTGGAGAATCATAATTTCTAGTATATTACATACATAGTTACATATTTCAATAAAATCTATTACAATTGGTATGGAAACTTACATCAAAACTCTCATCAAAGTAAAATTCACTTGGTTTCACTTTTTAGGCAGGGCTGCAAGCTGCGATATTTCCATCTCGCGCACAACTCACTGATGTGAGAGAAGTTCCCCACCTGTTCCTTCATGGAATGTAATTTTCAACTCACTTCTATTGACTGATGCTTCATGCTATGCCGGCACTAACGATATACCCACGTTTGTAGATCTGGCAACGTCCCAGCACGTGAATGTATGGTACCACTCTCAAATGTCAAACACAGGCGTTCAAGATTTTTGCGTCGTCGACTTTGAACTCTAAAACAATTGAAGGAGAAAAGTCAACAAAATGTTGGGTCGTGAAAAACTTTAGAAAATATAGTTTAATTGTGTTAAAATCGAACGATAAGTGCTGAAAAAGACGAAAGATACCTTTGTCAAAATGAAAATCGCGCCGAAGCAACGGAAAACTTTATGAAAATGATGTAAAAACAATAGTAACATTTCACCTTTCTTCGCCTTTCCTGTGTGTTGTTAATCGTTCGTAGTGAATGTGTGCGTTAGTTTTTTGTGTGTTGCACACAGACATCAACAACAGCATGTGCCTATTGTGAATTAACAATTTTCTCGTCACGTACACCAAGTCAAGTCAGTGTATTTCGCAAAACAGAAAAATTTGCTGCAGCTCCAAAAGAAAATACTTATTTAATTAAAACAAATTGCAGTGAAAAAAGAATTATATGTTGATTTAACTCTCATATGGCAAAGGAGAAATGTGGAAGGCTTTCAAGTGTTTCGTGTTAGAATGAAATAATAAAAGTACGCTGAACACAAACTAGTTACCGCACGCAGAAAGGAGGCAGCAATCGTTGAAGTTGAAGCGCTTGGTTGGGGTAAGTGTGCTGTTGCAAATATGAAGAATTCGTGTTATTTTATGACCCCCCTACATCCAAAGGGTCAATATCTATAATTATTGGGGCCAAACGAAATCTGTTCCTGTAATTTTGAGTGAAAAACTTTTGAGGCAAATGTTAATTAAGCAGCCGATTGAAAAATCGATTTCTTGTCTATACGAGAAAAACGAAAACAAAACCGACGAATTCTTGTTGATTTTTTTTCGGGTTAATATTGTTTTGTATTTCGCTTTTGTCGTACTTTTATTTGGTTGCACTTTACTTCAAATTAATCTCATTAAAAGATACGACGTTTTGTGTTTTTTTTTTGCTGCATTTGTGGCTCGTTACATACGTTTTCTTATTAGCCCTGCTTCTGCCACACTCCCGTCTTGCACCGCTGTCATTTCAGCCTGTGTTGTCTGTGCGTGTGGTTATTTCTCTCTTTCGCTGGATTTGTTTCATTGTATTCTGGTGTATTTTCAAAGGACTGAAAGTAATGCTGATGGGAAATTTAACAAAAATCCAATCCTATTTAAGTGTTGCCAACCTTTGTCGATGCAGTTAGAGAAACGAGATGTTTTGCAATAATCAATCATTCACGGTGATTGATTCTGTACTTTGCAATCACATCTTGGTGGTGGAAATATTCAATATTGACAGCTAGTATTGTTTACAGCTGAAATAGCTGTCGCCTACACCGAATAGGTGAAGGTGAAATTTTTGATTTTCTTATAAGAAATGTAGTTTTGTACAATTCTATTATGAATGAAAAAAGGAAATATATTCAGATGGCACTGTAGTGTGTTAAGGAGTGTTTTATACTCTCCACTGTTTCTCCATATACGAAGTGTAAAATTTTAATCGGGCTTGCTTGTGTGGAAAATAAGTTATGGTAGAAATATAAAATTTTATTTTTTTTTAATTAGCTGAATATGAAAATGTATTAAAACACAAAAACTGATCCCTTAAAGTTTGATCAATAAGGCTTTGATCCCTTCGTGCCGAATGGATTGAGGTGGACCAAACAAAAAAAACATACACGTTTTTTTTCTAATTAATTACAATACAAAGTAAATGTATATTCTAATTTTGGGTCTAAGGGTAAACCGGGTGGCACAGACCATATGGATTTGCAAATTGAGGAAGACACTGTCGTTAAATAAATATCTGTTATTTATATATGAAGAGATAACGACATATTTATAAACTGGACACCGGGCCACCAAGGTTTTCCAGGCAATGTTAGGTCCGATGAACTGGCTAAAATGGGAAGGAAATCCGTCCAAAATACTCTGCAATTGTCTAAACCTTTTCTGGAGACAAAAAGGAGTTAAGGGAATGGATGAAGACGACCCATGCCTTCAGATGGCAAGAGGAACAGGTGGGAAGAACCACAAAGGAAACCTGGGGAAATTTCGATTAGAAGAAAACAAGGACAATACTCGGGTTTAACAAAAACGAGCAGAGTAAGCTAGTTGGGATCCTCGCACGACACACTAGCCTAAGGGCACACCTATTTAGGATAGGATGTTCCGAGAACTACAGATGTAGGGCATGTGGGGAGGACGGCGAGACGGCGGAACACTTCGTGTGCCAGTGCCCTGCTTTCTCGCATATTAGGAAAATCCAATTTGGAGAGGACACCTTAGATGAGCTGTCGGTCGTCAAAGGAATGGACATAAGGGATTTAAGGAACTTTATAGAGGGGACCGAATTCTTAACGTAAAAAAGGGGAAGAGAATCTGTAGAAGAGACCAGGAGCGCATAACAGGCAGAATTGGTGGCCTAGGTATATGTCAACGACATAAGACGGTCTTGGTACATGACCGATCCTCCATTTCAACCTAACCTAACCTATGTATGAATGTCGACAGTTTTTTCCAACATTTCGCCCAGAATCTCAACAATGAAACGTGAAATGCTGTCTCACATGCCAGCAATCGTGGCTGCCCATTCGCTATAGACTACGAAGTTCATATGCCCCACAAAAAATAGTCATCCAATTGACTGTGGCAAAACTTGAAATTAATTGCTTACAATAGCGGTCTCTCAATAGGTTCACGGTCAAGAGTTTTGCTCCATATGCCATATTTTTGGGTGAATGGAGATAGGAATTGATTATTCAGTGTACTCTCTCCTTGCGAACACATCTCTTAATGGGACAGCTCTCATAAACGTTAAACGTCTTATTAGTACCAATCCGCTGCAGTCCTCTTCTGTACTTCTCTCATAAGCGGACAAAATTCTCAGCCGCTTAGGTGTCGTCTTATGAGAGAGTACAATGTCAATGACGGGATCAGTTTTTCTAAATCTCGTCTCAAATCGGAGATATTTAGCTTCGACTAGCTCCATATCCGTGATGTTGACAACATTTTGGTTTTATTCGACTCAAATGCAAACAAATAAATCGGTGCGTTACAATTCTTTCCAATTTTTATTGGTTTTTGTTTGTTTTTTGCTCCATGTGAAAGGGATATTTACTTGTTGCAGATTATCAAATATTGTACGTCACTGAAAGGATACAACTCTGTCAAAGCTATGACAGCAATGACGGGCGAAAGCAGTGAGATTGTAGCAGTCACGTTGATAACAACCATTTTTGTACTTTTGTTCCTTTTAGTCTTAACACACACATTTTCATAATAAATTATATTTAGTATATAATACGCGTGTTTTAATCAACAATCACATTACTAATATTCTTTCTTCAACCACGTTGCCAACTGTTCTCAATCGCCCGGCATTGATTAGTGTTGCCACATCCTGTTCACAAGAGATATGAGATGGACCATTGTCTCCTCGCCAAGAACTTTTTTTTTACACAGGAGTGGGAAATCTTAAAATACAGTTAAAGCTCTACTTCTCTGCTCGTACCGGCAGTTATTACTATTCCCAATCATGTTACCATACTTAAAACTATTAGGAATGCCAGATCCCTTATCCTCACGGATAGTTGCCACCTTCGATCACACTGATCTCACAGCACCAACGAGTGTGACTACAATTGTGATACCACCGAAACTAGAAAAGAAAACCCTAGTCTGCATTTTTTTAACCATTTCAAAAACGCTCTTTAATAGGTCACTACCATTATTGGCCAGCTCGTGTAGCTCTCTTAAGAAATATGAACACAATGTGGATGTTGTTGGCCACTCAGTGCAAGATGAAGAGAAGATGACTTCATCTCCATATCATCGACTGTTGTCTCGTGTCTTGTTAATTCAATCTAGGGTGGTGTTGAGTTCTGTAAAAACAGCATCCAAAGATTTACAGAGAATGTGATCAGTCCTCCCAGCTACTTCTTTAATTGCCAAACTCTCAGCCTGATCCCGAAACCTATTTGATTACTTAATTTAGACAACCGGGAAGAAATTACCACAAGAACCAGGGGCATTATTGTAATGCATGTCAAATATGTTTAACAATCAGCTGAAACAATGAGATTGCTTAGTATTTGCTGGGTATCCTTGATGTTCTAATTTAAATGCACCTTTGAATATCATGGAGTTCATGGAGATGAATGGAAAGACGATCGTGGATTTTGTTTAATCTTTTTTGGTACTCAGATAAGGAATTGTGTCTTAATATGGGATGCTGCTTCTTTTGTCTTTATGGCCAAAAAGTCTTATTTAAACAAAAATCAATCCTAGGTAAAAACATTATCTGTGGGAAAATTGTCCATTGGCCATCCTCTCATTTGCATAACAAAACCCCCGATGGTGGGAAAAGGGATGTTGCAAAGTCAAATCAACACTTTTAAAAGGCTACCAGAGACGACCCCTTGAACGAGATCTCCTTCTTCCTTCAACCGCAAGCCAGCTGACGCTTTATGAACGAACGCACTGAAAACAAAAGAGTTAATCGAAGGTAACAAAAAAAATAAAATATATATGTTTGTTTTGATAAACCAGGAAATCACGGGACGATGACATCTCACACATTTTTAAACGATACCAACAAAATACCGGTTCAAGATGATGATGATTCTACTGCAAAGGAAAAAAAACCACCCTTAACAGAAACATTATCTCGTGCTAAACTATGGACGAACTAAAGAAAAAAGTCCTATTCGCAGCACAGGACAACAGCCAGAGGGGGGAACACTTAAACAAAAGGACACCTTTGGTGATGGTGACGACGGTGTATTGTTGTCCCGTACTTTCCTGACCTATCGTACATAAAATGTGAACAAATGTGTGCAATAACTTTGCCTGTCTGTCTGTCTGTCTGTCCGCAAGGAAATCACCATTTATGGGGAAAATGATGACGATGACTTCATTAATAAATTCAATATTTGTTCGCAATAACATCTGTTTTCAATAAGTAATATTTGGGGGCTGTTTTTTTTTATTATTATTGAAGTACTACCTGTTTTGGAAAAAGAAATAAACGACTAAACAGGGCAATGGCTTCGTGGAATGTAGAGAGTCTCACAGGAATAGGCTTAGATCATTTACAGTGGTTTTCAAAAGAAAAAAACCAAAATCGAAGAATAAATAAATTTTTGAATTTAATATTCTCTTTTTTTAGAACAATTTGTTGACACATTTGAATATAGAGTTCATTTTCTTTCTTAGTGTCACAACTCTAAACATTTGAATGCATTTTCAGGAGATCCGTTTAAAGTTTTCAATTGCGCCTTGCTTTAGTAATAAAGGGGAGGGGGAATCATAGTTTCCCCGAATAAACTAGAGCCCCGATAATAAACGCAGAACAAAAGTCAGCTTTAATAAGAGAGGCCGGATGTAGTCTGATTCGTCGATATCCACACCACCCATAGAGATTGACGACAATGCTGGACCAGTGGAACGTTTGTGTGACAAAAAACAGCGCTGGGTCTTTTGCGCATTAAAATCTAGTCTGTTAATTCACAAGTCGTAGCCAAATCGCGGTTAAGTGAGCCATTCATCGTTCGCCTTTTGTCCTCGACCTCCACCTGACCTGGCCGATGATCAAATGAGTATGAATGACAGAGGTTGCTGTCATCCGCAAAGGAGTGTATTGGGTTCACAGTCTGCCCCAACAGGTCGTCAATGAAAATAAGAAGTAGAGAAGGAGAAATAGAGGACAGAGCCTTGTGGCTCTCCTGCGGTCAACCTATGAGACCCTGGGGCATCGTACTAGATACGTTTTTGGAAAACATTTTCGAGGAATGGACAAACCTGGGTTTTCTTCAACACCTTGAGAGCTTCAGCCGTAATATTCTCAGTTGTTCTTAGGCGACGTACACGGGTTTTATTCTTCACATCACTAACTGGTGCCAACAGCTCGATTTTTTCCACCAATTTCTGTATTGCGGTCCGACAAGTTGCTTCACGACGACTTTAGTTTTGCGAACTGTGTGACTGAAAGATTTTCACCATTTTTGTAGTGAATTTTAATAATTTCCATGCGTTGTTGAAGCGTGTATCGTTCTATTTTTAGCAATGGCGTACTTGTCAAATGTCCAAGAATAAAAGCTTCAAAAGTGACAGCTACCAAAATAACACCTCTTGTTGGATAACCCCGTATAACTCGATTCATATAGAAAAAATGTTTGACCTGCCATGACCATAATTTTTTTTTTTAGAAAATTCCCGTCTTTTGCTTTATGGAATGTCAAAGGAAGTACGTATTCCAACAAATCTTATAAACTACAAATGATTGTTGGATTTTTCCAGCCCGAGTTGTGACAACGCTGTTGTGCCATCGACTGTTGGGTTCATTGAACCCATGCCCATTTCATTGATCGCTCCATTAGTGGAAGTGAAAACAAACAAATAAATGCAGCCACACAAAAGACATATTTACTTTTTCTTTTTTTTTTTTAAATTCAAACCCAGCTGTTTGTTTGTTTGGTTATTGTCTGTGTTGGGTTTGCTCTATTGAGGCCTTTTGAAGGATTTCGCTCTCCCTCTGTCTCCTGTTTGCTTTCACAACAAAGCATAACTAATGAAATTGTATATCTTGTCAATATAGTTATTGGTGGGGGGGGGGGATCTTATTTTGTACAGAGTCCTGAAATTCCCATTGCCTTTTTTTTTCTTTGTTCTTGGTCGTTGCCAAGTAAGGAAATCTTATAAAAATTTCATATGCGCTTCATTGTCAAGTCACGCAAAATCAATTTCGTAGTTTGCAACGCTTCCTGTGTCAACTTGCAAAGTGATGACAACATAAAGTGGCGTGTAGGTATCTTCTCGATCGCTAGGGCATATTATTGATTTCCGACAAACTTGTTTTCTTTTTGGTTCTTTTCGCCACGACTCAGACCGCTACGATGGAAGTGTGAGAGTTTTTTAAAAAACGCCTGTTTTCGAAAAAAAAAAAACCATCAGGGTTTATATTGTCTTTTTGAGGTGATATCTGATTACATTTCGTTTAGTTTTACTTTGCTTCGTCTTAGTTTCCGTTTCTTGGCAATGCAACGATCCGTGTTTTTTTTTTTGCATTCTGCTCTTTAGTCATTGCAGATTTTTTGGTCGAGTGTGTGAACACATTTTGTGTCATCCAAGTTAATTACTTACTTGTTTCCCTTGATATTCCAGAGAGGAACAGACGGGGAATTTCTCTCGAATCAGTTGTGTATACTCACTGACCGGCACCTACTGTCTAAAGTCGACTCCGAATGGCTAATGCTTTTCTGGAGAAGTTTTACATGGCTTAGAGATTACTCTCTAGCTCGTCAAGTCGCCAGCATTTACGAGGTGAAAAACAGCCGCTGAAAAACAGTTTTGCTGATCTGAGCCTGGGTTTATTACTTGTTGTAATCGCTAGTACACACTTTGATAAGCAAAATCAGACGTGTTGCCACTTCTCAATGTACTCCTTGCCCATTTCATGGTCTAACGATATTTCGGGCTCTATGAAAAATAACCCACTCCCCAAAAAATAATATATAATAACTAGTAAGTTGTAATGCGCCTATGGCGCCCGTTGAAATATGGAAAAAAAAATTTGTAGAAAAAAAAAAAAAATTTGTGGGAAAAAAAAAATATTGTTGAAAAAAAAAATTTTGTTGAAAAAAAAAAATTTGGAAAAAAACAAAATTTTGTCGAAAAAAAAAAATTTGGAAAAAAAAATTTTTGTTGAAAATAAAATTTTGTATAAAAAAAAATTTTGTAAAAAAAAAAATTTTGGGAAAAAAAAAATTTGGGGAAAACACAATTTCTGTACAAAAAAAAAAATATTATTTTTTTTATTATTATTATTTATAGAAAATTATAGAATGCCTATTTAAATTCCTACGTACTGCGTGACAGAGTCAGTGAATCAGTGTCGAGGGTAAATATATATTAAGATTCCCCAAAAAACCTGAAATACCCCCAAACAATTTATGAAAAATTACCCACTGCAAAATCCCCCAAATGTTATGAAAAAAACCCTAAAAAATTTTGGATTTTTGCATTATTGAAAATTCCCCAATTTCGTATGAGAATTTTTTTTCAAATACCCGCTATTTCGTAATGCCCATCCCCCTAAATTAGGAGGGTAAATGCTGCGATCATAGATGCCTGTACAAATCGTGGTCTTCATTAACTCGAGCGGTTTTGCCCGCACATTTACGATTTATTGCTCTGATGTTTCAGTTGGCAATGCTGTCTTTCTTTGACGGACTGCGTTGCCAACGGAAAATCAAGCACAGTTAAAGTTGTGCGTTAGTACAGAAACAGAATACTGCTGCTGCAGAAACCTGGGCGGCATGAGTAAACGATTTAATTAATTACAGTAAAAGTTCTACTCGCGGACAGCTCCCGTAGACGGACAAATTTCTCGGTCCCCTGCTGTATTTTTAGAACAAATTAATCTCCGCTATCACTAATTGAATTAACGTTTTTCAACAAATTTGTGCATAGTATTTTTGATTTGATTTTCCTAATTGGAGAAGAATGTTGGACAAAAGTGCACTTTAACGGGCGTAAGCTCGGCAGTCCCAGAAATCACGAAAATCGTCATGAAAGGGGGGTTGGGGCCCACCGCCTAAAAAATGAACCAAAAACTTTAAAAAAAATCAAGTAGGTACTCTAACTTCAGGAAATCGCATGGGTATGAAAAAAATTAAATGAAATCCTAGGCGTGGCCCTAGGCCACTCCTTAAATTCGATCAGCCGCCCATTTTATAAGTGTATGTACTCAAACTTCATGAAATTCCATAAGGATGAATAAAATGCAAATTGTATCGCCACAATTTTTTTTTTAAAAAAATTGAAAGAAAAATATTTTGTTTTCTTTGGAACAAATGCCAAAAAAAAGACTGCGCTATTGCTAAATGCGAAGTTTATGAGCGTTTTCATAGTCGGTGCCCCTCATAATTTTTTTTGTTGACTAACACTCGGGGGAATCCCCCTATGAATGCAATGCACTGTATTAGCGATTGGAAGTAACGATATTGGGAGTAGAAAAAAAAGGGAGTAGTGTTTATTGACGTTGGCCTTGAATTTGATAATATCACAGTACGCAGGAAAAACACGTGCCGAAAGATTATTCCACATACGAACAGTTCGACTGAAGAAAGAATTTTCTCTAAAGTGTGTCGTCTCCCTGGATAGCCGCGTATTCCGGCTAAATGTTCTAACTTCAGGGACCAGACGACGGATATCTGACGAACAGATACCGTACAAAAATACCGATAGAACAGAGATATACAACCCACATTCCGGCGATGCTGTAGGGAGACGATGGAGTTGGATACCCTACCATCCCCGACGAGATAGCGTCGAAGAGCACTCACATAGGACAAGTTCTGAAATACCATCCGGTACTGGACTTTTGTTTACATTGTGATCTGCAAGAACCCTTTTAACTCCACGTGTTCGAAAAAATATCTGAGGCATCGAAGTAGATACGTTTGCGATCACGGGGAGTGGTTGACTGCTGTCTTTCGCTTTCTGATTTCAGATGGTCCACCAACGAGTTATATACAACACTAAACAGAGGGCAGACGTCCCAAGTGGCTTTTTGACACATTAGTTCGGCTACACACTCCAGATGTCAGTAATTGGCATGGCAATATTTGAAAGGTTTTCAAAGCAAATAATGTTTTTTTTTTACTTTTTTTAAAACAAATACTGTTTAAAAATCCTCTTGGAAATATTCAGCAAACGACTTGGGGAAAACTGTCCTCTGTATGGTCCTGCGTAGTGCCAGCTGGTCTGTTCTGCTGTGCAGCGACCCTGTGCCCCGGCACCCTGAACTGCTAGGCCATCTGCGGCCGGGTGGGGCAGCTGTTGAAAATCCCAAAACTTAATGACGGTCGGAGAATATGTTTATCCCCCACTGTGTTGAGGATATTATATCTAAGTCATTTAGGTATTTCTTAAAGTGTCAAAGTCTCAGGTGAGTCCATCTGCCTGCGGTTATGTCGACAACAGACATCTGTTTTCTTTATGTTTCAAATAATTACGTAGGCCTTCTTTCAGGACATTTTTCTATTCACTATTGACTGTTTTATCTGCCCCAAAGCCCCATAAACATGACAATGCCTTTTTTTCTCTGTTCAATAATCCCAGTATTATTGATACTGGCTGGTGTTGTTGTTGTTTTAAATGTTGTCTATAATCACCGAAATGACAGATGTTGGGCATGCATGGCACACACTGCTTGGATCGTTGCGGCATAAACATAATCGTATCGTAGCGTACGTATCATTACTAATGTCAGAAACACCTTTCATGTTTTTTTCTTCTGTCTGATATCCCCTTTTCATAACATTCCTTACCATTTCATTGTGGGCTAGCTAGCCGGCTAGTCCTGTAACAGCAACAGCTGATAGTCCCGATATGATGTGTGTGTGTGTGTGAGTACGTGTAATGAAGCCAGAGGCGACCACCTACCGATGTTAACAATAATGACAACAGACCATTAAAAACACCAACAACAACAACAATTGTGAACCTGATGGCCAATAAAAAAAAACCGCCTAGATAATAAAACACACAACGACGCAACGTCCTTACATGCCAACCATCCATCCAGTCATAGACCATCTTGAGCTGTTGTTTTCTTTCAAATGTTCTTCCTTAATTTACGGCTGACCGTGTGCGACGGGAGTTCAAGGCACAGATGTCGATATTAGTTGAGTGTTGGATTTTGTGTCGCTTGTTGTCTTTCTCTCGTATCCATTTATTCTGGTGACGGCTGATGTGATTCTAAGAGCTCTCGAGAGAAACTGTTAACACGCCGCCTACTCATAAAAAATCTCTCTGAGAACGTTTGTCTAGATGTGTGATCTTAACATGAAATAACGTACGTTTTTTAATTGGAACCTTTGTGTGTCAATGCTTGTTTTTTCCCCTTTCATTTATTTGAAGTCTGCCTTATTTTAGCCTTTCGAAACTTTTTCTAATTTTCTTTGTAAAAGCACAGCTAGGAACAACTGAACCTCTTGATGTGTGTGTGTGTGTTTTTTTTTTATTTTTATAAATGCTATTTTCCTTTACTTTTGTTGCCGTGCTGTTCGGGCTCTCTATCCTTTCAAGAGACAGCAGTTGTGTTGTGTTCTAAGAGAGCTCTTTGAAACGCCAATGCACTGTCATGCAATACAACGTGAGTGCGAGTACAAGCACATCTGAATTTGTTTTCTGAAACATCTGGCCGTTTGTGATCGTTGCCTTCTGTAGGATATTTCTATGGCAATGTCTGTCTGCGTTTGAGTGTGTGTGTGTGTGTGTGGTTACAAAAGCCCGGGACAACGCCTGGCACTGCCTGTGCCGTATGTTGGGTTTCTTTCGGTCGTATCCTTATGTCTGAACGAATAGTTTTAGGTCGCTGACATTATTACTTTGACTGGGTAGCGCTGTCTGTCTGTCTGCCTGTGTGTGCGAGTGTGTTTGGTGAGAGTATTTGAGAATGTACCCAAGCGAGTGTGTGTGTGTTCACTGAATTGAATTTAATATTAACGGGCCCGGTGCAGTTCTTTCTTTCTCCCTGTCATGTCATTCAATTTCATTTTCTTTGCTTCGCATTCTTCGTTTGTCTCTTGTGTTCGTTCGTCTCTCTGTATGTGTGTGTGTAACAACAGCTTGCCATATTTGTTTGATGTGTCAAAGGAGGACCTTCCTTTTTTTTTTTCCATTCTTCTTCTTTTTCCCGCTGCTGCGGCCGTTGAACAAATTGAAAGACTGGCGCACATGTAAAACCTTTTTCGAGCGTAGACAATAAATAGTTGGTAGAGAAGAAAAAAAAAACTGCAACTAGTTTTATAATTATCTTTTCTTCTTTTCTATGCATTCATATACAGCTGTTGTTAGGCTCGAAACGTGTGTATAAAACAGAGAAAAGTGGAATAATTTCGGGCAGGTGTGTGTTGTTTGGTTTGTTTTTGGCTCTATTTTTTGTTGTTGTTCTTGTTCTTGTTTTCTATTTCTTTGTATTTTTTCTGTCCAGGTTTTTTATTTTGTTCACTTTTTCATTTAATTTGTTCCTTGAATAATCGTCGGACAGAACAGCTGATTGATTAGTGACAGCCATCAGCTGATCTTTTAATTACATATTTTAATGTTGGTAAAAACTAGAGAGATTAAATATTAAAGTAAAGCTTAAGAAAAGCTGACAAGGTGGCATGAATAAAGGGTGAGCCAACAAATGTAATTTTTTTTTTTAAATTAAAAAAAAAATACTTTTGTCTATTATTGATTTTTTCGTAACAGCAAACATCCTTGTATCCATGGAAGCTGTCAGTCGAGGAAGCCTCTTGTATGGAATCATGTAATTCTGGGCTAGCATCGCATTAGCTCATGCTGTCAACCTAATTTTCTAATACTTTGGTGAGGTTGTCTGGCTGTATCTCACGAACGGCTTGCTCGTTCCTTTACGGCATCCCACAAACAGCTCTGAGTAGGGTTACCAGTTGCCCGGAATTCGCCTGAATTTTTCAGTTTTCTTTTATTTTGTTCAGTTTTCAGGAACAAATTTGATTTCTTCAGGAAATACGTGTAGCTCAACGAGAGACAACGACATATTTCTAAACTGGATACTGGGCCACCAAGGGTTTCCAGAAAGGGAATCCTCCGACCAAAATACTCTGCAATTGTCTAAACCTTTTCTGGTGACAAAAAAGGGAGGATGAGGACGATCCATGTCTCCAGATGGCAAGAGTTACAGGTGGGTAGAACCACAAAGGGGCAATCTCGATTACAAGAAAACAAGGAGAATATTCGGATTTAACAAAAATTAGTTGAGCAAGCTAGTTGGGGTCATCACAGGACACTCTAGCCTAAGGGCACACCTTTTTAAGTATAGGATGTTCCGAGAGCGAAGAATATAGGGCAGGCAGAGAGGACGCCGAGACGGCGGAACACTTTCTGTGCCAGTGCCCCGCTTTCTCGCAAATATCAGGAAAATCCAATTAGGAGAGGATAACTTAGATGAATGGAATGGACATAAGGAGTTTAAGAAACTTTATAAAGGGGACTGAATTCCTAACGGCATGCGGATAGCACGTAAAAAAGGGTGCAGGGAATCTGAAGAAGAAAATTAGGAGCGCACAACAGGCCGAATTGCTGGCCCTGGTGTATGACCGATTCTCCGTTTCAACATAACCTAACCTAATCTATGTTTTTCGTTTGTTTTTAAATAAAAATAATTCTGTTAATTTGTTCAGGTTCCCTTTGCCCTGACTTTTATGCGCGGCGGTTGGCCGCTTTAGACAGAACCATTCATGCGGATGCCAGTGATAGTGATGAGTTGGCTTTGTCGAATGGATTAACGTGATTGTTCAACATTGTGCAGTAGTCACATCACTTTCTGTCCTCGTTCAATCGGTCTTACATATTTCCGCAGGACAGCTGAGTTTCCCTGAGCATCTACACCAGTTCTTCCCAACTTAATCGGGCTCACGCCCCTCCCCCCCCCCCCACAAGTCAAGTAAAAATTACTATGCCCTTGCCTGAGACCAACCAAACAAAATAAAATATTTTTTTATAAATATTTATTTATATCGTTCGAAAGAACTTTGTGGCAAATAACACACTGTGGTTGTTGTTCTTCATCTTTGATTATGAATCCCATTTTTACATGCTCCTCCTTAAATAAGCTATTTTTTGGTGTCATTTTGCATTAAAACGAACTCATAAACACCAATTTTATGAAAACAAACAACAGATGATCGACGACAGGGCTGGTACTCGTGAGCAGGGATGAGAAAGTAGTACCATAAGAGTACTGACACCAACACACATAGTCCAACATGTTGATTATAAAGAACTTGCATGTCATCACGCCCCCGGATATCGCGGGTTTTTTACTCCAAAAGAGTGACGTCAATTTAGAATTTACTAATATTCCGCCAGTATTTTTTTTTTTAATTTTTAATTAAATTAAACTGGCTGATACTTTGTTACTGCTTGGTTTTTTTTTTTTTGATCGCTGAGGTTTTTTTTTTTAACAATCATCATTCACTTTCATTTTTGTTTGCAATTTCGCATTGTTGAGTCTTATTAAAACGGATTAATAAGGAGCCAACAGGCAGTTAGTCAGCCTGCCAGCCAGCCATCCAGCCAGCCCGAGTTCTCAATGTGTCGTCATCATCATCCACCGTATTGTGTGTTGTTCTCTGGTATAGATTTCTATAACCAGGCAAGGCACTTGCTCCAAACTACCACCACCGACGGCGCCACCAGTCAGTGTTGTAGTCGGTTGGTTGTATTTGAAAAATATTGTTTTTGCCAGGCGGCAGTAATGGCATGTGAGGTGGCGCTAGGGTGGATGGCGCACGGTGGTCGTCGTAGTGGCGGTGGTGGTGGTGGTTCCCGGCTCAGTTCAGACCGAGTGCCTACAACAAAGGGGTGGAAAAGTAACACGCATGTTTTCTAGGTGCAAGGACGTCTGGTGGCCTTGAACCACTTGTTCCCTTTAGCTAGACGATGACGACGACACACATTTTTCATCCACCATTAGCCTGTCCTAGCCAGCCAGCCAGCCGGCTTTAAATCTGACTGCAAGGCACCACCAACCACTTTTCCACAAGAAGCAAACACATACACGCTGTCCCCCCTTTTTCGTCTCGAAATCATTCATAACAAGGAAAAACATCCACTTTTCGAGCAAATGTCACACGACGTTTGTTGTGCACTTTCTGTTGTTTTTTTTTCTTCTCGAGTTTTTCCTTTCCCGAAAAAGAGGCAGCACGAGTCCTTGACATCACAATTACCACCTTTTTTTATACTGTTCCGGCCCGAGGAGGCATGCATTATTATGAAGTACTTGTTGTTACGAAATTCTTAAATTTAGTTCCCAGTTTTAGGGGTTTGTTTACATCGCTTTTTGCCCGGGCGAAAACAAAAATATGTCTTAAATTGGGTTGCTTTGGTGGTTGCCTCCGTGTGTCACCACCATTTTCACATGTACGTCTATTGCAATTTCCATTCATGAATTCTCCAAAAACAACAACAAAAACCGTTAGGGTTACATTTGTGGTGCTCGCTGTGCCCTAATGGAATTCCGCGTTGCTGGTCAGGTCGTTGGATCAGGTGTTTGACCTTGTTCTTCCGATAGGGGTAGATGTTTGCGATATTAACCTAAAATGAAAAGAAGCAACAAGTATTTGAATTCATTTCTAGGTGGTGGGGTTGGTTTGTTTGCGGAGAATATTTCTGCTGTAAACGTACCACTTCTCTCTAGTAATCCAAAGGACTCGTATTGCGTAGGATGATAATAATTAAATAATGTGGGGCCAGGCACTACAAGTTGGTAGTTGAAGCTGAAGATCGATAAATAAATGTAACGCCCGCCACTCATTACACGTAATTTAAAATTAACTTATCACAGTGGATTTCAAATTAACTTATCACAGTGGATTTAAAATAAACTTTCCACACATAATTCAAAATTAATTTATCACAGTGGATTTAAAATTAACTGCGTTAAAATATTTCGCAAAATAAATATTTGAAAATTCCAATTTTCTAAATGATCACGATCAAATTAGTTGGTAAGACGACCCAAGTCAGACGCAAACTTTTCCCATACGAACTATTGCTACGAACGTACAATTGTATTTTTATAAAATAATTAGTGACATTTTTGGACGAACTAATACAGACTGAGATCGTCTGTCCTCTTTTTTTTGATAATTCTCTAAGAGAGTGAAATGAGTGTTAAACGTCAGAGTAACTGAACATATCGCCAGTGTGCTGAAAAAAGAGCTCACCTTTCGGTCTTAATGATGCAAAAGTGTCCCAAAAAGTCATACCCCCGTATTCATAAAAATGTACAACCGATTTATAAATCTTTAATAAGAAAAATGTGTGAAAATAGTTTTTCTGTTTTCACACATTTTTCTTATCAAAGTTCCATACAGCTGTTAGTCCCGATTCACACTAGGCAATTTTAATTGCAGCAATTCTCAGTTTGTGGGAACGAGAGGTAAGGGCAATGGAAAGGGAACAAACTTGCTCGTACTGGTAATTTTTTTTTTTTGTATTTTTGATATTTTGAAAGCGAACACAAGAGCGAATCATAAAAGTTGCCTTAAGTAAAATTGCCTAGTGTGAATTGGGACTTTTAAATTTTTCTGATAGTCTATGTTCTGTCTATTTACAGTAGTTTCCATTCCATTTCCAAAACACTCTTATCCACCCACGTCAAATCTTCAATAACCTAGAAACACAACTCTGTGACTTTAGACTGTTTTGCTGCATGCCGATTTTTTTTTTACGGTAATGCAGTTTTCTCATATAGTTTGTCAAATTATATGCCGAATATCAGCTCAATAGGGCTCAAACTACAGATTATTATTCCCTCGTATTTATAGATGTGATTACGAACATGTAAAGAAGATTTTTGAGCCTTTTCCTTTAATTGAACAAAATCAAGCGACATTATGCATTTGTTTACATATGTGGATAGAGTTGCCGTTTTTTTTCTCAACATGTCGTCATACGGTATTTGCCACACGATACCTTTTTGCGTTTATATTTTAATTATTTAATTGCAATTGTACCTATGGGAGTAATAAAAAAAAATGTTTTAAAAATGGAAAAGGAAATGTGTGGTGGTCTTTAATAGGAAATTAGTTTTGTGTTAATGATGGTTGAAAATAAAATTTGTTATTTGAAAAAAAATATATATAAAAAAAATATATAAAAAAAATATATAAAAAAAATATATAAAAAAAATATATAAAAAAAAATATTTAAAAAAATATATAAAAAAAACTGACAATGCCACGCCCTCAAAATCACCCAGAAATCATCAAAAGCTATATAAGAATGGGGGAAATTCTTCGAGGCCGGCAAGGGAACCCCCAAAAGTAATCCCAAAGATTCAAACTTCGGGAGATCTCATGAGGATGACAAAAATAAAAATAGAAAATTGTGGGCCTGGCCATGGGTGGCCAAAGGCCTCTCTCTAAATTCGATCCGCCGCCCATTCTATAAGTGTGGGTACTCAGACTTATTGAAATTCCATAGGAATGAACAAAACGTAGATTGTATTAAAAAAAAAATCAAAAAAAAATATTTATTTAAAAAAAAAATTAAATAAAAAACAAGAATTATATAAAAAAAAAGTCAATAAAAAAATATTTTACTTTGAAAAAATATTTTTTTTTTAAAAAATTTAATTTTTTTTTAAAACAAAAAATGTCAATACATTGGAGCTTCCCTAACTATCTAAAATATTTTTTTTTTTTAAAAAAATACAATAAAAAAAGGGTTTATTAAATAAAAATTTTTGAAAAAAATACTTTTTTTAAAAAAAAATAAAATAGAAACTAATGTTTTTGAAAAAAATTATTTTTTGAAAAAAAAAATCAATAAAAAAAGTAATTTAATAAAAAAAATATTTTCTTTAAAAATAATTATTTAATAAAAAAAATGTCAAAACAGTGGAACTTCCCTAACTTCATATGTTGAAGCACTTCTAGTGGCAGTTAAAAAAAAATTCAATAAAAAAAATAATTTAATAAAAAAAATATTTTTTTTTTAAAAAAATAATTTAATAAAAAAAATATTTTTTTTTAAAAAAATAATTTAATAAAAAAAAATGTTTTTTTTTTAAAAAAATAGTTTAATAAATAAAATGTTTTTTTTAAAAAAAAATAGTTTAATAAAAAATTTTTTAAAAAAAAATAATTTAATAAAAAAAATGTTTTTTTTAAAAAAAAATTTAATAAAAAAAATGTTTTTTTTAAAAAAAAAAATTTAATAAAAAAAATGTTTTTTTTTAAAAAAAAAATTTAATAAAAAAATTTTTTTTTTTTTAAAAAAATAGTTTAATAAAAAAAATATTTTTTTTTAAAAAATAATTTAATAAAAAAAATGTCAATACAGTGGATCTTCCCTAACTCCATATGTCGAAGCACTTCTAGTGGCAGTTAAGGCGACAAATTTCCTAAACAATTTTAAAAGTATGTAATTCAAAGTCTCCGAAGGTTGAACTTTTCTACGGGATTCTGGTTCGAGTTATGAAACTTTGACTGTATCACTTATATGAGAAACATCGATTTTGTTTTTCTATACTGTGGCATTTTTATACATTTACCTGCAGTTTGGGGTATTTTTTTTCGAGTTGAGGCCTTTTTTTGGATCCCCCCTTCTCATATCGATTTCCTTAATCAGTGGGCAGTTCAGAAGGGGTTAGCATTGTCAGTTTTTGGCCGATAAAAAAAGTATTTTCTTTTTCTTAAAATTAACAAAAATCCTCCTTTAACCTCCCGCCGCAGTTGCGCTCACCTGTAACCGAAATGGCGTTTCTGGCAGCATTTTCAGAACATGTTAACATGTAAATGTTATTTTTCGAATAAAATTTTCTATTTTGTTGTCCATTTCGAGCTGCTTTAAGTCACAAACTAAGAAGCGATAACGAAGCGGATGTTCGAATGCCTCAATTGTGCCTTGCAAGCGAATATCATATCTTACGGAGGTTTTCTTGTACTGGGGGTTTTTTTTATATGGACTTATGGTTTTCAATCTGGCCACGCTTTTTTCGGAGTTGGTCTTATTGACAGCTGTTACATGGTTTGTGCTCAGTTTGGTTTGTCATTTCATAGACTTGCAAATCGACCAAAACCTATCCCAATTTTCACAAGAAAATTTTAATCAGCGATGAAGCTCGCATTTGCTTGAATGGGTACGTTAATAAACAAATTTGTCGCATTTGGAGTAATGAAAATTCACAAGCCATTGTTGAGACGCCGTAACATCCTCATAAAGTCACTGTTTGGTGTGCTCTAGGGGCAGAGGAAATCATTGGTTCATATTTCTTCAAAAATGAAGCCGACCATAATGTTGCAGTCAATGGGGAACGCTATAGAGCCGTCATTAATGACTTTTTCGTGCCTGAATTGAAGAATGTTGATGTGGACGACCTTTGGTTCCAACAAGACGGCGCTACATGCCACACAATTTATTGAAGGAAACCTTATCTCGCATCGTGGGTCTATGGCGTTGCCCTCACGATCGTGCGATTTCACACCGCTAGACTATTTTTTCTGAGGTTATATCGCTTGAAGACGCCTTGGAAGAGACATACGGCACCCAATGCTAGAAAAAGTGGTCGAAAGTTGGAACTCTAGGTTGGAATTTATTCGAGTCAGGCGCAGCGGCCACTTGCCCAAAAACATTTTTAAAACATAAGGCTTATATTTATAATAAAGATAACTTCCTGGTCATAACATAAAATTATATGGGTTTAATTTCTTCTTGAAAAGCAGACGTCTAAAAAAAACACCCTTTACTTTTACAAATTTAAACGGTTTTTATTAATTATTTATATAAACATTCCCAACTTACTGGGACTCCAATTAAAAACATAAATGTGCTAAATTAGTTTTTTGAATTTGTCCTGGAGGGAACATCAATTCATCTGATTTTTTTTACTGTTAACCTTAAAAATAAATGTACAGTTTTTAAATCGACCCTAGTTTTTTTTTTCAAATTCACTTACTTTTTAAGTAGACTGAATTTCCTTCGAATCGTTAAGAAAGTTCAACCAGAATGATTTGCCTCAGCCAAGGTTGACACCTTGTTTTGACACAGGGTAGCCAGATTATAACATTACTGTAAACCTAAAAAATAAATTCACCGTTTTGAAATCGATCCTAGTTTTAGTTTTTTGTAGAAAAAGTCTCATATTTTTAAGAAAAATGATTTTCCTTCGAATCGGTAAGAAAGTTAAGCCAGAAAGATTTGTCTCCACCAAGGTTGACACCCTGTTGTGACATTTCTATAAGACTGACTATCACCTCCTGCTTTATAACCACTTTATTTAACCCGAGTTGAGTTTATTCGGCTCTATAACAAATTGATTAACACTGGACTATGTTTAGATATAGGCCCCATATAAGATTAAGATTCTGGCCCTCTAGAAATCAAATATTAATGGTGTTGTCTTATAAACGTTTAAGAGCCACACAACATTCTTCTCCCCCGACAAGCAATTTTCCCAATAAGATTTTATCGTTACCCATTTACACTTACAACAAACTGTATATTTCCCAATAAAACCGAAAAAGAAACCCATGCAACAACACAAAATTCCATTGTCAAATGTTTTTCGGGTATCACATTCATCAATCCCCAAAATAAAAACGGAAAAAACTTTATTACAAAATGGCGTCAAATGTACATACACACTCAGAGAAGAGGCAAAACAAAATAGAAACGACAGTTTTTCCTTTACTACTCAATGTTCAATTGTACAAGAACAAAAAAAGCATAAATAAAGAACAACAAAGCCAAGCGACATTAAGAGTAAAAACTTTTTATGTTGCTTAATAGCAATAACAACAACAATGTAGGCAAAATCATCGACTGCAGCAGTTAACGCGCCGAACGAACAGCAGGAAAAAAGAATAAATAACGATATGGAACATAAATTTTATTTTGTAACCATCGTCGTCGTCATTCGTTTTGCAGCCACACACTCCCATGTGTGTGTGTGTTTGAGAGTTTAAAAATATAAACTGTTATTCCTTGCCATCATTGTTATTGTTATCGTCCTCTTCATCCTGCTCATTGTTCGGCCAAGTCTAATTCGTTCTTTTCGTGGATTGTTATTGTTTTTGTTGTCGTTTTTAGTTGTTACTCGGTTTACGCGACAAACTTTGTCTCTCTATCTCTCTCATACACTCTCGCATACTCTGTGCATGTACATACATTTATAGAGTCTCTACACAAAGGATATGTAGAGCATGCGCTCTAGGCAGCCGCAGCACACAACAAAGCACTGCGAACAATAACGTGCCGTGTGCCGTCGTTTGCTGACATCTATGTACTCGTCCTGTATGTACTTGTATTTTTGTTGTTGTTTTATTTCACTATCCTCCTGTGTTTCCTTTTGCTCGAATAGTAACAAAATAACAAATGCGAGCAGAGTCGAGCCGCTCGAGCTCGACAGCAGGCAAGGCATACAGGAATAATGAAAGAAACGGAAACTGGCAAAAAGGGGACGCATATTTTGTTGCTTTTCCACCGTTTTTCTCCCTTCCGTGGAAGTGTAGCTTTTATTATTTTTTTTTGGTGTTGTGAATTTTTGTATTTTATAGTCGGAACATTTTTCAATTATATTTTCTTGTTAGGTTTGGATGTGTGTGTGAGCGTGCATCTACACAACTTGGTGAAAATAAATTTTGAACGTGTGTGTGCCAGAGTACTTTATAAATTTTGGTATGTGAATGTGTTGTTGTTGTTATAACTGCCACTGTTGTGGCTTTGTATGGTCGTTTTAACGAACCGAACGACCAACCAACCGTCCGACCATACCAAAAATGTTTAAATGAGTAATGCACAATATTTTAGTCGTTTCAGTTATTAATACACTCGAAGAAAATTCGCCAATGGCGAAAACGTATAGAGTATACAATCTTCTTGCGGAAACCTCTTTTAAACGGACACTTTTTTCAGTACCAATCCGCTTCAGTCCTCTTGGGTACTTCTCTCATCAGCGGACACCGTTCAGTGCCTCAGGTGTACGCTTATGAGAGGATGGTCACAGAGAGCTCGACCGAATGTTATTGTTTTTTTTTTGTGTAAACTTTGTAAACTGCAGAAAATATTTCCTATTTCCATCATATTGATGTACACTCGAGATAGGACAAATTCAAAAAACCCAATTTAGGACATTTATGTTTTTAATTGGAGTCCAAGTAATTTGCGAATGTTTATTAAAAGTTTTTAATAAAATCGGTTTAAATTTGTAAAAGTAAAGGGTGTTTTTTTAGACGTAAGGTTTTTTAAGAAGAAATATAACGCACACAATTTAATGTTATGACCAGGAAGTCATCTTTATTATAAAGATGAGGTTTTGCCATTATGTTTAAAAAATGCTTTCGCGCAAGTGATCGCCGCGGCTAACACGAATAAATTCCAACCGGGAGGCCCAACTTTCGACTACTTTTTGCAGCCTTTGGGGCCGTATGTCAGCAATAACGCGCCGAATGTTCTCTTCCAAGGCGACCTTACATAACCTCACAAAAAGTTGTCCGGCGGTGTTATATCGCACGATCGTGGAGGCCACGCCATAGACCCACGAGATAAGGCCCTAACCAAAAGTAACATTCAATAAATTGATTGTTTCTTTACCGCTCTTGTTGGAACCAAAGGTCGTTCACATCAACATCCTCCAATTCAGGCACGAAAAAGTCATTAATCATGGCTCTGTAGTGTCCCCCTACTGACTGTAACATTATCGTTGGCTTCATTTTTGAAGAAATATGAACCAATGATTCCCTCTGCCCCTAGAACACACCAACTATTGACTTTAGGAGGCTGTTACGGCATCTCAACCGTGGCTTGTTGATTTTCATTACTCCAAATGCGACAATTTTGTTTATTAACGTATCCATTCAACCAAAATTTAGCTTCATCGCTGAACAAATTTTTCTTGTGTTAAAATCGCGATTGATGGCCCTTTCTTTTTGGTAATGAATTTGCACCATTTGCAAACGTTGTTCCGGAGTAAGTCTATTCAAATGGCAAACCAAACTGAGCACAAATCAAGTGACAGCTGTGAAAAAGCCCCACTCCGAAAAAAGTGTGGCCAGATTGAAAACCACACGTCTCAAAAAAAAACACCCGATATTTCCCCCAACATTCCATAGAAGAACAGGATTTCTCTCAAGTCAATGAGTAGTAACTAATTATTGTTCTCGAGAAAAAAGTGTGGCCAGATTGAAAACCACACGTCTCAAAAAAAAACACCCGATATTTCCCCCAACATTCCATAGAAGAACAGGATTTCTCTCAAGTCAATGAGTAGTAACTAATTATTGTTCTCGAGAAAAAAGTGTGGCCAGATTGAAAACCACACGTGTAAAAAAAACACCCGGTATTTCCCATAATAATCCATAGAAGAACAGCCAGGGGACTTCTCTCAAGTCAGTAAGGTGTGGCCAATTATTGTTCTCGAGAACGTGAACATGTAAAGTCGAGGTGGAAACGATCGCTGATAAGTGATTTGCTGGGCTATCGACGCACACACACAATCTTTCACACCACAACTGCTCAGTTTATCAATTTTTAAATTTGAAATACAGTTTTGTTTTACGAATTATTAGCTTGGGGCATTTTGTTGAGGAATAGTCTGTGATCTCAGAGTTAAGAACCGAAGGCAAACAAAACAAAAAAAACTTAATGAAAAATATCATCCTTCTGATGTAAATTTTCCTTATACGAATTAACTGGCAACCCTGAACCCGGAATGGCCTGTGATCTGAGATGTACGAGCTTTAATAAATAATCAGTGATCCGATTATTATGGGACTTTCTTCATATGAGTATTAAAATCATGTATTAAATAATTTTATCAACTTAGTTTTTAACTTTCACTCGCAGAACATCAAATGAAACGTTCGTGAGAGTTTTTTTTCTCTTCTCTTACGTGAGAGGGAGGAATACATTCCAAGCTGATCAGTCATGAAACATGAAAATGTCATGACAATAAGTTTCACTTGCAGAACACCAAATGAGAGTTACAGTCGAACTTCCATACAGCGAATCTCAAGGGGACCAAAAAAAAATTCGTTATATAGAAAATTCGTAATATAGAATTATTTTAAAATTTTTTTATTTTTATGTATGTTGAATTTTATTTAAAATATTTGGTAATTTTTGTCTGCGTTTGATTTTTCCATTTTTCCGTGTAGTCTACTATGCGAGCCTACATTTCTCTCACTTACAGAGAGTAGAAATGTGAATCTCACACACAAAAACAAATAAAAAATTAAAATATGTGTGTGTATGGTGAGAGTGAAAAATGTGTTTATGTAAAACTCGTTATACGGAGATCAAAAACGCATGAGCATTCGAGTTACGGGCGTAGAAAAAATTCGTAGTAAAGAAATATTCGCTATAAGGAAACTCGTTATAAGGAGATCAAAACATACTGAAAATTTAACGAAATTGCAGTGTTCTGGAAATAAATTCGTTATATAGAGAACTTCGTTGTACGGAAGTTCGTAATAGAGAAGTTCGACTGTATTTTTATTGGTTAGTGTAATCGTTTCTTCTCTCGCGAGAGAGAGAGAGAGAGGACTACATTCCAAGCATCTGCTGAAAATTTCATGAAAATAAGTTTCACTTGCAGAAAACCAAATGAAACTTTCATGAGAGTTATTTTTATGGGTGAGTGTAATCGTTTCTTCTCTTACGTCAGATAGAAAGAGAGGAATACATATCCAGCATCTACGGATCACTCATGAAACATGAAAATAAGTTTCACTCGTGAGAGTTATTTTTATTGGTTAGTGTAATCGTTTCTTCTCTTACGAGAGAGAGAGGAATACATTCCAAGCATCTGCTGATCACTCATGAAACATGAAATTGTCATGAAAATAAGTTTCACTTGCAGAAAACCAAATGAAAATTTCATGAAAGTGTAATCGTTTCTTCTCCTACGTGTGAGAGGGAGAGAAATACATTTCCTAAATGTCATAAAAATAAGTATCATGAGCAATATTTTATTAGTCTCTGAATGTAACAGAATGAGAGATGAACATAGATTACTGGCACTTAGTGCAAGTGTGTTTTGTCCGACACTGTATGTGATTCTAATCCGACTACATGAAATTAAAGTCCCTCGTTTTCTCAGAAAAACCAGCTCGTGACAACGTTTTTGCTCGAGTGTACTTCGTTCAACTTTTCAACTATCATTCCAGTGACGCAACACCAAATCAAATTAATATTTATGCTCGCATTATTTATTCTATAGCTGTGAGCATATGCGAGTGAGCCTGTGTGTGCGTGTGTGTGTCTCTGTATTGGTGTGATTCCTTTGTAAAACCAGAGGAGGAGGAAAAGGAGGAATGGACAATATTTGGTTTGCTTGGCCGTAGTGCAAAAATTCTACAAAATGTTCGTAACGTAAATAAAAGGGGACGCAGTTTTTGTCATTCACTATTTTTTTTCTATTGTTATTGCATGGCCTGTCTTACTTCCTAATTTTCCTTACTGCTGTATATGTGCGGTACATAATAAATAGAGAGAGAGAGAGCGAGTGCATGAGAGTATACATTTCATAAGCACTAATTCAATTCGTTTCTCTTGTTAGCCTGTCCTGTGCCAGTGAGCGTGAATGTATGTGTCATTTACTGTTTGTGTGCTTGCCTCTTCCTTTCCGGGCTGGGAGGGGGAGGAGGGGAGAGGGACACAATGTTGATGTTGTGTTGATGGGAACATTTGTCTCGTTCATTGACCACTTGCATTTGAAAACTTTTTTCTACTTCCTTGTGTGTGTGTTTTTTTTTGTTTGTTTTGTTTTGTGGGTCGGCTCGCTCGTCCTTCTTCGTGTGCTTTGCGGCCACTGATCACATTCAACGGCAACTGGCAGAAGATGGATATAAACAAGTCCTGTTGTTGCCAAACATGTTCTACGTTTTTAACGGAAGTTTGTATTTGGAGCTGCGGTCCTTTAACGTCGTTTTCTTCTTTTCGTCGTTTTGGCTTTTGTTCGGCCTTTCGGACCCTATCACCGGTTTCCATTATGTACCTACATATATATTTCAGCCAGCCCCCTCGAAACATTTTATGCTTGAGCGAGTATTCCATACAAAACAAGTTTGTTTGCTTTATTTTCATTTTTTTTTTTTTTTTGGTTTGTTTCCTTTTACTTTTGTTGTCCGTCCTTTGGTATTCACTTGAACTTGCATTCTTTGTTGTGTCACCGCGTACAACGGAACGTCCAAACGCCGCTGAATATGTAAACGATCCTTTTTGCCGTTGCAACAACTACTCATATGTCCGACCGACACTGCGCTCCATTTCATTTCCCGCACACACACACATTTTGGGTTGACCACATAGTGCATGCTCGACTAAACGAGAAACGTAAAAAGTAGGCGTTAATACCCGTAATGACATTGTCCCACGTTTATGACCATTCCCTTTTTCCGCTCCATCCAACGTTTGCTGCTTCAGTGCGATGTGTTTTAGTTGTTGTTTCGTTGGCCTTGTAAACGTGAGAACGTTTGAGCGTGAGCGTGCATTTCTAATTTCTCTCTTTAAGTGAATAATTTTCAAGAATATTTATGATTTTCCTGTTTGGACTTATGACGTATGATGAGGCAGATGCCAAATATCCCCCAACTCACTGAAGTCCTTGAAGTGTGAAATTGTCCCTTTTTCTATTGAAATTATTGAGAGAGGTTTTCTTGGAAGCAGGAACGGTGCAGCTCGCAGCTCTGACATGGTCGAGAGGACTGATAACACGATAACCGAACATGGTGGGCAAATGGTCGATTGCGCCATCCTACCCCTAAAAAACCCCAGTCAATACTTGATCATGCCTCTGTAGCCTTCACATTTCCATGTTCAAAGAGAAATGGTCCAGTGATGCCACCTCGTGAAAATCCGCACAAAACTGTAACTTTCTATTGGCTTCTTATGGGGGTTTTCCAGATGTGACAGTTCACACTCATTGTTGTATTTTCAAAGAAAAATTAACCAGTGTTGCCATCGCTTGATAAAACAGCAGCACATTTTCCATCTTCAAAATCTGGAACCAATTGAGAACCCCAAAATCTGAAAGTTTATGATGGTAGAACAAAAACTCTAGCTGGGTTTTGAATTATTAGCTAAGGTTTTTTTTAAATTCATTGTTGAAGTTTTCGACTCGGGTATGGATTTTAGTACAATTTTGAAAAGACATGTACTGATTCTTAAGTCTATATCTCGTGAACTTTTCCAAATATTGCTTGTCCCTCTTTGACACATTTTTAGCTCTTAATTAGATCTACAAATTTTTCCTTGAGGTAAAATCAAAAAAACGACAACATCTTACACAAAACAACAAAACTGTCAAACTGAGTCCTCTGGACTCGCATAAACTTGCGTACAGCAGGCCCGATAGCTGCCCTTTTCATGGGCTACACAGACATTGAGTTTGGAAATGAACGTGCATTATTTACCAACGTTTGTAAACGTAAAGCCATTCATTTCGTTCCACGGAGATCAAAATGAAAGATCTGTATGGACCACCCGGTACTCATAACAAATTTGCCTTTTATTCAAGTTGATAAATTTGAAAAAAAGGATTGCCTCGCATAGTATTGGTGTGATCGGTACGATTTTGAAATTTTCAAAAAATGTCTAAAAAAAATATAAAATTAAATTTTCAAAATATTTTTTTTATATATAAATTTAGGCACGATTTTGAAATTTTCAAAAAAAAAAATTCTAAAAAAAAAAAATAAAATTTAATTTTCAAAATATTTTTTTTATATATAAATTTTTTTTTGTTGGTATTTTCCCTTTGTAAAGAAAACGTTAAATTTTCGGTATTTTATATGTAACAAATTATAGTTTTTTGGCTCGATTTTCATCATCATTTCCTTGAACCCCCCTTCATAGGGGTATAGGGCCCGAGTGGCTCGATTAGTCCGGTTTCAAATAGTACGGCGAAATGGTGGAACCGATTAACCATACTATACGAGGTATTCCTGTACAGTTTTGTTTTACAAATTATTTGCTTGGGGAATTTGGGCGAATCTGACAATCCTGCGAGGAATAGTCTGTGATCTATGAATTAAGTACCGGAGGCACTTGAGGTATTTCTATATATCAAAAACAAAACAAAAAACTTAATTAAAAAATTTGCCCCCTCGGATGTACATTTTCCTTATGCGAACTAACTGGCAACCCTGAACCCGGAATGGCCTGTGATCTCAGATGTACGAGCTTTAATAAATAATCACTAATCGGATTATTATGGTATTTATTCATATGATTATTATAATCCTACCGTTCTTTTGAGGATAACTCAGCCTTCCATTTACAAACGCGCATCACAATGATTTTCTGAGAAAATCCATGCTCTTAAATATCAAGAACAACAACACATTCAATATATTGAGAAGATTACGTATGTACGTACGTAATATTGTCTTACCCATGCTCTCGTACTCTCACCTTTCTTTCTCCTTCAGTGTGACTCAGTCGTTGGCATTTCTCTAATGAAAGTAATTTGCATTATGTAGATGTGTTTGTGAAAAAGTTCTTTTAATGTCCCTTGTTGTTCTCAGTAAAGCGTACTCAGAGATGTAAATATCGGTTGAGAGTCTGAGAGACAGATAGTAATTATAAAACAACAACAACAATGACTACACATAAACCGTCACCTCATACCTGGACGTCGCTGGAAACGAAGATGATTTCATATCATAATCATGCCAGTACAAATGAAATTACAATAACAGCACACACACACACAACGCAGGCACGCACATGCACCAACTGGTACCGACTGCTCTCATTTTTAAGGATTTCCCCTCAGCACACAGCAAACTGGTGCTGCGGCTGCTGCTGCCGCCTCTGGTTGGTACATGTAAATACATTATCCTTTTAATGTACACAATCACACGCATACCGACATACACACACACACACACTCGCACACTTTAAGGTAAAGGACAATATGGCAAAGCAAACATTGCACACACGTTCGTATGTTTGTTCGTGTGCAGAGGAACAGATGTGTGTAGTCTCAGATAGAATATCACCGAACCTGGTGTAGAAAAGGGAATCCAACTACAGCCGCATAACAAGTACGACCGCACAAATAGACGTCGTACAGTGGGGGATTTACTAGGGTTTTCTTTTGGAACAATGCGAATCCAATGTATATGTCTGGCTGACATAAACACGCCGTAAGCGAAAACTGATTCGAGGAGCCAAGTCCTTCAATTTCTTAAATGTAAGAAGAAATTTTCTACAAGAAATGCGGTAAATGCCGGCCAGTCCCTGTCAGCTTCCTCTTTTGAACAGTTCAGCACGTTTTTTAAAAAAAAATCAAAGGACTTGCCTTCTATTGGATTTGCCCTCACAGCTTCTTCTTTTGGACAATTCAGCTCTTTTTATTTTTTTTTAAAGTAATTAAAGAATTTGCGTTATTTTGGATTTGCCCTGACAGCTTCTTCTTTTGGAGAGTTGCCTTCTATTGGATCTTATCAAAGAATAGAGCATTTCCATATGTAGAGAATTTGTTCTTCTTCAAGTGATAAATTCTTCTATCTATAAATCGGCTTCTCTTTCCCAGCGGCTCTCTTAATTTACCAATTAGCGCTGCCAGTTTTTTCATTTTCAAAACCGGCAATCGGTGACAAACATTGACATTTCGAATAACTTCATTCGAAGAAGAACCAATTCTCTGTATATGAAGGCTCCATTCTATAATAAGGCATTTGACCGAATCCTTACATTTCTTTCAAAAAGAATTCTGAAATATCCAGAAGAAGAAGCTGATACAAATTGTCATCAATCATTGCGGCAAACCACGACAAAATAATAAAAGGTTACGATCTTCCGAAGTGAATGCGATGATTATAAAAACTTCTATTCTTTGAGACGATTCCGATCTTCGGAAGGGAATGCGAAGATTATAAAAACTTCCATTCTTTGAGAAGGTTACGATCTTCGGAAGGGAATGCGAAGATTATCAAAACTTCCATTCTTTGAGAAGATTACGATCTTCGGAAGGGAATACGAAGATTATCAAAACTTCCATTCTTTGAGAAGATTACGATCTTCGGAAGGGAATACGAAGATTATAAAAACTTCCATTCTTTGAGAAGATTCCGATCTTCGGAGGGGAATGCGAAGATTATAAAAACTTCCATTCTTTGAGAAGATTCCGATCTTCGGAAGGGAATGCGAAGATTATAAAAACTTCCATTCTTTGAGAAGATTACGATCTTCGGAAGGGAATACGAAGATTATAAAAACTTCCATTCTTTGAGAAGATTACGATCTTCGGAAGGGAATACGAAGATTATAAAAACTTCCATTCTTTGAGAAGATTACGATCTTCGGAGGGGAATGCGAAGATTATAAAAACTTCCATTCTTTGAGACGATTCCGATCTTCAGAAGGGAATGCGAAGATTATAAAAAATTCCATTCTTTGAGAAGGTTACGATCTTCGGAAGGGAATGCGAAGATTATCAAAACTTCCATTCTTTGAGAAGATTACGATCTTCGGAAGGGAATACGAAGATTATAAAAACTTCCATTCTTTGAGAAGATTCCGATCTTCGGAGGGGAATGCGAAGATTATAAAAACTTCCATTCTTTGAGAAGATTCCGATCTTCGGAAGGGAATGCGAAGATTATAAAAACTTCCATTCTTTGAGAAGCTTATGATCTTCGAAAGGGATTTGAAGATTATAAAAACTTCCATTCTTTGAGAAGGTTACGATCTTCGGAGGGGAATGCGAAGATTATAAAAACTTCCATTCTTTGAGAAGATTCCGATCTGCGGTTGTTGCCTGAATTTAAGCCGATCACTTAGAACCTAACTAAACAATATTTGTTGAAAACTACCCCACTGTGTCATGTAAACGTGAAAATATTGTACGGCCAGACCAGATGCAAACACACGTACACACACACACACATAGACGTCTCTAAGTCTCTGTTTTTTTGCAGTTGTGAAAGGACTTTTTTTATTATTATTTTAAAACACCGTGCGTGCGTGTAAGCCAAGGATTTTCAGCAAGGCAAGCAACAAAACCAAATCAAATTAATCAGGTAGTGTACATATGTACAGCGTTCATGAGATTTTGATTGGATCGGTGTGTGTGTGTGTAGATGTACATATATGTGTGTGTGTGTGTATTTGATTGTTTTGCGACATTTACTTTGCTCGAGGAAAACGAATCTGCCAAAAACAAAAAAAACTGAGCGGATTTCTTGTTTACTTCATCCATTGTGAATATCCTTTTTCGGCAGCAACTGCAATATCAGCATCCTCATTGTTCGTCGATTGTACGTCATCATATTTCACAACATGATGGAATGATGAGTCTGCCAATTGTCTCCTCATCGGAGACGAATGGACGGACAGAGAAATGATTGAATTTCAACACATAAGGATTTTTCAAGATGAAAATAAAATGAAGCGTTTTCTTTTAACGTCCAATTAACGCTTCAGAAAAACAGAAATGGAGCAATGACAAGATGGTGCGTTTTAACGACCTACGGACCAAAGAGCGCACCAACCAGTGACTTTTTGTGGATGTAAGGTCATCTCCTCAATTACTTGAGGATTCTCAGAACCCCAAATACGACAATTTTGTTTATTAACATACCTCACCGAGTGATAAATGTGCTTCACAGCCATAAACCATAATCTCCTCTTAAAGCACGATATGTGGCTGTGCCAGAATCACCATTTTTTGTAGTAGGTTTTAATAATTTGTACGCGTTGTGTGATAAGCGTGATTAAGCGATCCATTTTCGTCAATGTCAGACTTCCAACTGAAATGAAAAAAAAAATTTGGTTTAACAACTTAGTTTGACAGATGTCGAATTCCAGCCCTATACTTTTGAAACCAACGAAATGGATAACCCTATATGTTCATGTAGAAATGATTGCAATATTTAAAGAATTAACTCTGTTTTTCCAGTTAAAGTCATTTGTGCAGAGATGTAAACTCTGAGTTAATTTATGGGGGGGGGGGGGGGGGTAAATCAGTGTTTGGAAAATTTTGACCTGGGACCCTTTTGTATTTAGGGTGCGATATATAAAATTCGGTGCTATTGTCAATTTGATATTTTTTTTTTCATTCAGTTCTGTTTTCAGTAATAACGACAAACGAAAACATTGATTTGATTGACATTTTATTGCTCATGATTGATATTTTTTGGCGGAGCCATTTCCACCGAACCAAAAATTTAAAACTTATATTGCAGCTAAAAAATTGCATTCACTAGTTTCTACTGATATTGGGCGTAGACCTTATCTTTCACGTGGCCCCAAAGAAAGAAATCGCTAGTTGTTAAATCACAAGATCTCGATGGCCAATTGTGATCACCTCTTCGAGAGATAACACGGTGCGGAAACTTTTCATTGTGTTTCCCTTTTTTTAATATATAAAAGTTTATAAATATTTTAAGAAATGGAAATTTAAATAAATAAAAACATGTGTTTATTTGAGACATTTGAATTCGAAGAGAAACCAATAAGACCATTTTCACGAATACATTCTTAAAACCGATCTTAAAAGAAGAGTTTCATTAAGATTTAATTCTTACCACCGTATCCATAAAAATTTCAAAAATCTGTGAAATTTTTCTAAATTTAACAGTTTATTCTTAATTTAAGATATCTCATGGGAACGCTAACGTAAAATCGAACATAAAATAACAATACGTTTAAGATGTTATTCTTAATTTATTAAGAATGTGATCTTAATTTAGGAGTTTTATTAAAGAACAAAATCTTACATTCGATTTTAAAATGAGAATTTATTGTATGATTACAAACCTGAATCCTCCGATCTTAAAAAATTAGGATTTATAAAAAATTTTCGCATTTAACAGGCTTTTGAAATTTTAAACGAAAAATCTTGATGAACGTAAAATCTTGATTTTAGCACGTTTTTCCCCTTAGTGTGACCGCAAAAAGAACATTTTACAGGAGAAGGTTTTTGTTTTTGGTGGACAAGCAAAAAGGGGCTGTCTGTCCTGCTGGTACGAACGATCACTTTCGAAAGAGGTAAACAATCGTTTTGAAATTTGACATGAGTTAATATTTTCCCAAAACTGCTTATGGAATTACTTATGGGCTTTACGGCCATACCACTTCGGGTACCTTCGGGTAATTCAAAGACAGCGCTTGGTCCCCAAAAAAGACAGCCTGTAAGCGCGCATAGGTAAATAGCCCCGAATATCCTCCATACAAGTCGTACGATGTGTTGTAGCCTTCATATGCAAATATTTAAATGACTTCCATCATCGCTGTTGTCCTTTGCATCGTTCGTTAGAAAAACATTTCTTAATAGTTGTTTGTTGTTCAAAGAGATTCTCTCCGTTTGGCCATAGAGAGCGGTTGAGAGAGAGTCGCACACAACATCTGATACATATCTGTTTTTTTTTTCATTTTTTTTTGTACACAATACAAATTCTCTACACACATGCATACACTCAAATCACAGGCTTTTGTCTATACGCACGCACACACTCAAATACAATTACAGACAGCGACGAGAAAAGGATAATGACCATAAACGCATACATCCTATATCCTGTGCGTGCGTATGCTGTAGTCATCGTCTTAATACGCTGTCGCTGTGTGTATGCGAGAACACCATACTCTCGTTTTGTTGTTGTTTTTGTTGTACATATAAAATAGAAAACTACAACAACACTGCATGAGGATTGAACCAGCCGACGACTAAGTTCGTGTGACTGTCTGTCTGTGTGTGTGTGTGTTTATTGTGTCTTCCTTTTTGCCGAGCTATTCGTGCGTCGACCGTTCGACTTCGTCGCTGTGTATTCGTTGGCAACCGAATGCATACTCCTGTGTGTGTGTGTGTGTGTGCACGACTGCTTGCGCTATTCTGGCTGTGTAACTGTGACGCCAGGATTTTAAATTTTAGTTTACGCTCAGATCTCAGGCACGTAGCCTCGCTACAACACACGTAACGCATAAACTTTTACAAAATATTAAAAAAAATAAATATTTTTTTAAAAAAGAAAAACAAACACACACCCAAACAAATATAATAATTTATACTACAAACGTGTCTCGTTGATTTGATCTACTATTCCTACACACACACACATACCGCTGAGTAGTGCGCAATTTTAGAAACCCAAAAAATAAAGGATATTTTTGCTTGTTAAAGTCGACACAAAATGTTGCAGGACAACATTGGCATGGATATAAAGCAACTGTAAACATTATTAACAAATAATACCAAAGAAAATTCTACATTTGAAGAAAATCAAATACAAATTCAAAAAAAAAATTTAAAAAAAACAACACCCATCTTGTGAATAGAAAAGAAAGTTTATATTTTTTATACAAACAAAAAAAGAAAAAAACGAAACTAACGGAGAAACAAAAATTAAAAACCCCCCCCGTTTTCGAAGTCTTTCTTCCAAAGACTGGTGCAATACAATTTTAACAACAAAAAAAAAACGCCAACCTCGCCCCAAAATTGCGTACTCCCCTTGAAAGGAGCAACAAAAGGATAAATAAATACACATGCAAAACTACGTTGTCTAACACAGCAAAAAAAAAAAAAAAACGACTCTAGAATTTGTGGCCCAAAAATGGCTTATAAAACTCATTCGCATTTTCAACGATGATGACAAATCTGTTTTAAAGAAAAGTGAAACACAAAAGAGAAACATAACAAGATAATGTGCAATAAAACTACAAAAACAGCAATTACATAAAAACTGAAGCTGCAGTGAGCAACAACAACCAGAGCCACTACGCCAGGATTTTTGGCTCACACTACTACACACACACACACACACCCAGACGACATACTCGCATATACTACTACTACTACTACTGTCATCGCTCTGTTCTCATCGGATCCAGTTAAAGCGCCGCTTTTATACAAACAACTTTTCTCTATATTGTGTCGGGCGCACACACACACACACATCTATTTTTCGTACGTACCAAAGGATATACCAAATTTTTCCAACTCCTGCTACTACTGCCAAAGTTGTGTGAGTGTTCTTTTTTTTCATATTTTCTTTTGTTTGCCTATACACACTAGCATATTTTCTTCATCTTTCTCTTTATGTATATTCGTTTTACTAACGGTTATTTTTGTACAATTTGTCCCCCCTCCCTGTCTCTCTCTCTCCCTTTACACGGCGCGCTCTCATGTTTATGTATGTTATGGTGTTGCCACCTTTTTTTGTTTTTGCAAGGGATTTTAATGCGTAGAAATGTTGACTGGAAAAATTCAAAAGTAATTTCTTTCCATAGAAAAGTTAATATATATATATTTTTTTTTTTAATAAAAAAGTTATGGATTTCGTGAAACAAAGGAAGGAACTCATAATTTCTCTCCATTTGACAACAACAAATTTGGCTTGCATTCGCGTATACCACTCTCTCTTAATATAATGCAAGAACTCATTTTGTTTATGGCACATTTTAATTTGACCCACATCAGTTCAGAAAATAACAACAACAAAAATGATTAAAAAATATTAAAATTCGCATAAGTTTGAAAATATTTAAAAAAAAACCTTAGAATTCCATTGGAATGTTTTTTGTTTTCTATATAATTTTGTATTTTCGAACAACATTTAATTCGTTTTAGAAGACTCAAGTTCACCTTTTATTGAACAGCAAGAAATTCCCACTTGGAGATTATATTCCATCGACAAGACGGGCTCACTAACCTCTTGAGGAAAATCAGTAGAAAAACTAATCAGCATGTAGCTGATAATTAAAGCCTTACAACAATGAGAATAATACCATTATAGTTCTAAATTTGCTTTAAAATTAATACCTTGTTATCTTTAAATTCGTATACAAGTCTCAATAAAACAAATCTTGAATATTGACTGGCTCACTACCGAAACCGATACTAAGAGACAGAACTATCCAACTTTTACACAACAGACTGTTGAATTATATGGTATAAGAATTGGTTTGGATCCTCCGCTTGCCAGTTATGACTCAGTCAAATGTTTTTTTTAGCTCTCCCCACTTATTTTTGTTTACATTAAGACTTTTGTTGTGTAAACATTGACTTTTGAGTCTGAAGTTAACACCTAAGCCTTCTGTATTCCATCATTGTTGAAATAGATTCTTTCATTATCATTGAAATATATTCAAATGTTTAAATCCGCTTTTATTTAATTTAATGAAATCAGTTTATCGTCATAAGCATTCGTAGATATAATTGATATCGTCTGCTATGTAATTCCCAGACAATAAACAAACTTGAAAGAGTCCAGAAAACATTCTTGTAGAAATTGGTTTCCCAAAACCTAAGTTTCGCCATGTAGAAAAAAAAAACAGCTGTTTAGTGGCTTTTAAATCAGCTGTTTGTCGGTTAGAGAGCAGGCAAACGTTGTCGTTCAACAGCGTGGCTTAGACTGTAAGTCTCCTTGCTGACATAGAAGAAATCATAGCTGTCATCTGTAGGAAAAAGTTTGTCTTTGGTTTCAGGACGTCCAATCCTTCCGATCTTTAAATCATACCATTAAATGGAAAGATAGATGATCTCTAAAAGTCCCATCAGCTATTTCTACACTCATGATTTTTCTGAAATCTTTAATTGTTGTTACTACCATTCTTTGCAATAGCTTACGCCCCTGGTATAAGGGCTTCACCAAGCTAACCAATGCATGAAACAGTTACTGCAGAAGGACAATATTTTGCGTATACAGTCGACTCGCGGAAACGTGAATATTCAAAAATATGAAGGACCTAGAAACTGAGGTTCTGGGTCTCTAATAAATGATAACTGATTTTTTTTAATTATACTCGCATTGGACAACGACTTTTAGTTATTCTTTACACAAACTTAATTTGTTTCTGCATCAATAAATTGCAGAAGTACAACTTGCGGAAACGTGAACATTCTAAAACGTGAACCTCCGTTTCTGGGTCTCTAACAAATGATAACTGACTTTTTTTTTAATTTGACTCGCATTGGACAACGACTTTAATGCAGTTTTGTTTCTGTTAGTCGAGTTCTGTTTTAGTTATTCTTTACACGAAATTAATTTGTTTCTGAATCAATAAAACACTTTTTTTTTTAAATACTCGGTATTGAATTCATTAATAGAAGATCCTTTCTGTTGTTTCAAAATTGCCGGATTTGAAAAACGTGAACGATAATTAGTTCAACAATAATTAGTTCACATTTTCCGCGAGTTGACTGTACATATTTAGAGCAACCGGAAAAGCCCCCCCAAAACAGTTTCTACAACAGTTCATTAAAGTGCTAAAGTGAAATTACAAAAACAATTTTCACAAATTTTACATATCAAAGATTTTTAAAGCTGTTTGTAAGTTTTTCTGAATACGGCCCTAAGAAATTTGAAATACTTCTGTTGGTGTTTAAAAGCTCAAACAGGCAAATGTTGCGAATGTTGGGAATACAAATTCCCCTCATCATTAGTTTAACTACAATTGGCGTTATTCCCAAAAATACAAAAGGTGGCAACTCCAATTTAATTTTTATTTTACTCTCTCTCTGTGCAAATGACACTAATCTTACTAACTCGGCTCTCTTTCTCTTTAGTATCCTTTTCCTTTTTTTTTGCATTTAACCTTTTATATCCATCTCTTTTACTCATGCAGTGTATTTGTCCATTGTATGCGAATAATTTTATTTCGTTTTCTTCTTTATTTTTCTGTTCGTCTCTATACTATATACCCACCTCTTCTCTCACTATATATATGTATGTTACACAAAGGACAAACGAAAAAGAAAAAGAAAATCTTTGTATTGTTTGCGTTTTATACAAACAAAAAAGGGACGGACGGACGGATGATTCGTTGTCGGGTGGTTGGGTACAGTTTTCTGCGTAGCAAATTATCCTTATTATGCTTTGTTATACACAGTCATACTTAAGAGCATACACACACACACCGACACATAGTTAGGTATGTGTTTGTGCGTGCTTGTATGTGCATTTATTAATGTACGTTATTTATAAATTTACGACTGGCTGGCTGGCTGTATGCTTACAAGTTGAGTTTTGGAAACTTTTTTCTTTTTGTTTTCCCCCATTTTCAAAGATGATGTTGATTATTATTTAGGTTGTGTGTGTTGTGAGGACATTCGTCGTTGCCTCTCCATTTACTAGGATGATTTATTACATTTTTTTTTTGGTCACTCTCTCTCTGTCTCCTCCGAATGATTCATGGTGTAACGTCGTTGTTTAGTTTTTGGACACAACCGTTTAAAATAAGTTTGCTTGTTTTAATGTGTGAATAATTGACTTCCCGTTTAACGGGATGCCGCGATTTTGGTGGGAGTGTGTGGTTGCACTCCCAAATTACTAACTATGTGAGACTGTTGACTGGTGCAGAGCTGAGGTTTTACTCTTTTTTTCGGTCTTATAAATCCGTTTAATCAGACTAAGATCGTATGAGTTTTATTATTAAGAATTATGGGATTTTGGCCTGTGTAGCGTCACAGGAATCACCTTCAAGGTTTAAAGAAAATCAACGGAACACAAATCGGTTGGGGAAAATATTTAGTTAAAAACACAGTTTTCCTAAGTATTTTTCAAATCTATAAATGAATGTTCCTCTTAAGGAGTGCCTGGACGCCCTCTTGCGGGTTAGAGGGTTAAGAACTGGAAGGTTGAAAATATTAAGAAGATATCAACTTGTTTAGTTGAAATTTGACAAAGGCTGAATTTAAAAAAAAAAATACAAGTGAATACGGGGGATTCAAAAAAAGTTAAAATAACTTTATAAACCTTTGATAAGAAAAATATGTGAAAATTGATATAATTTTTGTTTTGTCATTTTCATAAATACAAGGCGTTATTTTGGTGAATTGTCTAAAAAATAATTTTGACAGTTTGCAGAAAAAGAGTCCTGCGAAAATCGAACCATATTTTTAATATATTTAATTTAATAAACATTAAAAATAAAAAGAAAACAACAAGACCTCGAGCTTAAATAAATACAATATTAGTTTAAAGATGTTCCTTCCAAAAATTGTCTGAGACTATCTCTGACAGATGCAGCAAAGGGATTTTCAACTATACTATTTGTTTTTTTAAATACAATTTTAATGATTTCTTTTTTTTCGAATTTCCACAAAGAATTTTTTCATGTGAAAAAATTTGAAATTTGCCAAAAATTTTATTCGTTCATATTTTGAATTTCCACAAAGAGTTTTTTCCTGAAATTCTTTTTGAGAATTTTCAAAATAAGAACGAATAAAATTTTTGGCAAATTTCAAATTTTTTCACATGAAAAAAATTCTTTGTGGAAATTCGAAAAAAAATTCGACAGTGTACTCCCTCCTTACGGGCAGCTATCATAAGTGGACAGCTCTCATAAACGGACACTTTTCTCAGTACCAATCTGCTTCAGTCCTCTTGTGTACTTCTCTCATAAGTGGACAAAATCTCAGTCCCTTAGGTCTCCGCTTATGAGAGAGTACTCTGTATTCTTTTATTTAAATTTCTGTATATCTTTTTTTTGTAAAAAAATTGGAAATTTGCCTCACATTTTATTCGTTTTTTTTCGAATTTTTTTTTTCATGTGAAAAACATTTGAAATTTGCCTGACATTTTACTGTCATTCATTCTCTTTCATGTGTCCTAAAACACACGCTTAAGCGTCTTTGTTGGTAATGCCAATGACATTCAAAAGTATTGCAAAAGAAAAGAAAAACTTCTCATCGTCCATCAAAATCCTTAACCCACAACACCTTTTCAATAAGCACTCAGTTGTTCCTTATTCTCTAATCCCATTTTGTTGTTGCCTATACAAAAAACAACAATAACTATGACTATAACAACAACAACAACAAACGTTGTTTGTCTAGTAATCCACTACCTTTGGATCAATCGATCGTTCGTGCGTCGTTGTACAATAAGGAAAAGGTCGTTCGTTAACGAGGCACAGCTGTTGGTTTTGTGTTTTCACTCGCTCTCCCTCTCTCACTCACACGGCTGCCTTTCCTTCTGCTTACACAAAGAGGCGTAAAGCCGTTTTAATGCAGAGAGCCGCCGCAGCAGCTGCTGTTCAAGTAACTGAACATAAATTACACGCTGTGTAAATTTTTTTTTTTTTTTTTTTGAAATATGTCTACATTAGAACAACAAAACCTTAACAGAATTATAATTGTTAAAAGAATTTACAGTCATGTTGTTTACCTGAACACGAGCACAAATTTGAGCATGTGTTTTTCCCCCCCGTGTTTAAAAATAAAGTGAAAAATATCCCAAAAAAGTTATGATTAAATTTGCAGATACAACAGATTTCGTTTGGCCCTCTCTACACCGAGAAATACAATATTTTTCCTATATACCAACACATATCCCCATTCTTTTCTCTCATTTGCAGATATTTTTGTTGTGTTGTTAATGATTGAATGAAATCCTTTCGAGGAAGGGATTTCCCATAAATCGATTTTATAATAATCACCAACACCATCAGACCTACAACGACGACCACCATAAAATCTACATGAAAACACAAAAAATGTACTCAGCCGATATACCACGCATTATGGTCTTTCGACCAACATGGGAGGAATTCAAAGATTTCCCCAAATACGTGGCCTATATGGAATCTCAAGGTGCCCACAAAGCCGGCCTGGCCAAAGTGGTGCCGCCACCCGAATGGGTGCCGCGTAAATCCGGTTACGACGATTTAGATGCATTGAAAATTACCATACCGGCACCCATATGTCAAGTGGTGACCGGCAAACAGGGTCTCTATCAACAGATAAATATACAAAAGAAACCGCTGACGGTTAAACAGTTCAAAGAACTGGCCAGCACCGAACGTTACAATGCGCCGAAACATTTCGACTATGAGGATTTGGAGAGAAAGTATTGGAAAAATATAACATATGTAGCGCCCATATATGGGGCGGATGTTAGTGGGAGTATAACAGATACAAATCAAGATGTAAGTGGTGACGCTTAAAATTGGGAATGTCGAAGAGGCCGGTCAAGAAGAGTAGATCGTGAGAATTATTAGAAACCTTGTTTTCCCCCCCGATACTTGTATGAGAGATTTATTATTTGTATCTTCCATGTGAACTATACAATTTATTCTAGAGAGTGTCTCGTTGCCAGAACGTAAACATTTTCGAATAATAATCTAGGCTTTGTTATCTTCGTAAATCAGTTAGCAAATAGTCGCCTTTTTAAAGACATGTACTCGTTGTGGGATTTTTTTGAATACTGGCTGCAATTTTTAACCCCAAACGAATTGTCCATGAATGTGAACAGTTTGTACTTAAATCTGCTTCAAAGTACAAAATAAAACTAAACTGTTTCGAACTAAATCCAAGGATTTCTATGTAAACTGAGCGGGAATTAAATTGCCTCGTTTCGATTGACTTTTGCCGGTATAATCAACTTCCCCTTTCAATGCAGTGGTAAAGTGTAGAGTTGCCAGATTAAACATCTGATGTTCAGGTACTCAAATCGAACTAGTAGAAGAACAAGAACATAAATTCGTATGGGATTTTATTTTCTTTAATCTTCCCCGCGGTCATGAGCCATAACGTCGTATGACACATTCTTTTCTTTGATCTCCCCCTGGTCATGAGACATAAATTCGTATGACACTTTCTTTTCCTTGATCATCTCCCCATGGTCATGAGACACAACTTCCTATGCGACTTTCTTTTCCTTGATCATCTCCCCATGGTCATGAGCCATAACATCGTATGACACTTTGTTTTGCCTCTCCAACAATACTCGTACTCTCTTTGATCTCCCTTTATCACGAGATGGAATATTAAAGGAGTCAATAACTGTCCTCCAACCAAAGAGAAATTCCCCATATTAGAAAACACACCTGCAATGTGTCTCTCTATCACACACTTTCTCTCTCTCTCTCTCGGTGTGTGTCTGTGACGCCTCCTTGCTCTGCCTGTCGACATTCACCACTTTCGTTTTAGTATTTTGTCAATAATTTGCGAATTTCTCATTCGTATGTAAAGAGCTGGAACATCAATCGCTTGGGCACAATACTTGACTTTGTCAATGAGGACTATGGCATTCAGATTGATGGAGTCAATACGGCCTATCTGTATTTCGGCATGTGGAAGACCACATTTGCTTGGCATACGGAAGACATGGACTTGTATTCGATCAACTATCTGCACTTTGGCGAGCCGAAGACGTGGTATGTTGTGCCGCCAGAGCATGGACGTAAATTGGAAAAGGTGGCCAATCAGTATTTCCCAGCCAGTTATAAGAATTGTAATGCCTATTTGAGGCACAAGATGACTTTGATAAGTCCACAGATTTTGAAGCAACACGATGTGCCGGTGAATAAGGTGAGCGCATACATTTTGTTGTAAGTTGATTTCTTCGCTCACTGGGTATTTGGTTGTCTTTAGATAACGCAAGAGGCGGGCGAAATAATGATAACATTCCCATTTGGTTATCATGCGGGCTTCAATCATGGCTTCAATTGTGCCGAATCGACCAACTTTGCCCTGGAACGTTGGATTGAATATGGCAAACGGGCCACACAGTGTACCTGCAGGTAGAGATTTTACGGGCTTTTGGCCGCCGCAGCAGCGCTTTATTAATTCCTTATTGTTGTAGCAATGATATGGTGAAAATTTCCATGGACACGTTTGTGAAACGTTTTCAACCGGATCGCTATCAGGCCTGGCTTGAGGGCACCGATTTTGGCCTGCATCCTGAGGATCCGCCCACTGCCATTGTCCCTGCTCCCATGCCCAACCAACTGGATGTTATGTGCAATAAAAAGTATGCCATTGCCATTGACACTGATTTGAGTTGAAAATGTTTGCTAACTTTCTGTTTGTTTCTCTTTGCCTACCTCGTGTACCGTGTGGTGCCCCCCATTAGTTATGGGGGCGCTGACGCTTCAATATCCGTGCATATCATACAAAGAATGAAAAAACAATGTAATCCCACGAAAACGAAATCGTTCAAAGAGCGTAATCCCGATTTGGACCTGGACGAAATTCAACAGAATCCCAATATACCCGATGATATTAAGGCCGTCTTGAAGGAGAGTGTGCTGACCCTGGAACCGGAAGAGGAAGAGCCCGCCATTGTGGGCGATGAGAATGAGACCGCGATGACGACGACGACGCCCGACATCAGTTTACAGAGTCCGGCCCATTTCAAAACGAAAAAGGAGCTGTTGGCTTATATAGATGACGGTACGCTTATAGGTTTGCCATTGGCAAACGTTTGTTTTATTCTTGTGCTTTCTCTATCTATCTCTCTCTCTCTCCTAGACGAGGATGATGAGGAAGAGCGTAATTTCAAGAAACGTAAGAATAAACGTAAGACCGATGCCGACTATGACGACGATTGGCTGGCATCGAAACGCCGCACCTCCAGTTCACGCAATAGTAGTAAAGGTCGCAGTCCACGCGGCAAAGACAAAACAAAAGACGATCGTTCCATATCGCCGGCCTCGTCCACATCGTCGTCGACCACGGTTCGGGGAGGCGGCGGCAGCGGCGGCGGCGGCCGTAGTCGAACGAATTCAAAAACGGAAAAATCCAATGCTGCCAGTAAATCGCCACGCAAAACACCGGTGAAGCGAGGGAAAAATGAGGAGAAGGCCTCGTCATCGGCATCCACCAGCCCAATTTCATTCACGTCGGCGGCAGTGGCGGCCTCGGCGCCATCAGCGGTGTCCATCTACAATGGTACGAAAATGAAAATGGCCACAGAAACCATAACCGGATCGGTGTCCGCGCTATCGGCATTCAGTGGTAATGGCGTCGGAGGAGGTGAGAGCTTATTGAAAGCCTCAGAATGATTGTGTGATTGGACTTTGTGTTTTTGTTTTAAGAAATTGAAAAAAAAAGTATCTGGAAAATCTAACGCTTTTAATCAAAAAAAAAATCACATCGTAGCCCACCATCACCACCACCACCACCCCCTACCATCCATTTCATGCAACATTCTTTACAACAACCAAAAAAAAATGCATAAAACCTTAAAATAAGGTTCTCCTAATTCCGTGTAATTCATATTGAATTACACACCATCACACACACACAACCAACCACCTATCCTTCCGTGTATGTCAGCTTTTCATTCGTTCATCTTTTGAAAATTATTTTAAAAAACGTTTCCATTTTCTTTCGACTCGAAAATTTTCATTTCATTATTTTTTCCATTTTCATTTTTTTTTTTTTGCTTAATAGTTATTTTATTTCATTTCCATTTATTGCTATTGAAAACGTAACCCAGAGCCTAATTTTAATTTTATTTATTTTAGTTAACTAACATTTTGGTTTTTGGGTTGTAGAATCTCTAGGCGGAAAGTTAGCATTTTGAGCTATTTCTTTTAACTCCTTAATGGTCAGCGATTTTCTTTTCTTTTGTGTTTTTGATTTATCAAACGTTGGGTCGATATGGGTTAAATAAGGTTTTGAGGTTATGGCGTCCCCGGTAATAATTGCTTCGTTTTATAGCAACCGTTTGTCTACTCTTTTTTTCGAATCTGAGGCTCAAAACGACCTCGCCTAATTATCTCGAATACGATTAAATCGAAACCATGTTTATAGTATAAGTAACTATTTTATTAAAAAAAATAGTTTACAACGTGATCTTTTATGGTTATTTTCAAACGCATTGGCAAATTGGAAATGGATTGCAGTTGCCAGATCTTTAGTCAAAGGTTTTTGTTGGCAAAAATGCCGGTGAAAAACTTTATGCTTAATTAAATGAAATGGATAATTGTATTTTCGATACAAACGAGGACGAATTGTGAAAGGCAATTATGCGCGGACCATGGCACAATATTAGAAGGTAGTGGCAATTGCCCAACAATAACAAAAACTCAGATACAACCCTGGGGATTTTGATTGTCAAATTTTTACATACAACGATTACAGACAATTACAACTCGTAACACAAGTTTTAGCAAACCGACCTTCATATTGATAAAAATTTAAAAAACCTCTGTTAGGAAAAAGTTGTGAAAAATGTTTTTGTATTTTCTTATATTTTTCGTAACAAAGGTTTTTTTAAATTTTCATGAATACGAATTTTATTTTTTTTTTTATTAATTAATAATAAACAAAATTAATTTTGAATGCCCCAAAATTCGTTGTATTCATAAAAATGTATGTAAATACTAAAAACAATTTCCACACACTTTTCTTAGCAAAGGCTTTTTGTTTTTCAAATTTTTATGAATTTGGGGGTAATTCATTGATTTAAATGTTTAATACGAAAATGTATTCGACATTTAAATAAAAAAAAAAACTAAACAAACAATTGAAATGTACTCACTGTTTACAATCAGTCAAAATTCTGTCAAAATGAAAAATTTGCAATCAGCTGTTTGCATGACTCTACCTTTAGTTATTGTGTCATGGCGGGGACGAAAGCAATCCCTTCAAAAAAATAATGTATAATTTATGAATTACAGTGTACACTCTCCTTGCGAACACCTCTCATAAACGGCTCTTGTGTACTTCTCTCATAAGTGGACAAAATTCTCAGTCCCTTAGGTCTCCGCTTATGAGAGAGTACACGGTATATATAATTTATTGTCAATGTAATAAATTCCCATTTTTCCTGCTGGGCATATATTGATTTGTTCAAGTGTTACTCCCCTCTCTCTCTCTCTCACCATGTAAACATTCATAAAATAACAACACAATCTACATTGCGAATAACTGTTGCCAACATGTACCCAAACACAGACAACACAATAGATCTTCCTTTTTGGGTTCTCTCGCATTTGCCGTGCATGTGTGTTATGAGAGTGTTTCAAATGTTAGCACTGGTATAGGCAAAATTGTTTTTGTATTTTGTACAAAGTTCGTTCTGTGTTTGCCAATTGGATTGCCCGGTTTATGTGGAGTGTTTTTACAGAAACCAATTGGCACACAAGCGCACAGAAGCATCTCTAGCCTTAGATGGAAACAATCCTATAAGAAAATATGAAAATCGCTTCTATACATGGAGAACTTTGCTCAAATCAATTAGCTCGGTACGATATAATTTGTGTACTCACTGATCGGGCGGACCTACTACTTAAAGCCTCCTCCGAATGGCTAATAGTTCTTCTAGAGAAGTTTTGGATTAAGGATCCATCTCTCATTTCTCTCAAATATTCATCGAAGACATTTTGAGAAACTATTCTTAAACGATCCTTTAAAAAAAAGCATCATCGTCTTGAATGGGTTGGGATAGGAAAGGTAAATTTTTCAAAATTACTGTGCTACTTTTGACAAAATATTTGGTAAAAAGGAAAAGTAAAACATTCCACTCCACTCGTGAAGGTACAAAATATTCGTCGTTTTGAGGATGTTAATTTATAAAGTCTACGAAGAGTTTTTATTTTGTCAACGTCTCTTGCAGCAGTTTAAGGTTCTCATCCGATTTGTTCATAATAATTATAAGACAAAGGCCGTCGTCTGGTGTGGACGGTATCTGATGTTCTCTTTTTTTACAATTAATAGGATCTTTCCTTTTTGGCCTCAGCATCTTGGGAATATTCTTACACATCCCTTATGGAAAAATGACTTAGGACTGAGTACACCACCCAGAGACTTTTTTTTTTAAATCCATTTCATTTTCCACGTGTGAGATGTTAAAATAACAGAAATGCATGCTGCCCCCCCTATCACCCATTTTCCTTTATTTTCCTTTATTTTAACTAACAAATTTCCTTATTTCCTATGTATATTTATGTTTGTTTATGATTTGTTTTTAATTTTTCCCATTCAAGTTTTTTCGTTTTTTTTTTGTTATTATTGATGAAGAGAAAATGTTTTTGTTTGTTTAATCGAATTCTTTCGAAACGTTAAATTACAGAAAAATCACAAACGACAATAACATCTAACGACCATCCTTCATTACAATTTATGCAACAGCAACGTAAATTCGAAGGGAAAATACCAAAAATCAATCAGCAGCAGCGCCAGCCAACGCCAATGATCGCTAGTGAAACAACAGCAACAACAACAACGTCAACAACTTTCATTGCCACAACAACAGCGGCCAGTGCTGCCACTGAAGCAACATCGTCATCATCATTATCGTCATTAAACAACACGATTATCGACTCGGTCCTCATTAAGGACGAGCCCATAATCAATTCACCAAATTCTAGTCAAGAACATCAACTACTTCAGCCAGAAGTAGCAGCAGCAGCAGCGGCGGCGACGGCGACAGACGAAAAACAAGAAGCAACACCTATTGCCAGGCCAACAAGCACGATTGTCTATTCCACCATGTTGCCGGCGGTCACCACACTCAATGGCATTCCATCGCATCATCAGCCTCAGTATATTACCATGCAGGCGCCCACAGCGACTTTAAGTCCATCATCTACACTTACCACAACTAGTCCCACAGCCACCAGTACAGACGGCACTGTCTATCAGTTCAAGTCGGAAATTATATGTGATAGCCAGACGTATCAGGCCCAGGCGATACAACATCATCAGCAACAGCAACAACAGCAGCAACACCAACAACACCAGCAACAGCACACTAGTGCCGCCCAGGAGGTGGGCCAAGGTAAGTTCTAAATTTTCTTACAAAAAAAAAAAATGGTGAATAGCTTTTTAAAAAAAAAAAAAAAATTGATACCAAAAAGAAAAAGTTTTGTTGTTTGAATTCAGTTTTGTGTTTAACTCTTTTGTTTGTTTTTCTGTTCATTTTTGCTTGTGTATTTCTATAATTTATTAACCATTTTTGTTTTTTTTTTTTTTTAAATAAATTTGTTGCAAGTTTTTTTTGTTTATTGTTTTTAATTTTTCTGTTTTGTTTTGTTTGTGTAACTCATCTCATAACCCACCATCATCAATTAATTGTTTAATTAATATATATGTGTGTGTGTGTGTGTTGTTTTAACATACTAACCTCTTAAGTTATTTGTTTTTTTTCTTTTACTTTATTTGTTACTAATTTCTCTTTTGTGTTCTAACATTTGCCTAATTGTTTTTTTCTTACTTGACAAAATAAAAAACCACAAGAAACACAACAACACTTGAAAACTACCCCCCACCACCCAACCTCTCGTTGCATTTGATTGGCAAATAAGAAACACATTACAAATGCAAATCATCCTGTGTTTTTCTTACCACTCACCGCCCGCCCCGTCCCTCCCACATGCCACATTTGGTTTAGAACAACTTACATCAACACACCCGTCAGAACATGCTCTCCCCATATAAACCAACTACATTCATACATGCCTTCCATTACCTAGAGTCCACAGTGGAGCTCTCACCCACACACACTCTCGCTCTCTCTCTGTCTGTCTCTGTCTCTATCTCAGACTGTCGTTGTTTGTGTTTACAGTTGTGTTCTATTGTGATTGTGTATTGGATTGGTTGTTGTTTTATTTTTTTGTTATATATTTTACTTATACTTTTTTTCTCTCCTTCATTCCAATAGTTTATTTCTTTTTGCAAAATTCAAATCTCAAGCACTCAAACAATACAATTATCTACAATCGGCAAAGCAGCTGATTCCAAAGACATTAATTATTGTTATATTTCTTTTTTTTTTTTTTGGGGTTTGTTGTGTTTATCGTACACTCACAAACAACTGGAAACAATGTTGGAAATTAAAATCCATTCAAGCAAAACCAAGAAATAACTCCACCATCTAAACTGAAACTCTTTTCTTTCATAAAATGCACAAAATTATTGGATATATTTTTTACAAATTCAACTTTGCAGTACGAATATGAATCGAAACCGAATAATCGAAACCTAAACATTAAATCTTTTCTTACAAAATTCCATCCTTTGCGAAATGTATGTGTGTACACAAATCGTTCTCCTGCAGTGTCCAACCAAATGAAGGAGTTTTTGACAAATTTTAAATAAACAAACAGAAAGGCAACTATTATATATATATACTTATTTTTTTATTATTTAATTTTAAGTTTTTTCTTATTTATTCTTATTATGATTTAATGTAGTTTTTGTATTTTTATTGTAAACTATTGTTTCTTTAATTTTATGGTAACAATTTGACTATATGATTTGTGTATCTTGAAATTGTTCAGGTTCCATGGTTTGGCTTTACTTTTTTGCCAGAGCATTGCCGCCTAAAAATCGAACTTCATAGAGATGTATTTTATTTTATTGTTTTTTTTTAAGTAAATTTTATAAATTTTCATTTGTTTGTAGCTTGCAATTAATGAATTCTTCTTAGTTTTTTTTTTTTTGTATTTAGAAAGACATTTGATTTTTTAGTATAGAATGGAGAGATTTCTTTTTTAAGCTCTCACATTTAGATTTGAAATAGCCTTGATTTTTCTCAAGTAAGTTGGGAGTCCGCTGAAGAACCCTTGTATTGAGTCCCTTCGGGGACGAGTAAGAGTGTAACATCTCTAAGCCAGTGTTGCCCAAAACCTTCTAATGAGAGTGCAATTACCAATTAGATTAACAAAGATTACGCCATCTCGCGCAGAAAACAAATGTTCTGAGCCAGTGACGTCACGCAAAGTGTGTTCCTATTGGCTAATAGTCAAAGTGGTTTCAATTACAGGGTTGCCAACAATGGGTCTTACGCTGTATTCCAATCTGAATCTTTTCACTCGTTGTCGATACACAGAGAGTTGGCAATCCTTAAAAGGGAACAAATACGCCATCTAACGGGAAATCATGCGCATCGCGTAATCTTTATTTCTATCGCTCTTGACCAATTAACATTTTTATCAAAACATCCTCTGATTTTTCTCAATAAATAACAACAAAATCTCTGTTCATAATAACTGCGGCAACATGTGTACCAACAAAGCATACGAAAGTGATCTGCTTCTTCTTAACTGTGCTTATTAATGTGTTGCACTGTCTTGGTATGGACACAATTGTTTGTGCATGTCGTACAAAGTGCTGTGCTCGCATTGTCTACAAACACAAATGTGCACACAGTGCAAAGCATTCACAGTAGTTTCGCTTCGGCCAGAGAGTATAAAAGTTACACCGTGGACAACTCATTGATTTAAGAGAATTGCCCAGCCTTTGTTTGCCGCTTATATCTTTCTCATAAATGAGCATTTTTCTCTCCATGTTGCCTTTGGTTGTTTCCGCACGTGCACCCTGAAACAAAGGTCTACAGTGTACTCTCTCTACTTGCGGAGACCTCTCATAAACGGACACTTTTTTCAGTACCAATCCGCTACAGTCCTCTTCTGTACTTCTCTCATAAGCGGACAAAATTCTCAGTCCCTTAGGTGTCCGCTTATGAGACAGTACACGGTATATCAATTAGCTGAGATGTTGGGCTCATTTTCACCTTTCAGAATTGTCCCGTTTCATTTCTTCCTAAGGGACAAATTTCAAAATATCTGACATTTGTCATTTACCAGTAACGAGTGTTCCAGTTAGACATTTCGAAGAGTGCCACTTCCCCCAAGAAATTCATAAAGAGTCACTGACGCTAGAGGCTCCAATTGGGTTCGTCTCCTCGAGATTTTTCACTACTTTTGCTACTACAAATTCGAATTTTTCCAAAGCGTCTTGTCCCCCCATTTTCCTTTATGCTTAGTCATATGCTCTCTTACGCTTGCCGAGAAAACTCTTTGCTCCATTTCTCATTGTCCTCTCTCAAGTCCGTTGTCTTTCATTTACTTTTTTTTTTTCAAATTTGTTTTTTCGTTTATTCTCTTTTAGTTATCACATAAATTTCGTAGCAATCTTTTTTTTTTTTTGGTTTTCTCCTTATTTGTATTTAAAAAATAAAACTTGCGCCCTACAACTTTAGAGCAACACGAAAGAACGTACAACAACAACAAAAACTATCATGAAAAAAAAAAAGCAAAACACTATCAATTACCATCATCACCATATAATTCTCGTCTGTTGGTCAGTACCAAAAAACAAAACAAAAAACCAACGACAACCACACAAAAGATGAAATTCTTAATTTCGACTTTTTGTTGTTGACATCATTTAGTTTAAAAAACAAAAAAATTGAAAAATTCCCACATTATTTTTGTTGCGTTTTATATTAATTTTCATTCTTTTCTCTTTGGTTCTCTACAAAACGAATCTTTTTTCCAATTTATTTCGAAAAAAAAAAATACACATTTAATTTTTAAAATAAACAAATTTTTAAAAATTAAGACAATGTGGTCACCACTATTAGTTCGTCCCCTCTACTGCTCACCACAACATCGGCGGCGGCGGCAACACCATCATCTTCCACATCATCACCACCACCACCAACAACAACAACAACATCGCAACCAAATACCACGACGATCACCCGGAATATCAGCGAGCTGCCGGGCACCGAGGCACATCCACCTCAATACCACTATATTACCACCACCACAGCCGCCAACGGAGAGATTACACAACACGCGTCTGCGACGCCGACAACAACAATTGTCTATGAACCCTACGAGGGAGAAGTGATGCAACAGGATGGCTCGGATGTCGGCAGTACGATAATCAAATTCGAGGGCGGCGAATATGAAGTGATCAAAAGTGAAATAAACGATAATCACATCATACAGACATCAACCACACTCAATGCCGCCCTTCAGCAGCAGCAGCAGCAGCAACAACAACAGCAGCAACATCATCAGCAGCAGCAACATCATCAACAGCAGCAACAACAAATCCATCAACAAGAGGTGATTGTGAAATACGAAGATCAAAGTTTAGACGACGACAGCTACGAAGAGTTCCAGACCGTAACCTCACCGCAAAAGGATCAGGCTGGCGTCACCTATCAGACCATAACCCATCTGGACAAGGAGACCAATCAGACGATAACCGAGACGATTGTCATACCAGCCGGCACGCCGGCCGTCCTATCCTCTGTGAAGCAAAAGCGAAAGCGCAAGACGCGCTCCGTCTGTGCCGATGAACAGGGCGAATATCTGGAGAAAATGTCGGTGCGTGGCCTGGACATTCAGCGTTATGAGCATGTCATAGACGGTGTCTCGTATTGTCTGGTCTGTGCCAAAAACGACATCTACAAGACCTTCAAGAACAAGTACAGCTTCCAGAGGCACGCCTATCTCTTTCACGAGGGCGACAATCGCAAGATTTTCGCCTGTCCCATTTGCAACAAGGAGTTCTCGCGTCCGGACAAAATGAAAATGCACAAAAAGGATAAGCATGGCGACATGACGGTGCCGGAGGCGAATGGCGGTGGCACGCCGGTCAAAAACAATGCCGACACTCCGCCGCCATCGAAGCGGGCCAGAAGTAGCAGCGGCAAGACGCCCAGAGCTCGCAAGCCTCGCAACAGTTTGGCCAATACCAGTGATATTGCTATACCCAATCGCGATGCTGCTGTTAAGAAGCGTCTCGCTCAGATCGATAGTGTTTTGGATGAGGTGCAGAATGCCGACTCAAATCAATCCAGTTGCGGCGGCGGCACCATGCAAATACAACAGACCATCATACAGCCAGCCCCTCAACAACCTGCCCCCCACCAGCAACAGCAGCAGCAACAACAGCAGCAGCAGCAACAGACCCAACAATTGCCGTCACTGGAATTCAGTGGCATGATTCTGCCCGGTGGTGCTCAATTGGCCTTGGCCAATCCGGGTGCCACCTCCAGTATAATGCAGCCCCAGCAGCGAGTCATTAGCACGCAGCCGCCTCAGGTGACATCGCAAAATCATTCGCCCGGCACCACCACCCTCATCTACTCCAATCAAATTGACTTGCAACAGGCACTGCTGCAACAGCAATTGCACGGCCAGAGCATAATGATACAGGATCAAGCGGGCAATCTGGTGCCACTGCAGTCGCTGCAGACCATAGACGGCACTCAGACCATATACACCACAGCGCAGGCGCCGCCACCGGGTCGGCAACAGTTGCTGCAGGCGCAATCGCAACAGCAAAGCACACAACAACAAACTCAACTACTGACCACCGCACCCACACATGCCACCCACATTAAGGTGGAAGCGAATGCATCACCCACACACCAACAACAGACCAACTCCAACAACACAACTAGTCATACCACACAATCACAACAGCAGCAGCAGCAGCAACAACACTATGAATTGGAAAATGTGGCGTATCTGTCGTCAACGGCAGCTACGCCCTCGGCTACAGCCTTACCTGAACAACATGTCATTGGCACGGTGCAAAGATATCAAATTCTGACGCCCGACGGCTTACAAAGCTATCAGGCGGCCGCCACAAAACTGGAACCCAACGAGCTGGAATTGTGTCCCTATACCATGGCGACCACAACGCCCCACTACACCTTCAGCAGTCATTTGACTTCCAACGCCGATCCCTCATTACACCCGCAACACCATCAGACCGCCAACAACAATGGTCAGCCGCAGCAGCAGCAGCAGCAGCATAACATAACGGCCACACACCAAACCATTCACCACCAGCCCACACACCATCATGCGTCGGCCGGCACGCAACACCATCACCAGCACCACCAATTGCAGCAACACCATCAGACGCAGCAACATCACGCATTGCCGTCGCTGTCGGCGCCACATCATCAGTTTATGGAATTGAAGAACGATCTGCTGATCAAGAGTTCGGATGCCTATTCGCTGGATGCCGCCACCTCCATGTATCATTTGCCCTTCTCGCCGACATCCATGATAAATGCCGTGAGCGATGTCAATTCGTCCTCACTGTTGGAAACCAAAGAAATTAGGTAATGCTTCAAACGATTCAACATTTATTCTTCTACCACTACTACCCACCTGCCACTACTGTGTACTCGTTTGCCCCCACACCCCCCCACCGGGCACTCACTGTTCGCTCAATCACCCGCGAACAGCTGATGCCGGTGGTGCTGGTTGACTTCTGTAGACAATTTGTAGAATTTGTGACAGCATCTGCGATTGTTATTTGCTGGGCTACTTTCCCATGGAATATTGGCTGTATGTTGTTGTAGTCTTGCAGTATTCAGGGACTAGATAACGAGATATTGTTTTGGTAGATTTGCAGAATGTAGCTTTGAAATGTAATAAGTGGTGGCAACACTCACACACACACACAAACGTGTGTGTTGTTGCCACCTAAAATGTATTTGTATACATTTTTAGTTTATTTTTACTTTATTGTAATTTATTTTAGTTTAGTTTATTTTTTTGTTGTGCTTTAAGTTTTTTTTTTTTGTTGTATTTTGTTTGTAAACTACTTTTTTAATTTATATTTATGGTATGTAATGTATATCGTAGATATTGAGAAACATGTTGAGATGAAACATGATGTGAAACATTGCAACCATATGCAAACGCACATGTTGCGAAACATTGAAAACCGAATGTTGAGAATTTTAGCAAAGGATTTTGTAATTCAAATAGAATTGATGTCCAATCATTACGGACAGATAATTGCAATATAAAAGCTTGATTTTTGAAAATTTAAGAAAACGAGCAACTTATGCAGTTGAATGAAATGATGTAAAACATTTTAATCGGCTGCAATGTAGCGGCTACAGTTTGACTTTTCAAACGCACCTGTTGCGAAACATTGAAAACCGAATGTTGAGAAGTAATGGCTTTTGGAATTCAAATAGAATTGATGCCCAATCATTACGGACAGAAAATTGCAATATAAAAGCTTGATTTTTGAAATTTTAAGAAAACGGGCAATTTACGCAAGTGAATGAACCAATTATTTGGCTTGATAAATCAATGCCTTCCATTTAATTGTTTAACATAATTTCAGGTAAATCTTGCCCACTTCAGTTGTATTATAAAGATATCACAGGTCTCATCAAAGAACCCCACCTCTCTAGCATAGGAGATTGCAGATTATATCTGTTAATGAATCTCAAGCTAAATCAAAGGTACTTGGGTCAAATGTATATGACGTGTAATGTTGCCAGCCCAGGCAGCACTAGTGCTTTTGGACTTGTTCCTCCTGCCCTCTCTCTCTCGAGTTAACCTTCAACATGGCTTAGCAGAGACCTTTTTTTTTTTGTTGTTTATGTTCGACAATAACAGGCTTAGTCGAGTTTATGCATATTCGTTGCAAATGTTTCTAAAACATGTTGGTTTTCTTCTCACATTTGTTTCCCCTGTAGTATTTTATATTTGATTTAAATTTGGTTTTAGTTTTATTAATATTAATTTGTATACGTATCCCGGCAATATTGTTGTGCTCATCTGCTTGTCCAGCATATTGTCAAACCGTTTCAAGTCTGTCGTAGACGAATGTATTTTTTTTTGTTTTTATTATTATTTGTTGGTATTACATAAGTACATAACTATTTGATTTGATTGGCGTCTTGAATAATGTAGAAATCTTCTGTGATTCAAGAAAAGCGATACCGATTTATTATTGTTGCTGCTACTTTTTGAAACGATACTACCTACCTACCTATCAAATACTTCTATCTTACACTGCTGTCACACTGCTGTTAAACAGAAAAGGGCGGGGCGCTGCTGGTTCTCTCTCGAAACGTATAACTTACCCAATGAAGTGTGGACGGCAAGGAACCACAATTTGTAAATGGGCCTTCCGTCCACCATTCAATTTGTGTAAATATCTGTTTTGTGAGTGGAGACTGCGGCAGCATCCATTGCCCTCGATCATAATCTATAAGTATTTATATTGTATTTTTTCTGTAATCCTTTAAGTTTTAGTTTTAAAAAAGAAAGCCATTTTTGTGTTTCTTTTTTTCATTAGTTTAATTTTTATTTTTGCAAAATTTTGTGCATTTTATTTGAAATTAGAGTTATGCTGTGGAAAGAAACAAGTAACAAATTTGCTTTGTTTGAACGAATTTCAATTTGGTTTCTTCCTTCTTCAGATGCCCGATTTCCTTTCTTCAATTACCATTTTCTCTTGCATTGTTTTTTTTTTTGATTTCAAGCATTTTTTTTAATTTATTGTTTCATTTTTTTCATTTCTTTTTATTCTCTTTTCATTTAAAAAAAAAAAAAAAAAAAAATTCACACACCACCAAACACAATTCACCACAATTGTTAACAAACAAAAAAAATAACTCGCATTGTTGTAGTTACGATATCAACGAAGCCGTGCTGTTAGCCCTCTAAATTACTAGGAATGTTTAGGACTAATCCATCCATCATCATCCATTCATCAGCGCCTAGGAGGAAACTCATTACAAAACAAAACAAAAAAACACATAACATGATGAGTTTCTTCTGTAGTGTTGCTCTGTATTTTGTTCGAGGGTGCCACCTTCTTAATCCATCTCTCAAGGTAGCCCTGAGTTACCCACATTGCATCATCATCACAATGTTCTCCATTGATGGTCTCTCCTTCTTCCCAGTGCCACTACTACTGCAAAACTAACACTAATAACATGTCAAGTCTTGTAAAAAAATCCTTGTTTTTTGTGTGTGTACTAGTGGTTTGAATTGGTTTATTTCAACTCCCCATCCCATCCTGCATCCATCCTAACACCAACTTCCCCAGCACCAACAACGCCACCATCATCACCACCACAGCCCGCAATTAATTTTCTCCAAGCACACGGCACTGCTGGCGAAAAACGATTATTTTGTCATTCATTGAAACACACACTCACTTCTTTTTGGTTTCATTAAAAAAAAAAACCACACAAAATCGATATTCAAAAATATTTTAATAAAAAAAATACAAGGTATGTGGATTTTTTGTTATTTATTTATTTCATTTGGTTTTTATTTATCATTTTTTATGTTTATTTGTTTTTTATCCTTATTTTTTTTTTTTTTTTTAAAAAATTTTATGGTTTTCTGTAAAAAAAAATAACATTTGTTGTGAGGATGATTTTGTTGTGAAGATTTTATTGCATTTTATAAATTAAAGAAATATTTTTATATTACCAGGGGTTGTTAAACTTATTAGATGGATTCTAAACCTTAAATGCCCGGTGTATCCTATAGGATACTCCCAAATTTTGACTTTGTCGCAATGTACAGATTACCGGGTCAACTTTTATGATAGGAAATCAATTCTACGCCAAAATAATTCATAATCTGTTTATTTGCATACAAAAACTGGGATATTATGTAGACTTTTTCGTTGAAACTCATAGCATACTTTAAGGGCTACACAAAATTTTAAACCCTCACCAGGTCACATGTCGAACATATAGTGAGTTATGTTCAAAAAATATATAAAAATAATACGCGAGTTTCTTTTGGAAATCCAAAACGAAATTAAAAAAATCAAAAGTTTATTTGAAATATTAATCACAGGAAAATAATTAAGTTGAAATATCGTCTAAACTCCGTTTTTAAAACCACAAGTCTTCAGGAAAGTATTTGAGAAATACTAATTATAAGAAACTAATTCATTTGAATCAACTTTCTTTTGCGACATATTCCAACTAATTCCTTATTAACCACTTTCATCACTGTCTGTTGGCGATGACGGACTTAGTGGTTAAAGGCCTAATCAAACTATAGACAAAGAAACCCAGTTCTACTTATAATTTCATCCTGGTGGCATTTTTTTTTTTTAAATATCTTTACCATCCTTTAATTGATGTACATTCAAACAATAATTCTTTCAAAGAACAAAATTAAATCGAAACATAAGTGAATCATCTGTTTGGCGTGTTATCGATATGACTTCCATGTGTCTGGGTTCTGTGCCATCGTATTCTCTGCGTATTCAACAAATGTTGACACATCCCTGAGAACATGTTGAGCAACACTCAATGCGATGTGTCTTTGAACATGTTCTTAGGCAGTGTTCTTTTCAGTGTCGTATTTCTGACAAACACAAAATTCGTCAGTTTTAGTGAAATGTTGCAAGTGCAAAAATGGAAATATCCAAAAGCAGTTCTTCAAAAAGAACATAAAGAGAAAATCCCATGGCTTTCTTCCGTCGACTGCCAGTTTCGCTTGGTAATCGGCCTTGTATAATTTGTTAATTTTGTTCATTAAGATCTTGTGAGTCCTGGCTCTGGAACACAACACCATTACGTATATGTACAACATTTCAAAGACCACAGCAGACAGTGGTGACAACCTTTGGGAAATACAAAAAAAAAAACGTTATCCAAAATGGGATCAAACATAAAATATTTATTACACTCTCGCTCTCTTTAACGTTCGCTTCTCCCTCGATCTCTAACTGTACCGCAAGTGGGTATGTGAAACACAAGTTGGTCACAGTGAAATGAAAACAAAACAGATTCTTTAGCTGCCACCTCAGGCAGACAACGATTTCTTGTGTCTGTGATAGATTTCTTTTAGCTGCGCTTTTCATTTATTTAAATTCAGTAGGCAACCGAGCCTTTTTTCTTCAGCACCAGATTAGAATGATTACTGCTGTTTGTTTTTCTTTAGTTTTCAGGCTACAAGCTTTCGTTTTGGCTGCTCGTAAATTGGTATGTTGAAGCTGTTCACTTCGGAAGCTGCAGCCTCCTTTTTTAGCTTTTGTTCTCGTAAGGTGTTAGGTTTTGAAGCTTCTGCTGTTGTTAGCCAATCAGCTTTTGATTGTTTTTTTTAGCTTGAAAACTCCATTATTTTTCTTAATTCACATGTGGGAGTGTTTCAAATAACTTACACACTCGCTAAAATTCCTTTAATTTATTAACTTTCAATGCAATAACTTTGATATTTAAAAAATTCCATCTGAGAATGAATTATGAAGTTCGATTCTATAAGAGTTGCTGAGAGGTAAAGACAATTCTTGAAAATGAAGAAATACTCAATCATATTTACAATGACAATCCAGTGGGTAGACTTCCTATGTCGGATGACTTTAGATGACAGCGCTGGCATTTACTACGAACATACCATTGCATTTCTATTAAAAAAAAAAGGTCACATATGAAGCTTGCAGCCGAACTAATGCGTTTGCATACGGGCTTAGACATCTGCCTCTGCTTAGTCATTGACTATGAGCGAAAAAAAATGCAATCTTCTAGGATAATTCCATTTTTATGTTCATGCAACTTGGGGAAGGTAGTTAGCAAGGTTGTCGGTTGTAGCGATTTTTAAAAAAAGAAAACAACAAAATCTTAAAACAAGTGTTATTTTTTTCTGTTTGTATGTTTTCTTAATAATTTGCTTTCTACTCATGCTCATTAAAATATTCATAAGATTTTCATTTTTTTTTTTCTTCTTCTTACTACTTTTGTTTATATTTTGTCTTTTAATTCTAATTCTAATTGTAATTTATGTTTATGATTTCATTCGTCTTGTATTGTTTTTGTGTTTTTTTTTTTGTTCAAGCCAGTTTAACTTTAAGCAGCCAACTTTATTCTTTTTATCCAAAAAAACCAACATTTTTTTAACCAAAAAATATGAAATCTAATCAAATGTATTTTGTTTCTTTCTTTTTTTCCGTTTATTTCCATGTATTATTTCCATTTTGTATGGTTTTATATTTGTTTGTGTGTCATAAATTGGAACGATCCTACCACCCACCACCACCACCACCACCTACCTACATATTTATTGTACAAAACGAAATCACACAATTGGACAACAACAAAAAAAAAAAACAATGAAAACCTCTTAGGTTTTTCTAAAAAACACACCACCACCACCACATCCAACTCCAATCATCACCACCATGAATTTGTTAAGCCTTTACAAAAGCCTATGAATAGAAGTGATGGATCAGCATCCAAAACATACACCACAAACAACACTACAACAAACACAAAGACACCAACAACAACAACAACAATCACAACACCTTCACCATCATCATCATCGGCCTCATCGACGATATCGTCCCTATTTGCTTCTTCATCGCCATCATCGTCATCAGCGACAACAACAACACCACCATCACACTCATCCTCCTCATTGACATCAATCTCCTCAGATTCTCATTACATGTGGTTGGATAATAGTAACAATTACAAAAGTAGTAGCAACAATGATAACTCCAAGGCGACGGCGCCATCGTCATCATCATCCACCTCCTCGTCCACCATTGATGAGGCGAAAATTTTCTATGAGGAAGTCTTGGCCAAACAAGCGAAGGCAGCAGCCCAGGCTCGACTTTATAATCAAAGTAAAAAGCAGGCATCATTTGGCTTCGTCGACAAATTTACCGACTTCCTTATGAACAATACGACCGTTTTTGTAGGTGTTTTTTTTTTCACTCTCTCTCTCTCTCTCTCTCTTTGTATTCTATTATTTATATATTGCTGATTTTTTTAAACTGGGGGCCCAAATCGAAGTAACATTTGTCATTACATAAATTGTATTTACACCCTACACCCCTCCACTGATCATAGATTGTTTTTTTTTTTTGTAAATATTTAGTGTATAATATTGTAAGCTAAATTCAAATGTAATTATTCGCTACGCTACCCTAGAAGGTCCTAGACAGTCCATCCTTATGTAGTTGTCTGCTAAGCACCTTCGTTTATATTTGTGAAGGTGTAGCCATATCCAATTTACATTCCCACAAAACAGACAACAATCGGAAATTATGAAAATCGATTATCGTTTATTGCATACGTTTTTTTTTAAAGAGTTGTTTGGTAAGAACAAACAGACCAGCTGGGAGCTAGCAAGATTAAGAACAAACAGCCTCAGCTGAGATTGTGGGAATAAACAGCATATTCTTTGACAGTCTTCCTGAACTCAACAGCAGCCCTTTATTCAATTTGTCAACTCCTGTCCACTTTTGCACAAAATTTGCCATTTGCTTTTCTATCCGGTCTTTTTATTCATCACTTTTTTTTGCCCAACGGCAATTTCTCCTCCTTAAAATAAAACAAAAATTGTTGAAGAGAGCGCACAAAACATTTAGCATTTTTTTCCGCTCTCTTCAACATTTCAAATGTGAATGACATTGCGAAATGAGCAGATGTGTCCGCACGACGCCGTACACATGTTGCAAGGAATTGTAATATGTATTGCTGAAACATGACGTCGAGCACACACCAATCCATGTCACAGATCCCATGTAACCTAACTTTTTAACATTTCCAGTAGTTTGGAGCCGATTTTAAAGGAAAACTGCCAACTAAAAATATTCACTCCGATTGTTTTTGCTGTAGACGATTTAATTACAAACAGAAATGGAAGAGATTTAATGAGGGTTGCCCTAAATTGAATTCGTTTGTTCGTAACAAATCGTCTATATTGGAAGCGCTATAAGAGGGGTCTCAATCTTCATTCAATTCAGCTTTTCACATATATTGTACATATTGAAATGTGCAACACACATCCTAAAGAAGGACTTCTCGTTCCTAGGACCAATTCATTTTATCATTTTATTTTTTACGGCAGTATGTTGAAATAAAATAGAATTCGTTTTACTAAAACCGGTCGTTAATTATGGACGACACTCCATGTTTATTGTTTCGACAAACACCCTGTATTCCAAAAAAGTACCTCGTATTAAATACCCATACTTCTTTACTGCACATATTCTCAAATCAAAAAGAGGCATCTTATGAGCGATCTCTTCAACCAACTCGATGATATTCTTATCACCGGAGACAACCCCATTGGACTTTTCAAAATATCTATTTAATTAATTTCATTTAATCCCTGGAAATGGGACATTCATTCGGGATACTTCTCTCATCCGTATGTGGGGGCCGCTTGATTGCAGGACCCCCTATATAGATGATTCGTTCTGTTCGAAATTAATACAATTAAAAATTCAAATTCAATTCAACTTTGAGCTGTAATTTGTAATGCTTTCAAAGTGGGTTTTCATGCCCGTTAGGAAATTTCCATACATCTTCTACATTTTCTTCTCAAATCTCTACGAGACTATGATTTTCAGATTGGGCCCTTAGCAGATCAAATAAATAATTACAAGAAGAAGAAAAAAAGTCATGAAATATCAAAACAATTTTTCTAATAACGTTTCCATTTTGTTCGCTCTCTCCTTTTGTCTTTCTAAAAACAGCAGCAGCAGCAACCACACAATAAGCAGCGTAGTCTCAACAAACCCTCTAATGAACTCCAGCCCCAGCAACAGCATAAAGGTAATCAAAGCAATAACAACGGGCAGAGGCAGCAACAGCAGCAGCAACAACAACAACAGTATCAGCCACAAATCACCCATCATCATAAACAGCATCAAGAAGATCTCAACGACACCGGTGACAACGTCGTCAGCGGGTGCCTGCCATCCGGTACAAATATTATTAACACGCAAAATTGGCAGCGACGCTTTAGCGAGCCTCAGCACCACTACTACATCCAACCAAATAACAACACCACAGCAACAACAACAACATCATCATCATCAGTTCAATCCACCTCTCCAACACCAGCATCACAATACTATAATAACATCAACTAAGACGGGGGGAGTTATACAGAAACATTCCACCGCATCTAATCCTTCCGACACCCCAATGATAATTAAACACGATGATGATCTGTTACTCGATAATCACACCAGCTCGAGTAATGCGGCTGCTGCCATCACGACCGAAGAGATTATCAAGAAATTCCGCATACCCAAGGGTATTGCTTTGACGCCGAAATTTGCCAATGATCTGAGTGATGCCGCTGACATGACCGCGGAGGCTGCGCTGGGACAAATGCCCACAACGTTGATGTCGCCGCCGCTGACATCGACGGACGAGAATGATAATTCGTCGGCATTCGTTGAATATGTTGAGGAGGTCTATGATGAGGACGATGTCGATGCCGTTGAAGAGCTGGAAGAAATCTCAGAAACATGTGAATTGCAAGAATATCAAGAACAGGACGAGGAGGCAGACGAGATGATGGATGAAATCGAAGAGCATGAGTTAATTGAAGAGGTGGAATCATCCGAACATCAGGATTTACTAATGTCCGGAGAACCGGAAGATTTCATGGAGACGCCAACGTCCCGTATTCTATTGACAACATCGGCAAGTCCGCCAACCACGTCGACAAACACCAGCCCACCGCAAATCATACAAACAGTCCAGCCGAATGGTACAGTGACATGTTTCCAGCTGCCACCCAATACGATACTATTGCAGTCGCCACAGGGGGCCCTGTTGGCGACCACAGCACCACACCCCACTAAGCCGGGTCAGCAGCAGATAGTGGCCATACAAAGTCTGAGCACTCAGTTGAGCAATATCAACGCACAGCCATCCGCTCCGCCGCCGGCGACCACAGTTATTCTGACAGCCGATGGCACCGCCATACCGGTAATGACGGGTGGTGGCAACAGCACGACGACAGCGACGGCAACGGTCTCGGCCACCCAACAACAGACAACACAGCAGCAGACAGCCAATAATGCAGCCGTTATCACCAACAACGCAGCCAATGAGTCATTACTCAAGGCCCAACAACAGATATTGGCGTAGGGTTTACTAAATGGCGGCGGCCAATTGGCACGATTTTTAACAAATCCCCCCGCCACAATTCTACCCACAACGTATTTCTTTTAAATTCTCACAAAGTTAAACGAAAACCGGAAATTTCACAAACTTTACTGAAGGACGCACGTCACCTGACGCCGTCTGTATTTAGTTGGGAAAAAAAGTGTAATTAACAAGAATTTTGGCAAAAAAAAAAAAAAAATTCTTCTTAATTACATTTGTAAAAATACTTTTTTTCGACAATTTTTTTGGTAATTTTTATGAAATGTGAAAATCTTCAATAATTACTCCCCTAGTATGTTGAAATATCAAAAATGTATAATTTTTACAACGATTTACCTAATTTACATAAGAATCCGCTTAATTGAAAACAGGCAATATTCAATAATTCGAATTGGCTACAATTGAAATACAGTGTATTCTCTCCCAACGGACTCCTGCCATTAGCGGTGAAATTTCAGGGTGAGAGCTTAAGCGAGAGAGTACAGGTCGTTTGTTGACATGCAGACAATGGAGCCGTCGCTAAATTTACATTTGCAGGCGTCACGTTTTAATGTGAAATTATTCTCTAAGTAAAATCGTAACGTTTACAATTATTAAATGTTTTCAATTAATCGGAGTTGATATCATTGAAACGCGTTTTTTCTTTTTGAGTAATTCTAATTCCCATTAAACGATTTTCAATGTAGCGAAGTAAAACGTATGAACAATTGAAAGAATTAACTGATTTAAATGTTTTGTGTCGTGTAAGTGGATTCAACTGGATTCTATATATATATATTTTTTTTTTAAATTCAATTCTGTTCCCATTTATTTTCGAATTTTGCAATATTACATTTTGATAATAATCCCATGTAAAAATCGTACCATTTGGTCGCCAAGAAGAAAAAAAATAACGAACTAGTGAAAAACACTACAAGAAAGGGCTGTCTGTATAAACCAAGTACTCTGTACAATATTGAAATAGACACTCAGTTAAACTGAGTATATTTTTACTGTAAAAAAACAAAAAAAAAAACGAAACCTAAGAAAAACTCACCCGAAACTAAACCACAATCGTACATGTTGCTTCTATAGAAAACCAATTTATAAAAAAAAATCTGTAAAATAATCATAAAATCGACGGGGGCGGTCCGTCAAATGATGATAATGACGATGACGTGAATTTTTAAAAAAAAAACCGTAATGTGTTGATGTTTGTCCTTGTTCAACATTACGAAAACACCCAAAACAAAAACTAAATAGGTTTTTACCAAAGTTAAATCATGCATTGTTCTATTTTGTAAACCAAAATGATCTGCTTAATCTCCATAACGGCGGCAAAAAAAGAAGAACAGACCGAAACGAAACAGTAATGTGTATTGTTCTATGAAAGTTGTTTTTATTAATTTTATTTTATGTTTTTTTTTTAGTTTATTCTTATTATTTCCTTAACTTTGTTTATATCTCAGAATAATAGGACAATGCTTAGTGGTGTCGTCTTTTATATTTTCCAATCTCAAGCTCTTTATCTTCTACGCCCGTTTTCCAATGTCCTGTCATAGTTGTGTTTTAAAACCATCTCATGCGCGTATGAATTTCTTTTCCTTTTTTTTTTTTGTATAAAATTTAAAAAACAAAAATAATAGTAATAATTATACATAATTTTTTATATAATTTATATAATTACTATGCTTTCGCATCATGTATTTTTAAATTAGTAACCCTATCTAAGCGAAACAAACAAACAAACCAACCCATCCACAATTACATCGTTAACCTTAGAAGATATATTTTATTGATATTTTGATTTTTATTAGCATTTAATTCTTAGTTGTAATTTTAACATTTTCTTTAGCCTAAGAGAAAGAAAGTAGAAGGCAAAACAAACAAACCCACGCCCCTCCCTACCAAAAACCCAACTAATAAATATTTTCCATAATTATTAAAATATATCTACATATATATTATTATTATATATTTTTTTTCGCCATACTATGGTGATGACTATGGAAATTCGGTTCCATAATTATCACCTTAATTCGTCCCTCCCCCATACCTAGATCCATTTGTTCTATTATTTGTTCACTTCTGTAAGATATAATCGTGTTTAGTTTTATTTATTCATACTATTCTTCTTGTTTTTCTCTACGCATACATAATTTATTGAAAGAAAACTACAAACTGGAAGAAGAAGACAAAAACAAACCTTACTTATATTATTATAATTATTATTAAAAAAAAAACTATTATTACTTATACTACTTAACTAAGTTATTGAGATACTATTAAATAATATTAACAAAAAAGAAAACAAAACAAAAAACACATATACATAAGAAGTATATATCATGTTTTTTCATTATGATATACCTAGATTTTCTTTTCTTTTTTTTTTTGAAAAACAAAACAAAATTAATTAATTATTATCGAGAAAAACATAAAAAAAAACAAACCGAAAACCATGAAAGATCTACAACCTAATTATTAAAAAAAAAATATTTTAAATATAAGCAAAACAAACAAACCAACCAACGTATTTCATAAATGAAATTAAAAAATAAAGAAAAAAATTACAAAAAAAAAACAAATTCTTTTACAATTATTAAATCGCTTACAATCTATTCTCGCCCAAACTGGAACTGTTCAGGCACTAGCGCAAAAATTCCCCCAAACGAGAGAACTTTTCTGGGTATTTTTATTTTTCACAATAAAAAACGGATTTTATAACCTGACCATACAGAAGGGAATGCATTCAAATTTAACTGTAATTATTTGGTTACAAATTTAATTCAATTTTGTATTTTAGTGGACCCTCATTAGCTAAGCGACTATCGTTTCTGCTCGTATCGAGTAAGAGACCGATTCGTGTGTCTTTTGAGTGAGTAGATCACACAGAAAAATTAGTTAGAGCATATTTTGGGAGCTCTGGTAAAAATGCATCAGCTGTAATGTTTCAATTCAAATAGCTGATTGTTTAAAAATAAGGAATTCGTAAAATCTGCGTGATTGACAAAAATGAAAGGGGAATACACAATTTAATGGGATAGTGTGGTACTTCATCAGTAAAGGGAATGGCAATTCCCCCCTTATTTGATATGCATTGGCCTATGTTTTCAACCGCGCTCACTTTTCTTATCCACTGTATATAATTAACTTTTGCTTGCACCTACTTTTTAAATGCCCTGCTCCCAGCCTACAAATGTCCATATACGTCAACTTTTTCTTTGTATAATCCTTGAAAAGATGCAGAAGAACTCCCCGATATAGTTCAATTTGACACTAGCAACAAACACTCCTGATAAAGGCGCTTTGGCCCTGGAAGCTTCAAAAAATGTAAAATTTTATGAACTTTTGCATGGAGTTGTTTCTTGCCTCAACTCAATCGGAGTTCAAAGGGTATATTATTTCATTCGGATTTTGCACTCTGACGCTGCGGATCTACCCGACTTCAGCCCAATTGCTCTTCAATAATTCCCAAAAATTCAAAAATTCTGTTAATCATTAGGGATATTTGATATTGCATGCGCAAAATGACATTTTGAAACTTTCTCATTTCCCAAAATATGTTTTGAATATTTGCACTCGCTAAACCGACATTCGTTGCATCTAAGGTTTCCAGTCGCTGGCGGTTAATTATGATTTTCGGCACTTTTCGCGTATATCCTCAGTTCCGAGTACTGAAGTAAAAAAAATGGTACTTAACATTGTATTTCTCCCACCACCAGTGTTTGTCAGAAAAATAGTACTTTTCCTTCACTGGTGTTTGCCTCTTTCCCATCACTACCAAAAACCCCAACAGCTGTGATTATTTTATATCTCTGCCGGCTGCGGCGCATATCGGGAAAAAAACGTAATTTGTTTTTTGAAGAAATATTTTCAATAAAAAAAACGGTCGAAACCACACTTGCCCATAAAAATAACGGGGCTTAATGTTACTTTATCGACTTTGCTCCGATTTGTCTCATATTGTCACCACAGAGTATACTTTCGACATTATTAAAAGATTTTATTATATCTCCGGAATTTCGGGGCCCGTAATTCGAAGATATTGGGCTTGTGCTGTTTTTTTTAATTTCCCAGCACCAAAAAAAAAAAATTTAGCAATGTCGGTAAAGTAAATTTCTTCCAATAACGCTTTTTATTCTCGGGTTTCCAGACTTCAAATTTGGCATCCCTAATTCACACTACAATGCATTAATAATTGGCTAATTAGCAGTAATAACATAAACCCCGCCAATGCATGAACGAGTGCGCATTACGAAAGGAATGTGATAACGAAATCAAAAAGCATGCCGGGAAAAAAGAAACAACAAAAACAGAAGAAACAGCTGATTAGAATTTGCTGCTATGAATGCCTGACAACTGAAATTCATTGTCAGTCAGTTGTCAACAACATCGCATACGATACGGAATTGTGGTGAAAAACTTGTAAACGCATTAAAGACCCCCCTCTGAAAAAAGTGAAAAATCCAAACAATCATGGATCCCATGAAAGTTCAAGTTAAAGAAATTGACAATCTTTTAAAGTTGGACCCATATTTAAAACCCTTCGAACGGGAGATACGTCGTAGGTATGTCAAACAGAAAAAAACTGCAAAAACGTCATAATGACGTTCTTCCACTCGTCATAAAGACCAAAAAAAACAGCATTTGAAACGGCGGTCTATGAATAGCAAGCACCCATAAACAATTGAAATATTAATGTAACAGATCAAATGTGAATTTCAATTGAATTTCATCAAATTGTATAATATTCGTGCGTTGAGAGGCTGATTTTTAGTGGACAATGTCAAGTGAAGGTTAAATGTATCTTCAGAAAAAAAAAACGAAAAAACTGAAATAATTTTCCTGAAAGTGTTAAATAGTGCAGAGCATATGAATATAACAACTATACATCAATTAAATAATGTTTTCTAGATATAACATCCGTGTAAGGAGTTCATGTATGGTGATTATCAACAACAACCTTTTCTGTCCAAGTCTCATACCCGGCAAAACATTCTTATCAAGGTCACATACGTCATTGGGCGAATTTAGTTTGTATTGTTTTGCGTCCATTACCATCACTGTGTATGTTGCATCTGAAGATTGGCAAACGTCACTCACACATTCGCTGTTTGCTTTAGATTCTAAACTTTAGAACAAGATCAACGGTCAACGTCGTAATCATCTCATCACTTTTAATTCATCAATTCATGCATGTGTCTTCTTTTTTTTTCTGTTTCTTTTGTCAATTCGGTTTTCATTCTTTACGTCCAATTGAAAGTTGTTTATAAACAAAAAAAATAAAATCCGCTGAGAGAACGAACGAGAGATTCGTTTTTATGGCTTCTCATTTAAAGTGTAGAGATTTCAGCTGTTATTTCCCAAACATATATGAGACGTTCCATGTTAATGGGAACAGTGTGGCAAAAGATTTTGTTCAAAATTTGTTTGAGATTGATTTGTATAAGATTTTAGGAAAAAAAAATTAATTTTTACAAAAAATTATTCTAGTGTTGTAGCAGACTTCATTGTGGGACGCAAACCACCTTATTAACCCCTTGAACACCACAGGTATCAGTGATTCCTTACTTCCTAAATTATACAGGGTTCTCCAACAACAGCTGTTATTTTGGTATTTAAACAAAAATTGAATTTTTGAGATAAATGATCGGATGTTTATTTCATAATAAAGAGGAAGGTGTGCCGTTAATAATGAAAAACCAACATCAGCCAAATGGCCACCACGACCATATCCTTTTCATGAGATTTTCCATAACCAAATTGCACAGTATTTAGAACATACAAAAAACCCAATTCTAACGGCTTCGAATGGCATCGCCGGTTTTTTTTCACCAAATTTTGTTTTCTTTGTTACAACTCCTTTCAGAAATGGCGTCCTTCAAGAGTGGATTGGGAAAATTGATAAACTGGAAGGTGGCATGGACACATTCAGCCAAGGCTACAAACACTATGGCCTACACTTTTTGCCCGACAACTCCGTGGTGGCCCGAGAATGGGCACCAGGAGCTAAAGATGTCTATCTTACCGGGGATTTCAGTAAGTCTCCATAACTACTCCCTACGGCAATCAAACACATACCTAATTATAATCTACATTCTACAGACAATTGGCAATGGGAGGCGACGCCATATAAGAAATTGGACTTCGGCAAATGGGAGCTAAATTTGCCAGCCAACCCGGACGGCTCGGTGCCCATAAAACACTTGAGTGAGATCAAAGTTATTATACGCAACCAAGCGGGTCAGCTCCTGGATCGTTTGTCTCCCTGGGCCACGTATGTGAAACAACCGCCCAAAGAAGCCAATCAGGGTGTTAACTACAAACAATATGTGTGGAATCCACCAGAAGCCGAACGTTACAAGTGTCAACACCCCAAGGCTAAGAGACCGAAATCGTTGCGTATCTATGAATGTCACGTTGGCATTGCCTCCCAAGAGCCCTGCATTGGCTCGTACGATAACTTTGCCAACAACATTATACCGCGCATTAAGAAGCAGGGCTACAATGCCATCCAGGTGATGGCCATCATGGAGCATGCCTACTATGCCAGTTTCGGCTATCAAATTACCAGCTTCTTTGCGGCCTCCAGTCGTTACGGCACACCGGAGCAGTTGAAGCGTATGATCGATGTGGCCCATTCGCATGGCTTGTATGTGCTGCTCGATGTCGTACACTCGCATGCCAGTAAAAATGTTCAAGACGGTCTGAATCAGTTTGATGGCACCAACAGTTGTTACTTTCACGATGGCAGTCGTGGCGAGCATGCCCTGTGGGACAGTCGTTTATTCAATTACATGGAATACGAAGTTTTGAGATTTCTCTTGTCCAATTTACGTTGGTGGCATGACGAGTACATGTTTGATGGCTACAGGTGTGTAGAATATGGCAATTGTTGAGTTGTTTCCTCTGAAGTGGTTTCCTTAACATTACAGATTTGATGGGGTCACTTCGATGCTGTATCATTCTCGTGGTATTGGCGAAGGTTTTAGCGGAGATTACAATGAGTATTTTGGCCTAAATGTGGATACTGATGCCCTGAACTATTTGGCGCTGGCCAATCATATGTTACATAGCCAGAATCCGGAATGTGTTACTATAGCAGAGGTGGGTGAAATAGGCATTGCAATTGTCGAGAAGCTCTTACAACTCCAGTGGGAGGGCAACCATTTTGTTGCAATATAAATAACAAATACATTTTTCTATAGACATTTCTCCAGTTTAGAATTCGAACAGGTACCAACCTGATGCCAGTACTTTCATCAAAGACTATGGAGAGGGAAGACGTCATAAGTCAGGGTGCTTTCGTAGCAAAGAACCACAGCTCCCATGTTTTTTCTACTAACGCACCCTTGACTTGCCGACAAACTAATGCGACTACAAACAGACTATGGTCGCCTGTCCTCTGCATAGTCTTTGATGAAAGTTCTAACCTGATAGGAATCATGTTCGAATTCTAAAAAAGTGTATTTGTTATTTATGTTATATTCATTCCCGTCATTACTAACTTCCATCTAATTTCCCGCAGGATGTTTCTGGCATGCCCGCACTTTGCCGTCCCATTGTGGAAGGTGGCGTTGGCTTCGACTACCGCTTGGCTATGGCTATACCCGATAAATGGATTAAACTACTCAAAGAGTGTGAAGATGATCAATGGAATATGGGCGATATTGTGCACACTCTCTCGAATCGCCGCTGGAAGGAGAACACTGTTGCCTATGCCGAGTCACACGATCAGGCGCTGGTCGGAGACAAAACTATAGCCTTTTGGTTGATGGACAAGGACATGTATACGCACATGTCGGTGATCTCCGAGCCCAACATAGTTATTGATCGTGGTCTGGCTATGCACAAAATGATACGCCTGCTGACACATGCTCTGGGCGGAGAGGCTTATCTGAATTTTATGGGCAATGAATTTGGCCATCCCGAATGGTTGGACTTTCCAAGGGCCGGCAACAACGATTCTTATCACTATGCCCGCCGGCAATGGAACCTGGTGGATGATGCATTATTAAAATATAAATATCTGAATGAATTCGATCGGGCCATGAATGAATTGGAGGAACGTTGCGGTTGGCTACATTCCGATCATGCCTACGTTAGCTGGAAGCACGAAGGCGACAAGATTATCGCTTTCGAACGGGCCGGTTTGGTGTTTGTCTTCAATTTTCATCCCAGCCGCAGTTTTACCGGGTATCGTGTCGGCACCAACTGGGCGGGCACATATAAAATTGCCCTTTCCTCGGACGATGAACTGTTTGGCGGTTTCAATCGCCTGGACAAGAATTGCACACATGCGACCCGGCACGAACATTACGGTGGCCGTGAAAACTTTTTCGAAGTATACGCGCCCGCACGCACAGCTGTGGTGTATGAACATATTAGTGATTAAGCATTCAAGGGTCTGTTTTTATCGGATGTAATATCGATGGAAGTACATTCACATGTAAACAATTAAAAATTTGTTAAATTTATTTTGATAGAAAAAATAAATACCTACCTACTTATTTGTTAAATAAATTTATTTTGATATAAAAATAAATTCCTAAATGAAGTGTTTTCCAATCATGGATAGGAAGTATTCAAATTGGTGTTAGTTTGTGAACTCTTGGCCAGAGAACTTTGTGACTCTAAAACAAATGCAGACTTCACATGATGACAGTTTATGTCGTTATCCCGCAATGAAAAGCCAATCATACCGTCCTTACCAGCTATTCACAATCTTGACAAGGCCTCTGGCCGCAAGTGGAAGTATAACTCGGGCATGTGTGCGACTCCGATGATGTGGATCTTTAGCCGTTCACATAACACTGAGGATGACCTTATTTGAAATTTGAAGTAAAACTTAATACACGGTAGTTGGGATAGACCGCGATGGTTCCCTGTGTACAACAATCCGTGAGTAAAGTGAGGCCGCAATACAAGTTTATTTTTAAAAAGCATCCTGTCAACCCCAAGATCTTGGAGACGGTTTCTGGCTTTATCGCACTAAAGGCTTGTGCGATTGATTCTAAATGAATTCGTATTCAAATTTATCGACATCAACACTGGCATCCGATGCCGAAATATCATCTATCAACCCGGTGTTTGTCAGACGACACTATCGTGGCTACCAGAAACCACCCGTAGTAAAAATATTAGATTATCCACCCAAAAAATCTGCAAACTCGGCTTTCTGACTAATTGAGAGTATGGCTTCCGTAGAAATCGATCTACAGGAGACCTGATGACGTTTCTTTCGGAGCGATGGAGTCGATCCATTCACAGCCTTGGTGAAAACAAGGTCGTGGCTGGGGATATCTCCAAGGTTATTGCATTTGGTATCGGTATACCTTCTCTCGATTCATATCGAGTTTTCTCAGAGATCGCTCTATACGAGTTGTTATAGATGGGGTCTCATCCAACGAGCAAGAGTGCCAGAGGGTTCTGTTCTCTATTCTTCGCTATTTCCAATTCAGACTGTGAACCCAATCAACTCCTTTGCGGATGACAGCAACCTCTGTCATTCGTACTCGAGGACAAAAGGTAAACGACGAACGACTCACTCATCCGCGATTTGTGATTGGGACCAAATGAACAGAGTAGATTTTAATGCACAAAAGATCCAGTTGTTGTCACAAAAACGTTCCATTTATTCAGCATTGTCGTCAATGTCTATGGATGGCGGGGATATTGGCGTATCAGATGCTCTTGATGTCTGGGGCATGAAGTAACAGTGCGGGCCTAGCCATATATTGAAAGTGCCAAAAGAAACATTGAAGTGTTGCAAGAAATACTTTAACCCATCTGATCTCGTAAATATTTGCACCACCTACAACTGGCGTAAAATGGAATATAACTCCCATATATGGGCGGGATCTCCAAAGACATCAGGTGATGATTGGGGATAGTAGGGTATCCAACTCTATTGTCTTCCTTCGCCATCGCCGGAATGTGGATTGTGTATCGCTATTCTATAGATATTTTACCGGTATCAGTTCGTCAGATATCCGTCGTCAGGTGTCTGACGTTAGATATCTTTCGTATGTGGAATACTCTTCCACATTTATTATTTTATTTTTATAATTTCAATTTCACAACTGAGGCATATTTTAATATTCCCCAATAAGTTATTGTTTTATAAAATGGACTCCGGGATGTTAACGTTCCCTACGTTCCATTAACAGATCAGATCACAAATCAAAGTATTGCCGGCAAAATAAACTTTTCAGTTCTATCTTTAAGTCGACTGCATGTGGAGATGTATGAAATATAGTTGCAATTTAAAAAAAACTCTAGGATTGATGAGTTTTATTTTCAACAGCCAGCGCATTGTACATCTCTTCGAAGGAAAGGACATAACATATTTAACCATCTAACCGGCAAGAACGCCATAAGACGGCCTTCAATAGTTGCGTTCAATTTCTGGAAAATCCTTGCAACCTGTTTTTATTACCAGTTATGCACAAACAAATATTTTCTACGAAATTAAACATAATTAATGAAGACATCCTCAGAGTGGTATTGCCGGTGAGGGGGTTAATTTTGTAAGTAGACACAACTTATGCGAAATATTTATGGAGTAGAAGAAATGGATGAGTGCCCTGACCCCCGCCTGGAATTAGAACAAAATAAACAAAACAAAATACTAAAAATATATTTAGTAAAAGAATTATAATAATTATAAAAACATTCTTGGTTTATTGAGCAGAAAAAGAATTATTACATTTCATATGTGGTTCTTTATTTAAAAAAAAATATATATAATAATTATAATCGTTAAAATCCCTGCAATTTCGTTTTAAAAACTATTTAATTGAGTTGTGTGGTAATAGATTATGAATGTGTGTGTGTGTGTAAATATATAGTAAGCCAAAAGTTTTGAATTTTGTGTATAACCCTGTCTAAGCCAAACTGTTAACTATTGCAGAATTGTGGTTATGGGGTTGAGCGTGAGAAAAGATGAAAGTAAAAAAGAAGAAAAAAAACGTACGGTAGAAAAATGGTATTGAAAATTCAAATACTGTTTTTTTTTCCAATATCAAATTGAACGGCACTTGTGATTGAATTAACTGTCACTTTAATTAGCAATGTAAGTATGTTTAACAAAAAAATGTACATACATATGGTTTCTTATATTTAGTAAGTTATGAACGCTTTCAATTATGGTTTTCCCTTCTAACGTGTATTATACAAAAAAAATCTGTTCTATTTTAACAAGGTTTCTCCTGTGTGTGTATAAATATAAAAAAAAAATCCCTGGCTATTGCATATTTGGTCTATTGTAGTTGTGGTTGGCGGTTGTGGTGGGTTGGGTGTAGGGTAGGATTTAAGGATGGGGACATTGAGGTTTATGTGTGTGTGTAAATATGTTGTTGGTTTTTTTTCTTTAATAAAAAAATTATTTAATAAAAAAATCACAATTTTATTAAAATCTAGTTAACAAAAAATTGTACTATTGCAGTGTATGGAGGATAAGTTGTAGTGAGTGAGTGTGTGTGAGAGTGTGTGTGTGTGTATGTAATTGTTGAGGGTTGTTGATTGATGGTTTGTAAAAAGGGGGGGAATTATGTTTTTTTTTTTTTTTGTAAATTCATTTTGTATTCAGAATACAGCAGTTAATTCATAACAAGGTTTGGGTTTATTATATATTTAAAAAAAAAAAATATTTCAAGATATATGTGGTAAGTAAAAATTAATATGGAAACATTGAAGTAGTTGGTTCCCTAAACAAATTGTCCTTTTGCAATCTCTAGATCTTTGAATGGAAATGAAATCTAGGACCAGTCAATACACAAACGCCCTAAGTCGTTTGCTATGTATTTCCAAAAGGGGGCCAGCATTATCTCTGATCTCTATTGGTGCCATGTGTTTTACTAGCATCTAGAGTGTCCGTTATTTGTATGGTCAGTTTTCTTAGGGGCAAAACTAACTAAGTTACAGCAGCTTAAGCAGCCGCTCCTTATAAATGACTCACTACGACTGTTTAAACTGTTGTATCTGCGTCAGAAGACAGCTAAGCTAATTTTGAATTTTTCAAAATTTATTTCAACAAAATCGAACAAGTCGTTTTTGAGTTATGAAAAATTAACGAATTCTTTCGTTCGTTACAAATTGTCAAAATTGAAGACGCCACAATTATTCTGGGCTTGTGTTCCATATGTCGATATCTGACATGTATCTGAAAATCAGAAATGACTTATGTCTGAAAGTCATTTTACAACGCTTCCAATATGGACGCACTAATTCGTTTTATTGAGTCTTACGACCAAAAAATTGATTAAAATCATTTTTTTTTGGATAATTTCGTACTTATACGCTTGAGAAGTGAGGAGCTGTGTTGTTACAGTACATCAAAATTGTACAGTGGTTCTTCGTTTCAATTTGTTTGTGCAACGCTGAAACAAATGCACCATTAGATTCCACGACCGGTAATAGTTGAGACCTCTTTGGCTTTTTTATAAAATTCCGATCTCTAATAAAAAAAAAATCATTGAAAACTCGAGGTTGAACGGATTTAGCATCTGCTGCGATGTTTTCGAACAAAAATGTTTTCCACAGCAGTGAGGACAAATCGGGGATTGTGCCTATGAGGCCATTAATGAAAATTCATAAATCACATTAGACGTTAAATATTTTCCTTTATCCATCGATTTCTTATGGAGGAACGGATAAAGCATTAAATTTAGCTTTTAAGATATTCACAGACTTAAGTGGAAGTTAATCTGTAAGCCTTAGACTTCATATCAATGGCCGTAAGCATTTACATCGATTTCTTTTGGAGGCACGAATAAGTCACAAGCACTGGATTTAGCTTTTGAGATATTCACAGACTTGATGGTAGTTAATCTTTAAGCCTTAGACTTCATATAAATGGCCTTAAGCATCTACCTTTACCCATCGATTTCTTATGGTTCGATTTCCAAGCACTGGATTTTGCTTTTGAGAGATTCACATCATCAATTCTTGTTAATCTCTACGCCTGAGACTTCATATCTGTGGGCAAATGAAACAATAGTTTTTCTGATTTGCCCCCTTTCCAGTAATAGCCTCTGCTCATTCTTGTCCAAGCTGCGGTAGTCTGTGGATGTACACAAACATTTCATTGTCATTCATCGGACGTCGCAAGGGCCTGATAAAGGCACGACCGGCACTAGAAGTGCTGTAGGTTACACTTGGCGCCACATTTGACCAATGTCTTTACTACTTTACTTGTATCCCTCTATTACTTATGGATGAAGGAACAGATCGCGAGCCCGTTATATTTCTTTAAGTGACACAGTACGCACATTCTCTAAGTGACACAGCACGCAGATTCTCTAAGTGACACAGCTTCTCTATCTGCGTTCATTCAGTGACACAGTAGAGCGATTCTCTATCCAATTTAATGCCATCATTTCCCATTACTTCTTCAGCGTTGTTTCCATATTAATTTTTAATTAAAGTAAAACAAAAGATAAAGATAGATGGAAACTATGAATGAAACTTTCCTTCGCTTCTAACAAACTAAATACGATTGTGATGTGATCGCGATCTATACGGTGTACGATCCATCGTCAATATTTTATGGATTAACAAATACAATGTATTCAGACTTATGCATATACTCCTTTTGTAGTATATCTCATAATTCCTATCTAATCTAACCTATTAACTAGTGGGGGGGGGGTGTGTAAGAGAGGTAGGTAAATGGGTGTGTGTGTGTAATGGAAATTTTGATTTGTAAAAAATGTGTAAATTTTGTAAACCGGTCTATTGCATAAAATTGCAGGTTATCTGTTATGGAACGACATGGCACACATGCTATTGGCGCTGGCAGTGAACTGACCACTGCTGGAGCATCCCGACCACCAGCGCCAAAATCATACGCACCATGAGCTTTAACAAAAAATAACATTAAAACTACTAGGCAGCAACGATAGTAGTGGTCGCAGCATAACACATGCCATTGACATGGCAGTGCTATGCCACAAAATCCAAGGGACGATTGAAGCCGCCCTTGCGATTCATATACTGGCGATACTTGCGTTTTAGGATTACGTGTACTTCTCCGACATCGTTGCCATCGACTTTGCGATTTTTCGTTGTGTCGAACGTACAGAAACCCATCGTTTTAAGCATTTCAATTTCTTCGGGTGATTTGCCCTCCAAATCGGCTTCACTGATTTTGGGGCGATCGGTGCGTGTACTACCACCACGGCGGCGTGATGATGTTGATGCTGAGCTGGATGCACCGCGACCATACGAACGTGATCTGTGGAGTAGGTAAGCGGTCAATAAGATACTCAACTATTTGGACATACATACATACATACATATATGTATGTATTTCAGTTTTATATAAGAAATAAGGAAAATAAATGTCTTATAATAAACAAAATTGTTGATTCTTTTAAGAACCACAATAAGGCAGTCGATGCTAACTCTTACGACATTAAACACAGTTGCCGCATGCTGATCCTCAAAATGTTTGCGGCGATCTTACATTCTTCTGGGGAGTCCGTTTTTTTTAACTACTGCTTGCTTCATTTGTGTTTTCTTTTTCCGGAGCCAGTTATAGGCACAACCTATTTCACTTGAGAAAGGTTTCGCCACTCAGGTGTTAGCCTCGACAGCCATGATGGAAACATCGAAAAACGAAGAGTTGCTGAAATCCCCCATCCACATGAATACATGCGACGTTGCCCGTCTCTGAGTCCAGCATTGGTCATTTGGGACAAATTTTGAAGATTAAGTGCGAGGCCTAAACTTTTGTCGAAGAAATGATTTCATTACAAACCATAAAGATGTCCAGCCTCACCCAAACGACAGCTTTTCTGTGAACTCCAACATTCTAATTTAGAATTTCTAAGGCAGAATCGTGGGGCATATGAATGAAGATTGTGCCCAACACATACTTTGATTTCCTTCAGCCTTTATTGTGATGAATCGCTATGGGTCGATTTTATCATCAGTCAGACAATACAGATAATGAAGCCGAGCCTCGACAGTCTGTGGTTGATGTTAAATTTTAACCCCCGTATTAATAAAAAAAAAAATGTGACCTTTAAGAAAAATGGGTGAAACATGTTTTTTGTAATTTAGCTCTATACATTTTTACGTCTGCGTAAGACACAAATCCTCGTTAGAAAGCGAAGAGAAGCCACCATAAGAGAGAAGAGATCCGTTAGAAGTAATTACTGTAACTTCTGCAATAAGAATTTGTACTTGTTTCGAATTTGTGGCTTTTGTTCGTGGCGACACCCAGAACAAAAAAAAACTAAATAAAACAATTTAGTTTCATATTTTTTTTTAGTGTTTATATAAAAAATTTCATTACAACAGAAATTATAGCCATACATTTATGTTTATAGGGAAAACGTAAACTAAATAAAACATCAATGAACAAGCGATGTTTACATCACTTCCTGTCATCCTGCATCCTGTCTGCCACTCAAGCCGATGCCGATTTAAGACATGTCCTCGATAAGCGCCGCACGCAATTTCGTTGTAACTGTCGAGGGCTGGGCTTGATTCAACTTGAAGACGCTTTCTATGACCGAAATCTCGGTAGCTGTACTGCTCATGCCGACGAAGGAGATCCAATCGTTGACAATCATGCCGGCAGCTAATACCTCGCTACCACGATTTACCGTACCGGCCACAAGTGGCACCTGCAGCAGTGACGAGAGTTCATCTTGATCTTGAATGCTGGTTTTGGGATGGACCATGCCGCCTTGATTGCTTAAAACGGTGTACGATCCCACTAATGTGTTATCGGCTATGGTTTGACGGAACACCTCCACGTTCAGGACATCACCGATAATTTCTTCGGTCTCCTTGTCCAGATCCGGATGGACAAGGGCCACATAATCATTGCAGGCAATCACATTGCCCAATGCAGACAAACGTTCCTCGACACGTTGGATTTTCACAGTATCCGGCAGACTGTTGCGTAGATGTTGCAGCTCAACATCTGTGGTGGATCCGGGCACCAAGAGTCCATTGCGATTTCCCACCGTAAGACGGCCAATGATGCGGCAACCTCCGACCGTGGCATGGACAACGGGTATGGTCTCGGCCAATTCCGATTCGTAGACACTGTAGAATGTTTCCGAACCACCGATTGCCACCATGCAATAGGAATTTGTTAATTTGCTGAAAACGCCAATATCATCGTTGTTTTCAAACTGTACACGCAAAGCCATTTTTATGATTTTTTCGCAGACAAAATCTCACACTTTTAATTGGGTTCTCGGGGTTGGGTTGTGTGTTCTGGAGAAACTTGCGATTGGCTGAATATTCGATATTTATTTGTCCAATTTATATATTTTCCTCGATGAAAAACGGGAACGAACAAAAAAAAAACTATTTCACTTCACGTGGTGGTAATGTCAGAAATGCGGTGGAATTCAATAACAATACTACAACACTTCAATTGTGACACATTGAGAAATAGAAGAGGGAGAATTGCAAACAATTCTCTCACAATGTGGTGAAATTGTGTATTTCACAACAAAACACTTTGTTTTAAGTACTTTCCAACACTTAGACAACTACAGGGTTGTATTCCATACAACTCTGGCGAAACCCGTTAAAATCGCGGAAATTTAACTTATCTCTAAGACTTAATTAAATAATTAGAAAACAGTATACTTATCATTTGTGTTTTGGTTCTAATACACTACACTTTGCTTTATTCACCTCGAACGTCGTCGTCCACGTCCACGGCTGCGACTTCGGCTACGATCACGTTCCCTGTCCCTCTCTCGATGATGTGGCGAGCGCCGTCTTAGATTGCGTCCAGAACTGCTGGATGTGGCCACAATTTCAACGTCACTATCACCTCGTCGTGATTGCTCCCGTTCGCGTGAACGGCGTTCCCGCCGTTTTTTACGTTCGGAACGCTCTTTCTCGCGAACGCTCTAATTAGACCAAAAACACAATTCATAATTTGAGATTAGTGAATAAGTTTAACAGAATAATTTGCAAATCATAAATCGTGTAGAATTCAATTGAAATCATCCCTTATGTCTATCAATACAATACCACTTACGCCGGGACTCCGACCCATTTTGTTATTGTTTACGTTATGGTGGTGGGTTTATAATTATTGGTTGCGTCTTCAGTACAATTGTTGTTGTTGGGCTACAGCTTTGCCGCCGTTTCGGTAAACGTTTTCTTTTGTTTATGTGCTTCTTGTCTGCTTCTTTTGTTGTGTCGTGGTCGTGGTGTTATATTCTTCTGGTAGAAACGAAAAATGCCAATGCATGTTCAGGTTTTCATTTATCGATTTTAAGCGAGTATTTGCAAAAGTGCATCAATTTATTCAATATGTTCACTTACCCCTTATTTTAATGAGTGTCCTACAGTATTTTTTTTATGACACCGGCATTAATTTTTAACTAAAAACAACGGGGCTTAAACTAATAAAATATACTAAAACATCCACGCGCGATTTCTACAGCCTCAATACTAAATGAAATAAAAAGTAACTACAGCTGTTGTGGTTAGTGCTGCCAGACCGAAGGAAAACGTAACTTCCAAAAACGCTGTATGGCAGTGTTGTATCCACACGCGATTTCTACAGCCTCAATGAATGAATAAAACCAATGGCCAGTACATGTTCTGATAATAGGCGATTCCTCCATTACATCGATCAGCTGATGTGGGCAGTGCTGCCAGTCCCAAGGAAAACAATTGTGTTTCTCGATTCTTCCATTTCCCACTTCGTGGTGTGGTCAGTGCAGCCAGTACGCAGGAAAACGTCACTACCAAAAACGCTTTATGGAATAGCAGTGTTGTATCGGGATTTGTATGACAATACATTTCGAAAAATAGCTATTTAACAGCGTTGCCAATTTAGAATTATTAATGATAGAGTTAGGCTCAATAAATGAAAGGTGGTGTAAATTCGTTTTTCGTTTAAACTGAAGTTAAACTTTATATGCATTATTTTAGTCAACGTTAAATGCAGTTTAACTGAACAATATTGGCCGTATCAACTACAGTATGATAGACATATGCCGGTGACAATCAACATATGCAATCAACAAAAGAAGAAGAAGAATCAAAATTATGATGGTTCCTCAATTTCCAAAAATAAAATAAATAAATAATTTTTAATTCTCATATTTTTCTAAAAATGTTGTGTGACCAAAATCCACCACAAAGGTTTAATATTTAATTATTCACCGGAAACATATGTTTTCTGATAAAGGTGTTAGTGTTGCCACATCAACTGCCAAAATATTGATTGTTTTGACAAACCACTCAAAAACGTATTTGAAGTTAAAACTCAGTTTTATTTGAAACTGAGTTTGATGATCATTTACCTCATTTATTGGTCTTACTTGAAAACAAAATATGTAAACTTGAGAGAAATATTTCCAGGAGCATTACTATCTTATGTCACATATTCGGGGGTTTCGTAACGATAACGATTAACCGGCGGACAAGTATCGGATAAACTTTATCGATTGACATATTAGAAGTGTTTTCGATGCAAGATATCTATTAGCGCTTGCTGTAATGTAAATAAAACGCCAATCTTAAACAGCATTCTGAAATGATTTTTTTTTAATAATTATTCATGAAAATCTTATAAAAATGTTCATGATAAGTACGTGCTGTGGAAAAGTATTAAGAATACAATTGCAAATGAACAATTTTCTTATTGTCCGTGGCTCATTATTCACAACGAATGCTACCTTCGTTCACTTGGCAACATTTAGTATTGGCATTTCGTATTTTTTTATACTGGCAATGTTGTGCCAATTTAAGACAGAAACTTAAGCGATAAATTCCAAACATGCTTACTATCGCTTAGATCTACATACGAACAGAGTAACGAAATCATGCCTATTTAGAAAATTACAATATATTAACCGTTATGACCACCGCCAGTTCCATATTTTTACAATTGTATAAATATATAATCATACATATATCTCAAATAGAGAAGTTGTGCCGCGTTTGGTAGTGCAAAATATAATTTCTAATGTAATCACTTCAACACTTTGAACCAGTATTTTGTATGTCTATTCGCCCTATTCACATACATGACTGCTACGAAAAGAACTCAACTGTGCAAGGGATATTTTCATAAAAACTTGAAATGGAAATTTTCTCTTAAATCATGTATTTTTTTTTTGTTATGAGCATATTCAGGGAAATGACATCATCTTTGGAGTCCAATTTGAATTTCCTCTCTCATACTGTCATTTGTATTTGCCATCGTTGAAAAAACTGGAGCACAGCAAAGAGAGACACTACAAAAAATTGGGAAAAATTTTGGTTTTATACCAGCACGAAAAATACTGAGAAAGGGAAATTTTTGTTTGGTCAAGAAATTAAATAGATGAAACAACAGAACACTAAGAGCGAAGCAACGAACGAACAAATATTGTATTTTGCGGGTGAACATCAATATTAAAATAAAAACGTAAAAATCAGGACTCAAATAGAACAAAATATATACAAAAAAAAAAAGAAAAAAACAAATCGAAAAGGAAATCAAAAAATAATGTAAGCAAAGTGATTGAAGAAAAACGACAATAAGAAAAAAAAAAAACGTTCAAAAGAAACCGGCAAGACGGACGCCTACTTTTGAAAACCTCTACAGCGAAGTGGCAAAGAAAGCGTTGAAGTGTTGTGTATGGTTCTCCAACGAGTGAGTTTCAGTGACGTGTTGTTGTAGTTATGACATAATCGGGCGTAGACGTCGCTGGGATATTTACTAATTGAGCCAAATCCGCTATCTCAATGGATAACGAGAAATTCATGTACTGTAAATTAAAAGGAATTGACTACTGCTTCATGCAGCAGCCTCTAAAGAGTGTTCTGCCTTGATCCGTTTTCAAAATTTGACTCTTGATGATTTTTCAATTCTACTTTTTAAGGTCTTTCGTGTTTTTGAGACTTGCACGCTTTTTTTCTGTCTTTTTGGGCGTTGCTATCCCAAAATTCAGCACAAGTTGACATTCGCCACTAGAAAGGGGTACATTTTTCTCTTAACTGTATTTTTGAGAGCGGTTGTAATCCAAGTTTCCGTTTAAATTTATTACTTTTTTTTGTAAGAATGCAAGTGTGTCTCGTATTGTTGTTATTTTTCTTTTTGCCAATATAGTTTCAATTCATACGGAGACATTTGAAAACCGTAGAATATTTTAAGTTTACCGATTCTCTCATTTACATCGAGATTTGCGTCATTTTTATATTTCTTTTGCTGCTTGAAGAGCTCTCTCTTCTTAGGTGAAGTCAATGTAGCGCTTTTGTTTATTAGAAATAGTTGTGGTCGCCAATTAGACGGTTTTGCGCGGCATGACAGCATGGTATGTTGAGAAAGAATCCTTCGCTATTAAACCATATCATACATCAGTTTAAAATAAGCACCGAACAGTGAATTTTGTATTTATAATGCCTCTCGAGCGGTTTACAGAACCCGCCCTTTCACCGCATTTAAGTTTTTCAACTCACGCCGATAGTTGCAGCGCAATGTATTCATTTTACGTTTAACAGGATCGATTATAGCTTCTATTTCAACTTCCGCTTCTATTTCAACTTCCGCTTCTATTTCAACAAAAAACCGCGTTCTAACTACGCTATCTGAAAATTTCAAATGAAATTTTGTACTGTACATGTCAACAGAGCTTTTACACGAGCATGCATCATGCCGAGCCTTCAGATATGAATTTTGGCCTATTACAGGAGCATAAGGTCATGGTCGTCGAATTCAATAACTAGGTATCGCACAAATATGAAGGGGCGCAGCACAAGGTTGATGAATTTCGAACAAATCTATTTGGCAGACAATGTTAACAAAATCTAAAAACACTACAAAATAATTAGTTTACCCCATCTTTACATATCGGTGTTGATTTGACGCAATTTTGGCTAAAATTACCTTTGTAATCAGGCCTAACAAAATCGTATGTCAGTTTAGCTTACATTTTCTTATATCACAAATCTCCGACTTCAAATTTTAAAGGTAACATTTGTTTTCGAGATTGTCTCAGAGGACAAAAAAACATATTTAAACCAAATTCCGAAAGTATGCTCCGACAGAATTGTCGGTGTATTATTTGTTTTCATATCTGTTGTTTTAGGACTATTTACAATAAGTCCCCATTTACACTAGGCAATTTTACTTGCGACTATTTTTATGATTCCCTTTTGAACTAGAATCTTTTGTTCTTACTTATTTCCCTTAACATTCCATGAAGGAACGGACGGGGAACTTCTCTCGAATCAGTGAGTTGGGTACGATATAATTTGTATACTCACTGGCTGGGACCTACTGTTTAAAGCCGGCTAGTGCTTTGAAAACCTAGAGAAGTTTTACATGGCTTAGTAAAGTCGCCAACATTTACGTGGTGGAAACAGTCGCTGAAAAATGTTTAATGGTCTTACCCGGTTTCGAACTCGGGTTCTTCGGTGTGATAGTCGCACACACTACCTACCACAACACGGCCGTCCGCGTTTTTTGTTCACACAAGGAAATTCTTTTTCGGCAATTTTTGTTTCCATTATTGACTTTCAAAATATCAAAATACGACAAAACACAAAAAGAAATTGCCAGTACGAGCAAGCTTTTTTCCCTTTCCATTCGCCTTATCTCTCTTTTCATCAAACTAAGAATTGTGGCAAAAATTGAATAGTGTGAATCGGGACTAACTTAAATTAAACTATTTCCATAAAGTTTTCGTTTTTTATCTGGCTGATAAATGTTTGTGTTGGCATCACCGTTGCATCACTACCTTCCTTCTCCGGCACATGCGCTCTTCGCCTCTTTTTTGTGTAGTATTTTCGAGTTCCTCTTGAATTGTTGTGTTTTTTTGTCCTCTCACTCAGCTCAATTGAGTTTCAACTGTCGTTGATTGCACTCGTTCGTTCGGTCGTCCGCGTTTTGTGTTGGAATATTTTTCTTCATATTCTCCATTTAAAAAAAAAATTAAAGTGCATTTTGAATGACAGACCATTTGAAAACGATTTAACGACCCGAAAAAAGCAATCGTAAACGAATAAAAACAACAACAAAAATCAACTACCAACCGAAATTAATTTGTGAAACAAATTCAATAAGATTCTGTGCTCTAATTCTTGTTTGTGCTTTTTGTGTCTACCTTTTCCCCTTTTCTATAGTGTGTTTGCGTGATTTCTAAACTGCCGGATAGCAAAGAAGAAAATATTCTTAATAAAAAATCTTGGTATATAGTCATAAAGAAAATATTTAAAAAGAAAAGTTCAATACTTTTCAAATTGAACATCCAAGTGTGTATTTCTTTTGCCTGTGTACTTTTAATTGCCCGCAAAAAAAAAGCTATCGAAGCCGTCTGTTATATTCGGGAATATAATACGATAGAAAGAGATAGCGACTGTTATCATCCAGTAAACGGTAAGTAAGGCACGCTGTCAAAAACAAAATACAAAAACAAAAAGCCAACAACAACCAATTTAATCTCTTCCTTTTGTACGCACGTACTCTGAGTTTTTTTCTGTTATGAATCAATTTGGTTAACAAAAAAAATACGGGGAAATTTTCTGTAGTTGTTTTCATTAGCGTTACGGTGTTTGTTTTATTTATGTTCATGCTTCGTCACAGACGATAAGTTTTTAGAAGATGATCAAATAAATGCATTACATTAGAAAATACTTCATAAAATGTGCCCATTGTTGTTCGGGGGCGATTGTTTAGTGAAAGTTTTATTTTGTTGCAAGATTTGTGATTTGTCTTACTAATATTCTAAATACCCATACAGTTTGTCTTCGATATTTTGATTAGGTTCGTGTAGATTATGTAGCATCCATCGATCCATCGTGTTCAAAAGTCATTTCATGCTTATTTTCTTCTTCCCTTTTTGCTGTACAAAATTCGAATTCGTTTGTTGTTTTATTCACATTTACCCATTTACCTTTATTGTGTGATGGATCTTTTTATTTATCAATCTGTGTGTGTGTGTGTGTATTTTTTTTGTTTTTCTGTCAGTGATTTATCATAAATCACTAATTTGTTGATGCTTCAGCCATTGAATTGAATGGCGGCGGTGGTGGTAGTGTCAAGAGAGGGAGCGTAAAAACGCAAAGATCATGAACGTTGTAGGGTTACCATCCATATTCAGCATCAACTTTTTTCGGAGATATCAGAAAACCAACAATTTGGGAATATATTGAATTTTTGATTCCCCAAGAGGAGACATCCCTAAGCTTTCGCTTACATGGTTGTGAACTTCTGCCACAGTAGAAAATTGCGTTTAACGTAATAAAAATGGAAAATTAACACACAAAAACGCATTACGATTCTACTCTGTCCGATATCGAAGGGATTTGTGATGACACAATTAGTGAAGTAGTTCCTTGTTCTTTTCAATTGCATTCTTTTTTTATAAACGGCAGTTATTTTGAGAGAGCTAGCGTGAGAACAAAATGAGGAGGCATCACATGTATCAATTTGCATTTAATGCAAAATGTTCCTGCTAACCGGTTAATATATTGTGAAAATGATCGCAAATATTAATACAATTTGGTGAATTGAACGATAGGAAGACATACAAGTCCAAATTAACGTACACATAATGCGACTGCGACCAGGAAAGGCAACACTACCACCAGACAAGACTAACAACTTACTGTTCGTAATCGGTTCGGTAACCATACCAATTTTTGACGAATACTTTACCTTAGGGGTCTAAAGAAGCACATGCTTTACAGTTATTTCATTATATCATTGCAAAGATTCAACGTCTTGTATTTCGACAGTTGTCCAGCCGATAAGATAATAAAACATTATTTTTTTGATAGAAATCGACGTCATTAAACAATGTTAACCTGCTGCTTTCTCAGACGAAATTCAAGGAGAAGGGGTAGAGGAAATCAGTAAAATTTATGCATAGAAAAACATTATACAATCATCGTTGTTACAACAAAACTGAAAATTACCGTTACTTGAGCTTATTACCCTACAAAAAAAAAACAACAACAACAATAATGTACATGCACATAGTCAAGTAACTTGCGAGTACATACGCCCGCCGACAACATACGCCATAATAATAAATGAAAGTGGGAGCGGTATTAAATTATAGACCCCGTCCGACCGACACAAAATCCAAACAGACAACAAAAGAAAATAACATCACTGCTGCCTCTGCTGCAGCAGCAAACATTTCTTTCATTACAAAAACAAAACAAAAAAGAAAAGAAAAACTGAAAGGAAAGAAATTACACACTGATCAAAAACAAAAAAACGTAGAGTAGAAAAACATAATGAATCACAATGTTTTCGAAAAGATGAAAACAAAATAGAGGAGACGACGGATTCATAATTATTCAAATGAAACTAAAATGATTAGTGGTTTGAGAGTGTACCAAGGCAAAGGTTTACACTTGAAGAACAAATAGGGATATTCTCATTTTGGACCACGCTGCCATCCTGTTAATCCAATTTACCGCGAATCAGAAGGCGGTGTATTGCTCGATATTCGCCGTAAGGGACGGAATCGATAGCCCTCTAACCGGCAACAGTCGGCGAGATGAATATTTCGTGCTGTTCAAAGTCCTAGACTAACAAACAGGTCGTTTTATGGGTGGAAACATATCATCGGTATGCAGGAGAAAAAACCCAAGTCACATAATTGTGTTTCTAAGAATTAAAGTTTATGGCCTTTGGTGTTTTGGACATAGAATGTAGGTTTTTTTTTACAATAACAAGAAACTACCTTTTTTTAATAAATTTATTTTGGTATTCAAAGAAAAATGACATTTTTTGAGACAAATGATGGGATGTTTATTTCATAATAAAGAGGAAGGTGTGCCGTTAATAATAAAAAAAAACAAAATCAGCCAATTGGCCAACACGACCACACTTACAGGACCATATCCTATTCATGAAATTTTCCATAACCAAATCGCTTGAGTTCTTGTGTTATGTCAACTTTTTAAGCCTTAAGACCCAAGTCTTTATGCAAAATACGGTGTAATGACGTTTGTGGAATACGCAATTCAAAAGAACGACGAGAAATGGACAAACCATTTTTAGTTATGGCGTAGTTACTTGTCAAATGTAAAAGAATAAATGCTTCAACAGTGACAGCTACCGAAATATTGGGTGATTAAAAATAGTAACACCTCTTGTTGGAAAACCCTACTACTACTTTCAATATACGTGGTTTTTTTAAATACTTGCTATGACTTAAGGGACACTTCATAAAGTCCATTTCACAAAAAAGTGGACTTGATCACTTTTTGCAGTTGCTCAGTATTCTAGGTCTCCGTGTTGCCAGATCTAAGAGATTGTAATACTTTACAAATTAAAATATATAAAAAAAGAATGAAATATAAATATCAATAAAATATAGGCTCGGTAGTTACACAAATAAAAAAAAAATAAAAATAAAAAAATGAAAATAAAACATAAAAACAAAACAACAAAAAAATAAATACTATGCATAAATAAATAAAATAAAAAAATATAAAATAAAAATCAATAAATTAAATAAAATATAAACATTCCAAGTCTATTTGTGAAAACAAATTTACTTCCTAGTCGCGATTGGTGTAGACCAAAATTGCACTCGAATGCACTCACTAATCGAAACAAACAACAAGGCGGAGCAGTGTCTGTACAGGAGATGATTTAAAAACTGGCCAAAATTGAATTTAGGCAAAATATCGCATAAACTTGAAATATATACGAAAATGAGGTTATTTCGTTAGTAATTCACTCTTGGGTTGCCTCCTCTTCATCATTATAATCATAATCTCATCATCAGCATCTTTGGCTGCATCCCATAGCTGTGTTGCTTCCAACTGATTACGGTTTGTATTCAATAGAAACAACAGACAACACAAAAAAACCAAAATGAATAAGCACCCACGCAATACACTTTTGTCGTGTTGTTGGTTCGTTGTTATTCGCTGTAAAAAAAGCCAAACAAAACTGAATTGAAAAGGAAGACGAAAATATGCTTTTCCTCTTGTGTTCGTTCATTCGGCTCGGTTCAACTTGTGGATGTGATGTGATGATGATGGTGATTATGGCTGGCGTTGCTGATGCTCTGATAAATGATTAAGAGGATGTTTTCAGATGCAATTTAATGAAAACCAAAAATAAGTAAAGATAAAAACTGAACGAGAGGGAGGGGGGATTTGGACAAAAACACTGTTGACATTGGAATTGGTGATGTGTATGAAATTGTATGTTGTCAGTTTATTTCGTTTTTTTTTTGTATTTAGCAGATGATCTAAATTGTGTTTTTGCTCCACTTGATGGTTTTGGGGATTATGAAAATTATAGGTATATTAATTAACAAGAGTGACGACATTCTTCAATTAAATTAAATTAAACCAACGCAATTGAACTTTTTTGTTTCTTACAAAAATATTTTTTTTTTTTTTTGTCAAAACGACGGTCTTATCCTCAAATTGTATCATTTTGACTCGAAAATAAATTATATTCTCATGCTAAATTTTCTGATTTAACCAAAATGGCATTTCCATTGTAGTGCTGTTTGGTTGGCTGCCATTTATAGACTTTTAGGCCATTTAGTTAAACAAATCTTGAGCGGCGCCGGCTGACCGCCTGACGGAGGCAGTAGTACTACACTCACATTTGTTGTATTCACTGCTTAAGCGTTTTATTATTTATCTGTGTTCTAATGACATACATTCGTTGGCTTTTGCAATAAACAAACACAAGCGCGCAGGCATCTGTATAAAGCAACTTGTCTCGCAAATCCAAACAAATTGTAAAATCGTAAGAGAGACAGCAAAAAAAAAAATACCCATATAGTGCAAAATCTGTCTTCATTAGTAGGAAAAAAGATGGATTGGATGTACATATGTAAACAGAATTGAAATAAATTGAAATGAAATGACATTCACGTGGAAGATTGGAAAATGCATAAATATATGTTTTCAATTTTCGATAGAACTTAGAATTTAAACCCGAGTCTTTGTCGGTGTACTTCTGTTTGTTATTTATTAATTTTTTTCTACCACCCGTTCTATTGATAATTTTTTTTGTTTTATATCTTTTTAGTCCAAAATTAATTGAAAAATTGCCCACTTTTATATTCCCAAAAATGATCAAAGTTCTATGGAGAAGGTTTTTGTCCTCTTGGCGTGAGTTAAGAATAATTCTCAGAGTTAAGAATAATTTGTGAGAATGTTTTGTGTTCTTACGATTTTTTCGTACTTATACCGATAAATTAACGTTTTTCAAAACAGAGTACATATATTTTTGCAAACCCACTCATTTCGTTTTTAATAAAAAGTAAAGTAAATTTTATTGTGTCTTCTTCTATTCGATCACATGTGAATGTAGAGTGAGATTAAAAAGGTAACGCTAAAATAGATTAGGAAACTCCTTTCGTACAAGCACTCAAAAAAAAACGGTAAATCAGTTATTTTGGTTATGGACGAGGTGTTTTTATTTTATGGGAAACCTCTGAGTTGGCATTACTGAAAGAGGCCAATTTTCATTTTAACTTCAACATTTTATACTATCAGCCCTTAAATAAATTTACTTGTTAAGTACAAATTGGAAATTCCGTTAGACTTATATACTAAATTTGATCTCTTCCTTCAATTTTGTAATTGTTTCGGTGTAGCCCTGTGGCCAAATTGAAAAAAATATCCAAAAACAATGCTACTATTTAAGCTGAAACCGCACTTCCAATTCGTTTCGAAATACACGGTTGCCTTGATAAACTGAAACAAGTTTATAGAGTAGACAGAGTTAGTTTACATTAAAAATTCACTAATGCATATTAAAAGTTTACCTTTCTGTATTTATTGAACAGCTGATAATGTACAAGTTAATTTCCATTAGGTCTGCTAATGCGATTCTTCATCACAACGAAAATATTGACGTTTTTTTTATTAGGCCAGCTTATTTCGATATATTAGTTAGCATCACTGTTTCATTGTCGTCACGCACTACACTACTCGACGTCATCTGTCACATCCTTCATAATCATTGACTCGAGTTTCTTCAATTCATTTTCCACAAACATATGTGATCACTGCCGGACATCATTCCTCCTAAGTCTGTGCCTGCACTGGCCCTCCTATGCAGTACACACCATAGCAGCAGCCATTCATTGACGGGAGCTCAAACTCTTGAACACACTGCATACAACAATTTCCTTCCGGTTTTACTAGTGGCACATTCGCATAAATTACGCCCAACAGTGACAACAACAGAAAGAAGGGAAAAACGAAAGCCGTCACACACAACACACGGAGAGAGAGAGAAAAAACTCTGATACAAATTTCAATATTATGTTATGTTCGTACACGAACATCAGCAGCCCGGTTTGGTGGGGGGCAAAGACTCACGAATATATTGTGCAAAAAACGTACTGAGCAAAAAAAAGTAAATAAGCATAGAATAGAAGAAACAGCAGAGCACACGGAATACTGTAAAAAGTGTGTATGTACCTTAAAATATCGAAGAATGACGTCATAATTGATATGAACACTGCGGTTATGCCAGACCATGTACAAACTTGGCTGGAAATCATGAAAAAAAGCAACTAATGTTTTGTTTAGTTTTATTATTTTTTTTTTAATTCGTTTGTTAGTTAATGATTGAACGAGAACGATAAGCGAAAAAGTAAACACACATCTCCATATCGGCGTGTTTTCTTGTGAAACGAATACCCATAGAGTGAATGGAAGGAAATATTTTATCGCAAAAATGTTATTATTGAATTCTATTGATACGTAAGAGTATTGATATAAAATTAGCTAATATTGCATAATATTCTGATGAAGGATGGGAAATAATGTGGAAAATAGATGGAAGAAAAAAAAGGGCTGATGTCTGGTGGGTGCCTATTCTTATGTTAGGCACACTGATTTTGTTCTGGTAAGTGGCTGCTGCCGCTTGAATCGTAATTACAACTATGTCTATTGTTTTTTTCAGACCTTTGTCATAATTGCTTACATGAATCACTGTTACTGGCTCTGTAAAACATAAAATTTAACTTTCTGTTAAAAATACAAATTTACCGGCCGGCAGACATTAAAGCTGAATACAACAATTTTTCCATCCAGGCTTTCGACATAAAAAAAATACACCAGTAGTTAGCTAAGGCTATACAAATAGAACGATAACTTGAGAAACACACCGCGATTAGTATCACACATTTTCGGAGCAACTCTGAAAAGTTATTCTGTTACGGAGTTATTCTGAGTGGTGGACGGCGGCAAACAATAAACAACTACAGCGCCTGAAAAATACTATTTTTGTCAGAAAGTTTCTAAAATGAAATCAACTTCTAAATTTATCAATATGAGATTAGCTTTTGCATAACTCATTCTAACTTGCTTTATTGCAATAAAGTTAGCACGATAAAATAAAATATTATCTTCTCACATTTTTATATGCCACATTTCGCGCACTTCTTTTGTAGGTAGCTGTGACGCAGAGGTTGCGGATAAAATTGAGATAAATGATCGGATGTTCATAATAAAGAGGATGGTAGGCCGTTAGGTTCGGGGTTGAACGGGTTGCCCGCTTGCGGCGAGGAGTTCACTCGGAGGCCTTAAGGCCCATTGTGATACCCTTAAAAGTGGTGGAAAGTGATGGGGGAACAGATAGAGAAGAGAAGTAGAGTGCTCAAAAGCAGGCCGTTAACGATGAAAAACAACATCGAAAAACAACATCCACCACGAACACCCTGACAGGACCATATCCTTTTCATGAAACTTTTCATAACCAAATCGCAAAATGGCTGCCCTATGTCCTCGATAGCCTCACGAATTCTATCTTTAAGGTCTTGAACAAAAAATCATAAAAAATCATTAATCATCTCTCGATAGCGCAATCCATTCACCGTAACTGTTAATCCAATCTCATTTTCGAAAAATTAAGATGTGGACCATAAACCGCACCAAACAGTCACACGGTGAGGTTGGATACGCTTCCCAAAAATAACTCTTGGGTTTTCCGAGCCACAGATGCGACAATTTTGCTTGTTGACGTAGCCACCGAGGTGGAAATGGGCCGCATCATCAGTCAAGATGATTTTGCGATGGAATTCCAGATAATTTGTATGCTTTTCACCCAATCAGCAAAGACACGACGTTGTCGATCATCGGCCGGCTTGAGTTATTGTATTAACTAGACTTTATAAGCCTTAAGGCCCAAGTCTTTAGGCAAAATACTGTGTAATGACATTTGTGGAATGTCCAATTCCAAAGAATGGACAAACCTGGGTTTTCTTCAACACTTTGGGCTGCAGCAGCAATATTCTCAGTTGTTCTTGAGCGACTTGCACGGGTTTTATTCTTCACATCACTAACTTGTTCCAACATCTCGCATTTGTCCACCAATTTCTGTATTGCGGTCCGACTAGGTGTTTCACGACGACTCAAAAATGCTTAAGATTTGCGAACTGTGACTGCAAGATTTTCACCATTTTTTGTAGTGAATTTTAATAATTTCGATGCGTTCTTGAAGCGTGTATCGTTCCATTTTTAGTAATGGCAACTTGTCATATGTCAAAGAATAAAAGCTTCAAAAGTGACAGCTACCGAAATAGCGGGTGATTCAAAATAACACCTTGTGTTGGGAAATCCTGTATTATTTTAATTATTCACCGGAAACATATGTTTTCTGATAAAAGTGTTAGTGTTGTCACATCAACAGGCGAAAGTGAGGAGTATTTGTCTATTTTAGTTCCATGTCACCCAGTTTCAATTAAACTCTATTAGGTAAATGTTTATACATAAATGGTACTGGGAATTGTAGGACCCCAAGTCTGAAAAAAAATTAAGGATAAGGTTGATTTTATTTTTCTTACCTCAACCTACTTAAGTTACATTAATTTATAACTTGAAGATATCTTGCTGCCAGTACCTAGAGCAGAGTTCAATTGGGAATTTAGTTGGACTTACCACATTTAACTTACCCATTTACGAAAGTTTCAAAACAACAATTTTCATGCTTTACACGCCACAACTAATTCCCATCCCTGATTTAATCGCTACCTCCTCCTTGTTTGAGTTGTGTTTTTGCGGTTTCTATCCGCGGGGATGTCAGCAAAATAAACAACAAAAGTAAAATATTTGCATTTTAGGGTGCGAATTTTGTATGCATGCAATATTTGTTTACAAGCATATTTCCACATAGATTGGCTTGACTTGTCTGTGGTGGCGCAAATTGCCCAAAGGCATCCAAAACCAAATGTTTACATAAACTAATGGATGAAGAAGATCCGACCGACCCCCATTCATTGTTTTTTTAAATACGTGTTCTCTCCCCCCCACCATCACATGCAAATCATCATCACCGTGCGCTCATAGACAAAAATTAACAAGTGTTTGCGATAAAGTATTCAAAATCTGACTCTGGGCGCACATTTGTATCGAGTTCATTTCGTATGGCGACAGAAAAACGATTGTAGATTAAGGTTATTTTCATTATAAGTATGTAAAGAAGCTAAAATGGAATGAACAAAAAAAACATGTAAGTCATTTGTTGTTATTCAAATGTAACATGATGTAACAGACGAGTAGATGTTGGTTTGTTTATTTATTGAAATATTTACATGTATTTAATAACGGGAGATATGTGGCAAAAATGTTGTAAATTGTAGTGAATCCGAATTAGTTATATAAATTTAACCCTCTAATAATTCTGTTTAATTTCATAAAAATATTTCATTTTCAATATTATCCCTCCAACCGGCCAGAAATACTGGGAAATCCTTGCAATCTGTTTTTTACAAACAATTTTTTTTTACAAACAAATGTTTTTTCTTACGAAATTAAACACAATTAGTGAAGACATCCTCAGAGTGGTATTGCCGGTATGCTGATGCAATGACGTTGACGTTTAAAATTTTTTAACGAACGATCGAATCCCGCCGCCGAATCCTCGAGGAGTTTATACTCCTCTGACGTAGAGACAGCGAACACGTTATCGACAGATCCGCATTTATTGAAATATGTTTCATTCTAGTGGTTAATATCATTTTAGGGTTTAATATCTTTTAATATTGGCTACCGATATTCACCGTTAATGGATTAAAGAAATGTTACGAGAATGAACGAAAATTACTCAAAACTCTTCTCATCATCCCATAATCCGACAGCAGGCGAAATTCACCTTTGCCAATTCATTGAAGGCTTCACTATTACTTCACCATTGACAACAAATTATGCGATCTGGGCTATGAGTTCACATATCCGTACATATCAATTTCCTGCACTCACGTTCTCATTATTCATATGTAGGAAACGCGTTCTACATAGGATTATAATGTCCAAATCAGGGAAAATATTCAGCAACTCAGTGTAAAAGGACCAGCATTTCATAGATGGTCTTGTCTTAAGCATTCTATAGCCTAGTGCGGCAGACTCCGCACGTCTTTACTCACCGACATTACGAATTTCTTTTCTACCTACACATGTACATTGCGCCAGATTTTCATTTAGGTCTGGACAGAATAGAAAAAAAATCTACAATTAATTGTTATTTCTATTGAAACTATTTACTGTTGACGCGGACGTCTAGAGTGGCCAGCAGGGAATAAAAGGAAAGACAATTTATAGAGTCTACACAAAAAAGACAACAACAATGCACTTTGTTCAGTTTTAACGACACTTCTCATCATCTTGGCTTTGAAAAAAAAAATATATAAAAAAGCCAGGTTAATCTACGACTCTACAGCTGGGCCAACCAATCCAAACATAGCCACAGAAAAGTAAACAAGAGAAAGGGGAAGCGACGACGATCTTACAATCAAACTCCTCAGACGTAACAAGAAAATGAAAGATTAAAAAAAGGTGTCGTGTGTGTGTGTTTTTTGTTTGTGCTGTATGTAGTGAGATGATGCTGCGCGCTGCTATGGTTATTGTTTTGTATCTTATCCCCACCATTCTTGTTCTGCTTCTTCATGAAAGCATTTTAAAGCGCACACTTCTTTTGAAACACCATACAAACGATAGTTAGCCGGTAATGGCATGATGGTAGTGTTGGACAGTAAGTTGTTGTTAGTGTTGGATAGTGGGCAATGTTGTCGTTGCCAGTGAGAGTGTGTGTGTGTGTGAATGCCTGCTTTGGGGTACAGCTTCAAACTGTACATTTGATGTTGTTTTACTTGATTTACTTGTTTTCGGTTTGTTTTGTTATTTGTTGTTGGTGTGGTATGCCTTTCTTTTGGCTTTATCCTCTTCTTAGTCTTCTGCTTCTGAATGCCTCTACTCTCTGTGTAAACAACATCAACATAAGCACAACAACAACAACCAAACCAACCCCAATTTTTTTTCTTGAGATGGTCTTCTTTTTATTTTTAATGGATTTTACAAATTCTACCGAAAATGTCGGTGGATCTCTGAGGGGTATGATTAGAAGAGAGAGAGAGAGAGAGAGAGAAACACACTCACTCACTGATCGATATACACAGTTGAAATTGTTGTTTACTCATAAAATCACCGGTGTTTACATGGTGAATCTGCCGCAGACCAAGTGTCACATGTTCTTAACCGGGCTCCTTTAGCCACCATCCAGCTACCGGGGATAAGCTGTGCGAAAATTTTAATGAAATATTGTAATAATACTGCTTAATTTTTATATACATTTATACCAATTTTGTGTTTAAAAATATGTTAGTCTCTCATCAGCGGACACCTATGGGACTGAGAATTTTGTCCGCTTATGAGAGAAGTACACAAGAGGACAAAAGCGGATTGAAAAGCGGTACTGGAAAAAGTGTCCATTTATGAGAGGTTTCCGCTTAGGAGAGCTGTCCGCAAGGAGAGAGTACACTGTAGTTCTATTTAAACTGTTGCACATTGTAATTTTTTCTAATTAGCCGTCAGGCTTTAAATTACAAAATATAAATAAAATTCAAAATCAAAATTGAGCAACTCGATTTCGATAACAATATAATTCTGTCTTTCATCGAAATGTGCAAACAAACGAGCCAAGGGGGTTATAAGATATTTAGTTGAAAGCGATAATAATTCTTCAGCCTTTCAACGTAATACTACAGTAACATAGAACCCCCCAAAATTTCTAATAAAATTTCTCTCAACGCTTTTCCGTTCTCTTGACAAAATTGACCTAAGTGCAATTTCATAAGCTATGAGGAGATTATTATGCTTAATTATACCGCTCTCCATGGATATCCTCGGAGTAGTCTTATTTTCGATCAATAGTTCAGATATTATATCGAATCTGTCATTTTTGGAATGTTTACTAACTTTTCTTGGTAAATCTTGCACTTAGCAATCAAAAATTAAATCAATAGAAAAGACAGCAACATTTTCTCTCGCCTTAAGCATTACTCTCTTTGTAACAAATGCATGTTTACAAACTAAAGAGGTTCACACACCGTGCTTTGATTGAACACTCTGTGGTGCATGTGCGAACCACCCTAGTTATTCTTTCAGATAAATATTGCAAGTTAAAGTCAAACAATGTCAGTAAATAGATGTCGGTTTTGTTGAAACAAAAATGACAAATGTTTAAAATGAGTGGAGAATGTAGAGTAAAGATAAGTTAAGTAAAAGGCATTTATCGCTTACGTTTACACAGTTGTGCAAAAGTTGATGTGACAGCTAAGTCAAAACTATTGCATTCAATTCAAAATAAGTTATTTAAAAATTCATGTAGCAGTATTTTGCTATGCCCAGCTTAATATACCAGCACAACCACTGTACATCTGTATTCCACATATTTCAATATAGGCTGCTATTTAAAATCCACATAGCGCCATATCTATTGCGGTTGATTGGTGGTTACACACATTTTGTCATACATGTCTAGCCCGACAGTCAACCGCCAAAAAAAAAAAAAACAAATTCAAATTCCCTACTCACCGCTCAGCGGCACATATACCGTCTGACAGACGGACGGGCCAACTTGTATCCAAGTAACGAGTGTCACTGGTTTTTTCAACACCTCGTAAATTAATGACAAGTGAAATTGACACAGAAAAATATATAAAACGCATGTAGGAAGAAGAAGGAAATCGTCTACGTTTTCACACACACCAAAAATGTAAACGAACGGTTGTTAAGTTCAATTTTCCGGTTTACTTCAAAATAAAATCTTACACACTGAAAATACCTGTGTGTAAACTCAGTTGTCGAACGGAAATGCATAATTATTGTTAAACGTTGTTAAACTAAGACCTAAAATCTAAACAAACACTCCCAAAAAAAAACACAGAACAGTCAATTGCTTTGACACCTCCACCCCCTCGCCAGCAAGTAGAATGTTTCCTTTTTCCCTTCCCCCGTATTCGGTCGTTAATGTCAATTAATTTGACACAAAACTCACTTTCAAGTGGTTGGGATTCAAAATCAATTTTCGCTGGATGGTTTTGTGAGCGCACGTGTGTGGATGGGGAACCGAAAAGGAAATAAAAGACCAAAAAAGTAAAAATTGTGCTAAATGAATGGGTGACACATGAAAACAAAAGCCATCATAAAATTAAACAAAATTCTATAAATAATCGTCTAATTGTGTGTGAGTGAATATTTGGTAGAAAGTGAACACAGTTCGTTGTATCGAAAAAAAAAAAAGAAAGAGAAAAACAAAAGTGAAGTGAAGCAAAGACACGCGACATTTCGGTTTCTTTAGTTTGATGGGCGATTGGGAGCTGTTGGCTTTTTAAATTCATTGGGGATTAGTGCAATTTGTGTTGATCTTTTTTCGGGATCAAGGAGAAGAGAATGAAGAAAACACTGATAGTCGTTTTTGAGGCCATTAATTGATAAGTTAAATGTTGATAAATTGACTTTGAAAGGTATTTATAGATATATTTTTTTTCAATCTCATAAAGCTTATAAATGTGGAAGAAAGATAATATTAAGTGAGGATGATAATTATCTTTCTTAACTCGTAAAAATTATTTCGAATATTTTATTAGAAAACAGCTGGAGTTTTTGTCCTCTCTTCGTCTTGGTATTGTAGTGACATCTGTGTCGCCGCAGCAAACACAATCTACACCGGAGGCGTTTTGTATTTAACCAAGTTGGGGCACTTCAAGAAAGTCTTTTGGAATGTTTTTTTTTCCATTAAGACTGGAAAACATTTTGTGAGAGGTTATTCACAAATTTTACACATACTTAAATCTTCCTTAAATAAAATCCCAAACAGTCGTCAATACTCCCTGCGGAAACCTCTCATACACGGACACTTCTTTCAGTACCAATCCGCTTCAGCCCTCTTGTGTACTTCTCTCATAAGTGGACAAAATTCTCAGTCCCTTGGGTGTGACCGCTTATGAGAGAGAACACTGTATTCATTATTTTGACGAAAACAAAAAACAACATTTAAATCCATTACACGTTTTGTGTAAAATCATGTTTTTAGTGGACATTTACGCTTCTCGCCTTATTGACTGGCAATTTGTCTGGTTGGTTGTTTGTTTTATTGCTTAATGTCAAGATTTTTTCCAAATCACTCACAATAAATCATGATGTATTACGAGGAGCATGCATGCAAGTGTTTCGTTAAAGCTGTGCCCGCACTTCCCTCAATTGTTGTTGCTGGCTCGTTCGGTTGGTACGTTTTTTTATTTTCGGCATGAACTTTTAGTTAATCGTATTTGTATTTTCTTAGGGAGAATCGTTAAATGTTATTTAAAGGTCAATATTGTTTGCTTTTTGTTGGTGTTTTCGTTTTTCTATACTTTAACTTCGAATTGTTTATAAGAACAAACAAAAAAAAGAATTTGTAGACATTTTAAATGGAACATCATTTTTGATGTGATCAGATTTTTATTGTCCTCAAAAAAACAAACGCTGGCAGTTTTTTTTAAAGATCTTCGATATCAAATAAAATATTTTGTTTCCCAGACAGATTTCTTTGTTGAATATGTGTCAGTGTAACTGTGGAGGTGATGCATTTTTATTAAATTCTTCTCTTTTTGACTTGTGAAGTAAAATATCGGTTTTGTTCACAAAGAGTCCACATAGAGCAGAATTACATTCTACCTTTTGATGTACAGCTGACATATTTGACAAAGAGAATATTTTTGGTTGATATGTATTATCTTATTATTTATTAGATTATTGCAGATATATACACGCATTTAGACTTTTATTTCTGATTTTTTGTTTTCCCCATTGATAAAAATACTTATGACAAAGCAGTATTGTATTTCATTCCACAACAATGTCATGTCATGCAACTGCCGGCCTTTATTATGTAATAAGTCGCCTTTCTGAAGTCACAACGTTTGGTTAACAGTTGCATGAAGAATTTGTCTTGTACTCGTTCAACATCGGACCATTCTTCGACCATCCCTTCTCGCACCAGTTACATCTCGACCTATCTTTCGGACAATTAAAAGATTTTGTTAAAACACAATACAGATCTGTCGTCAAATCGTTTTTTTTTTGTATTCTATTTTATTACGTTTTTACTAATTCTTCCCAAACATTTTAATTACTTTATTTTTTTCCCATGATGTCATTCGTTTACTTTTTACAAACTCAAATAAACTGAATGGACAAAAATGATGATTCTGATGACGGCGGCAACGGCGTTCGTTAATTTTTGCTGGCGTTTTGTGTGCAATAATTTTTAGTTTTTATAATTCAATGTTTTTGTTTTCTACATCCAACACTCATGTATGCAAATGCGTCAGAAAATTGTTCCCCGCCTCCCACAATGCGGGCGACTTTCCCGCTAACAACCATCTTCCTTCATCTTTCACTCACGTTTATCCAGTGAATTGGTTGTTAAACAACAAACGTCTTAATAAACGGTGAAAAGAAAAATGTGATGGATGAGACAAACGACAACAAACAATAATAAAATCAGGCATTATTTCCATAAATTGAAAATCTCCGTTTTTACGGCGTCTGCTTTTCTAAGCCCTGTTCGATTGGGTTTGATTAGTGTAACGGTCTCTGTTCTGGCATCAGACTGTAAAGTTCTCCCGTTTTGAGAAATTGGCACGTGTGAACAGCATTTCTTGTAATATTTCAAGAAAATTGACGTTTGGCTTTGCCTCATTTTTTATACAGATGTAATTGTCTATGTAAAACATTTCCATACAAATGATAGTTTATTTATCCCCGTGGAACACGCCTTACCTATGTAAGCACGATTTATCTTAAATAAGCCATTTTCAAAGAAAAGAAAACAGAGTGTATAAATAATCACAAAAAACATGACAAATTTACATGCCGGGTTTTGTTTCTGTCTCGTCTACAAAAATTACAAGCAAATTTTATGCAGCCGACATTGATGGTAATTATTGTCGAATGTCGTTTAAGTGTGATTTTCATGTTTTCACTTGGTTTGACAAGGTAAAATGTGGCGCTTTTAGTTATTTTTTTTTTGTCGGATGACAAAAAAAATTGTTAAAATGTAAATTGTCTTTGGATTTCTGTTAATTGGGTTTGGTAATTATTGTTTTTCTAAAAATGGAATACATTAAGTTTATTGACTTTTAGTGTTTACTTAAAAATTAATTTGCATTCGGTTGGCAAGTGACGGGACAGAAAAGTGCATGTAACTAAAACTCAGTGAGAAATAAATTAAAATAAATAAAAAGAAGGTTGACAACACTTATTTTCATCACTCTCCGTACTTAATTGTACGATAAGAATGGCAATTTTTAAGTTGCAGCCAAGTTTCCCGTCTCTATCTTCCATCGCCGCTATATTGGATTTTCCTGTAGAAAGAAAACAGTAATTGCAAACAATTTATTTCACTTCAAAATAATCCCAATGAAAACGGATCGCGTATTTTCATGTTTTGCTGTGTTCAATGCAAAGCATGAGACAATTTCACTAAACATGTTAGCCTCTCATTATTTACGTATTCTCTTAACCCTCCGATTGTACATCACAAACAGAAGGCTTAATAAACAATACTCTCAATAAATAACGATGTCATCACTCAGAGAAATTTCTGCAGAAGTTTTTTTTTTATTAAAAAAATTAATTTAATTATTATATTTCACAATTAAATGGTTGGTATGTGTGTTGTCAAAATGTGCCTCCTCATACAGTTAGCATTCTTTGTGTCGCTCAATAGGAATTAGAGGTGTTGACACTGTTCTATTTAACGTACAACTAAATTGTGAATCACGTTTTTAGAATAAACTTATTTTCATACATCACCTATTTATATATGTGTCATTGGTTGCGTCACGATCAAATGCATGGAATAAGTTCTCTCTGTCCTATGTATTTCGAGAGATACCATTCGGTTTTAGATTTAAACACTTTCCCGCGTATTCAGACAAATTTATAACAACTTTATATTTATTTATATTTAACTCACTTTACGCTGAAACTTTCTTTAATCTACGACTGTTTTTTAGTGATAGTGCAAATTTCTCACAACCCACTTGCATGTACAAATGCACATTTCTTTTAATTGTATATCTTTTTGCAAAATGATGATAATAATTTGCTATTTTCTTCCATTTCTTTCAGCATTTTTCAACTATTCGTCATCACTAAAATAGTATTATTTTTATTCTAAAGAAAATACTAAAAGGCATTTTTTTTTGATTGCTAAATCAAAATTAAGGTAATTATATTGAAAAACAAAAACGTTCATCAGTTATCATTTTACTTTTCATATTTACATTAAGCGTATTTACTTTTGATTGATAGCAACGTTTGTCATTCAGAATATGACAGCATTTTGCCATACGAGTTGCTTGTATTTACCTAAGATTGTGATTGATGATTAAGACACGTTGACGTTTGAGCCAAAAACTGAAGACAGTTGTCAATGAGTGGAATGTTTAATATGACGACACTGTTTGATATTTCATTGGAAAGGGAAATGCCAATTATTGTATCTTTAGTGCTGACTTGTACAGTACTTTGTCCTTTTGTTGACTGAGCTCCAAATTACACTGAGATTTTTTACATTTATATAATTTTGTCGTCACAACTGATTAGTTTCACTCTAATTAACATGTCAATAATAAATTCCAGTTGAAACTCTAACATACATACAAGATGTCAAATTGACTGGGTGACACTTCAGCCTAGACAAAAAAAAAGCCCACAGTGACAAATTAAATTATTTTCAATATGTGGCCATTTTATTTTTATCCAAACGCCATCAATAATCATTTTTGTCATTCTCATTTAAATCACCTTTTCCATTTCCACTTCATTTATCACCTGCTGCTGCCCCACCATCATCACCATCACTGGGGGTTTATTGTGGAACAAGTTTTTTTTTTTGGTGTCAACATAATAGGTGTGGTTTTTATTCGCGTTTTTTTTTCTATATTGTTCAGCAAATATTTTCTTTTCTTACTTATCATTTATAACTCTCAAGTACATTTTAATTGAAATTTGTATCGCAATTGTGCGGGAGGGGAAAGCAGTAGACTGAACGAGGGGGGAAATGTGCCACTTGTTAAGACCTTTGTGGCTGGCGATAGTGTATGTACGAATTTGTAGCAGAAAATAAAAACTTGAATATGTGTGTATGACAACTAGTTTGTTTGTCTCTTCGTCTTTAATTCAATTAAAGTTCTTTTCCCTCTCACGTCACACGGCTGCCAGTTTGTGCGTTCTTCCGTCACGTTACGTCGTCGGTCCGTTCATTTATTTATTAGTTACGCATGTTTTGTTGTTAAGTAGGTTTCTTCGTTGATCTTCAACCTTAATTATTTGAATATTTATGTGTACACATGTCTCTGTAAGGAAAAACTATTATTTTTTGTTCTTTTTGAAATACATCTTATCATAGAATCCTTTTATTTCTAAGGTATTCATAGTATTTGTTGTAATTGGATTGGTGTGGCTTTTTTTTAAACATCGTTTGCGGTTGCCCCCAGCAACGTCAATCAGTATACCAATAAAACGTATAATTACAGTTTGGAAAATAAGAAGAAGGGAAAATATACAAAAAAAAACTCACGCAAATCACTCGTGAAAAAAATTAACTCAAATTGTGGGTAATAAGTCCTCGAATAAGGGTTAGAAAAACATACAAACAAACACGCTTGTGTAGTTCAGAACCAAGAAATACAGTTACCCCAAAAACATGACAGTTGTTGTCATTATGACAGGTGGGTTGATATGTACAAGCAACTTTACTTATTATTTATTTTTAGAATATGTACTAAAACAAAAAAAGAAATACTTTGTACTTTCGAGCTTGTGAGTTGTGCCGGCCGGTTTGGGAAAGTAATTGTATGTGTGTGTGTGTGTATGATTGTGTGAAGTAACAAAAACAACAAGCCGAAACTCAACAAAGAAGAAACGGAAAGAACCTGACGTCATCTAGTGACAATTTTATTCTGTTACGGTTCTATTACGACTGTTGTTGTCAGTCCGTTTTACCCCAAACACACACACACACACATACCCTAAGAGATAAAAAGGATATCCCATCATATTGAGCAACGAATGATACAAGGGAGGTGGGGGTGGTGGTGTAAAATATTACTGTTAAGAGGGATGGTGGCCAGGCTCGTTGTGTGTGCGTGTGTGTGATGTGGTGAAGGGGGTGGTGTTAGAGTTCCACAACAATAATGTCGCCTTTAGGCCATTTTCAGCAGACGAGCCTCCATTTTTGTTCACTCTCATACTTGTCGGCGTTGATGTCATTGTTTTTTCTTCTTTTTGTTGTATTTGGAAACGGTTCATAGTCAAACACACACAGTTCATTGACATTTGTAATTATGCAAATACACACACAGACATATCCTTATTTCTTTTGTATACGAATGATTGTTGGTAATCGCGTGTCACACGCCAACACACAGGGCAAGGGAAGTTAAGGGATATGAAATGAAATCAACAATTCTAGAGGGTTTTTTATGGTGGCTACAAGGAAACGAGGAGCCGAAAATATATAGCAGCCCAGGCAGGCGCCATCCCCACCAATTTGTTTGCCGACTTGTAGTGGTAAATACCGTTCTCCAACCACTTGTAAGTTGGGCGGCTTGAGAGATGTTCTCTCTAGGAAACAAATGGGTGTTTTTTTTTTTTAGTTTTATTATTCTCGTGGAATTTCGACATGAATGATGAACATGTTGCCGGCATCGTGTTGAAAATTGTTGCGGTTATTATTGGCTGGCCGTTTTCAAACCCCCTAAATGTATTTGAAGGGAATAAGCGCGACGAGGGTCATACCATAAATCCGGTCATTTTTAAATATGACAGGAACTATTTACATTTGTGTTAACTTGAAAGAATCGTATATAAAATCTACATCAGTTCATCTAATCCGGAACTATTTGCCCAGAAGATAGCGACACAGTGGATTCTCCTTGATAATTTGCATGAAGTAAGGAAATATTTCTCATTCCTCTCGGAAATATTGTTCTTTCCCTCGGGTTTCTTAAAACAAATCAATGTAGCTTTAATATTGGAGTATCGCTGAGATTTTATTGCTCCCAATAGTTAATAGTTATCAACATTTCCATTCGCCAACCCCCACCCGATCCATTCGATGTGGTTATTTGACTTTATGATTGTGGGAAACCCCAGCATACCCCATAATATAGTATATGTAGATGTAAAGAAAAACCATTGACGGCATTGTTATTGCCTTTTTTTTTCTCCCATAAATTTATCGTGCAATTGCATAGAATCAACTTTGTTGCCGGTCGTGTATCCCCTCATGTTGTTGTATTGAGATTGTTGTGGAGGATACCCCATAACCACCACCCCGTCAAACAACCAACATAACCTCAAATGATGTCATTTATTATTAACAAGCCAGCCCGGCGACGACAACGACGGGGCAACTACGAGGAGGAGTATGAGATGAGGTCATCATCAAATTATTTCAACAAATTCTCGTAGGGGTTACTTTTTCAGTTCGTTCTATACAGACGTGCATGTTTGTACATCGTAGTGCAATTTTATTAAGTGCTTACCCTTAAATGCACTTGGAAGTTTTAGTGTTGCTTCGCGAAAATATCTAGAGCAGACAAGAATGTCCATTAAGTCCCCTTTTTGTATTTGCCAGAAGTTTTATGTTTTTTGGGGGAGAAGACACCAACCAAAAAAAAAAAAACAATTAACATATCAACTTGATTTGCGTGATCGATCCCTCATTGTTAGCTTATCATTGGGGGTTTGTATACCAAATTCTTCATTTTCTGTCATATTAGCATTGATAAATGTCGAAAATCACAAATTTTGTTTCACACAATATATCACAATAAAAACTAGAAGTGATTAAAAAAAAATACACAATGAGTAAATGTTATTTAATGTACATACATATACTTAAAACAGAAATTTTGTGATTGCTGCTCAGGGTTAGGTTGTATTCCGGATCATAATTCTTACTCCATGGCCTAGTTTGTTGTAACCGGTTAATACAGATTTTTAATGGTTTTCGATCATAAAATATAGGAGTAAAGTCAGCTGATACTTAGGCCAATGGGTCAGATTATTTTTCTAATTGTTATTTTGTACAGTAGCCAGGTAGACTTAGACTTTTATTGTAATTTGCTTCAGAAACGAGACTACATTTGGCCATCCATGTAAAGAGAAAGGTGTTTAGAAGATGTCACCATCTATAATATTATTTTGATCTTACCACTGTACTGTACTAGAGTTTGTATTGCCGGAATATTGACTGCGATCCAGCAAAGTGGGAAAGTATTTGGAGAAGTTGATTATTTATGAGCAGAGCAGTTCTCATTGCCCGTACATTGCTACTTTAAATATCTTCGTAGCCCTGGTGCAGTCTGATAGACAAAGTAATTTCGTCGAATTCTTTGAACGCAGCCATGGCGTAGACTTTATTCTCCAATCGTTCGTCGAGATATTCACACTTATTGTCATTTTCTGATATTTTCCCCTTGACGTTTCCAAGCAAGCAACAGCAAAATTGTTCAACATCGGCCTTTAACTTGTCACATTGATAACTAGCACATAAACATACAGTACATTATGTTTCATTTCCTCTCTCTCTCTCTCACACACCGCATCAATGCTCTGCATATAGTAGTACTCTTTGCCTGTCTACGTTTATGTCAAACGGACAGTTGCACCTGATATATCAAATTTTCCAAAGTCATCCATAGAATTTAAATGCATCCTCCCCATATCATCTGATGGAATATTCTTCCTTCATTAAGGATTCTTGCTGCTATGTAGTACATGCACTTTTAGTATTATGTATGCATATCACAAAAATACCACTGCTGTGTTGCACCGCTGACGACAGTAACTGTCAGTTATATTTGCCCACACTCTCTGTCTCTTGGTCTATTGAGAGAAATGTGTTGTAATGGTAGTTATTGTTGTGGTGTTGGTTGCTCAAGATTAATTGTTTTAATCGAAACCAGACAAGGACGGACATGCTACATATTTGTAGTCGTCTAGTCTGTGCAGAAGAATGAATGATTTATGTAGATGGCGCCTAGGTACACGACGGTTGTGGGTGTTGGGATCAATTGTGTTGAGGTGGTGATTTTATGTTAATTCAGTATTTTTTTGTGATATTCATACAAGAGGAGACAACATGAATGAGCTGAAATAAAACATGCTCAGAGATATTGTAGGAGTTAAATGTCTTAAGGGCCGTTCACATGACACACAATTTCTGTTATCGATAACCTTATCGAAACATGTACATTATCAACACTCCCTCAAGGCCCTTCTACATAGTAGAATTTATTTGTCGTTTTGACATGTTGTAACAGCTATGTTATGCAAACTCATTGGAGACCGAAGAATATATAAAGTCTGGTCGTTATCTTCCTTTGTATGTGATTTGCTTTCGCAGATCTCATGAGATTATGTGACACATGTAAGCAAATAAAACCACACACTATATGGTGTTGGATGACTCATCACTTTACAATTACCCAGATGTAAGCGGGAGTCTTGCAAATATCATTAAACATCTCAGAAATTATTTATCTCTATGCAATATTTGGAAATCTCTACAATATAAATGTACATTGTTCATTCATCGCTATAGGCTCTGTGAAAATTAACTTGTATTGGGTTATCTTCATGGCGATTGTTGTCCAACTCTCAAAATAACTTTTACTGGAGCAGTTTCATTGATTTCTATGGATTTTGACACATTCTCAAGAAAATTATATATTTTTCTGCTTATATTTTTAATTTTTACACATTTCCGAGCAAAATGTTAAATGTTCCTTCCCAACCACGGTTTATATATAAAAAAAAAAGTTACTTAAATCTTCCGATTTCTTTTTCTTCAATTGCAAAAGTATGACAAATGCTAACGTCATGCGTGCCACCCACCTTTGCAGCGGCTATTGTGAATGGATTAAAACAAATGAAAATGTGTGAAATTCTTTCACACTCACACATTCCCGAGAATAAGGCCGGCATGTGGGGAGACGGCATACCATACAAAATATACCAATAATATAAAAAATAAAACATTAAAACATAGAAGGAAAACATGAAGTGTAAAAAAAATATTTAAAAAAAAAACACTTATTGCTATTTTTGTCGAGCCTATTGTCTGTCTGATCAAAGCGTTCAGTATTTTTTTGTATTCATCACAATACACGGGCGATGGCAACAACAATTTGTTGAAATTGTGTGTGATGAGTAATTTGGATTTTGTGTGTGTAAAAATCGAGTTTTTTGTTCTTCATTTTTATTAAATTAATTTCAAGCGGACTATGGCGACGAGACACAATAAATAATCCGATTTGGACAAACACTAAAATCAAAGTTCATTCATTTATTTCCGTGATCTTTGCCCGCGGCGTCGCTCTCCATTGTATTGTGACTTGTCGTCGTCGCCGCCGCCGCTTCAACTCGCAATGACCCTCAATTGTTTGCGGTATTTTCCGCCTCAAACACTGTGCGCGCTCTGTTTTAGTTTAGTTTTACTTTTAGTCCGTTTTTTTTTATAAATCAATTGAGCGGAAATTACTGCAAACAAAAAAAAAGTGGACAACACATAATTGCAGGTTCATTTAAAATTGTTATGGTCGACTTTTTCTCTACTGACTGTGTTATTGTGGAGATAATTTTGCACAAGTACTTAAAATTTTTAGAAAACAATCATCATCGCCAGACTGCCCGAGCGATCCAGTCAATATAATATAATACGAGGGTCGTACCCGTTAGCTGGGGTAAAATGTCAAATTAGAACGCACAGCAAATGGTGTGAGCTGCAACATTTGTGCGAAAAAGTTTTACGTTTACCATAATTCTAAAAGCTAGAGCAGGCCAATAACTATAAAATATGAATGATTCTAATTTTTTCAAGAGGATTGGGAAATTTCCCCAAAAAGTCCCATTCTTTATTTATTACCCGACTTATACTACGACCCCTCCGGCAAGTAGCAATGTATGTCTGTGAAATTGTGTCCCAACACAGAGCACAGTTTCTCGAGTATGGCCGGAATGGATAGATTAGTCTCATTACCTAAATTTCAATACTCGCCGCAGACCATACAAGTGCAAAAAAAAAACTTAAAAAAAAACTACACACACACACGACGTACGAACGAACCAACGCCAAACGCACGCGATTTGATATGGAAAACAATTTTTTTTTTATTTTCTTTTTTTTAATTTGAAATGGAAAAACTAGTCTTATTTTTAGAGTCCGAACATCAGTTGTACATGTGTGCTAGTGCATTTCGTATGTCTTACAAGTTAATTATGGGAGTAATTTAAATGGACCCGCAGACAACGGTTAGTTAATTTCTGCAGAGACATAAACCGGCTATTAGGAATTAGGTGTACACGGCAAATAGTCGTGTTTTATTTTGGCAAGCTACAATTGTAGTTTATTTTTTTTGTTTTTGTAGTGTATTCACATGTTTACTTCGGGGACTAAACTGAACGCCACACAAAATCTTGAACATTAGATGTTTTTAGATGTGATTTGTTTTCCTTCGATGGCTGATTCGAATATGGAATACAATTGTTTCTGAATCATAATAGCTAAGGTTGCCACCTGATAAGGTTCTCCTGTTTTTTTAGAATATTTTTTGTTTCAATTTTGTTGAGAATATTAAAAAATCCGAAAAAAAGTACTGCACAAAAAATATAATTTAAACAAATAATTTCTCAATTAAATGTTTGGCGGCAATTTGCATAAACGTCAAACCCTAATTTGGTTTTATTCCCCCTATTCTCAACACTGGTGTGTTTTGTATTGCCCAGCACTAAATATTGCGCAGAGTAAACAGCTCATTGCGTTTGAGGTTATGTTTTTCGTTTCTTTTCGAATGTAAATTTTCAAAATAAATCTGCTATTACAAAATAATGTACATATGGGTGAGTAGTCCAGTAATACTACCTGTATACCACTTTTGAGGTTAGTTTAACTGGAGATTGTGCCAGCTCTCCAGTAAATCTTACACTTACCCGTTCCTATTGCCAACTATTTAATTTGGTTTGATCTAATTTTACTATTATTGTTCTCTTTCTCCATTTGTATTAGCTTCATTTACACGAATTTGTTTTTCTTTCATCTTTATTAATTTTGCACAGTATTTTACACATACATACATGTGTGCTCGCCTGTATATTGGGTTGGACCCAAACACACACAATTATGAACAAGTTTTAAAATAGATCAGATTATGAATGCAGGTTTCCTTTAGATTTTTTTTTTATTGTGTGTTGTCTTATAGAATTCATGAAATAAATGTCACGTTCTTACCCGGACTTGAACCTGAGTACTGAGTTTGTTTTGCCGACCCCCACAACTTCTTCCTACCTTGACGGTACATCATATATCGATGGGAGGCGCACTACTGTACATGCTCTGATATCCCCCTACCAATAATATTTCTTTTCCATCCATTCAATTATCACGCAATGAATTATGAACCAATCTGCGAATGAAATGAAAGATGACTGAAAGATGATCTGCTTTTAAAGATTAGCAAAAGCGCGTTGTTACGTCTTCGCTGTTTATATTTTTCATTCAATCTTTATATTATTATTTCTTACGTAATTTATAAAAAGCCGTCTGTCTGCAAGGCACAGAGTACGTCGAGAACGGCTGTGTATGTACAAATATGTGTATGTAGATATATGCTGTAATTTATGCATGCCTCTTCATGCAGAAGAAGAAGAATAGGTCCAGTTTTTATTCACTCTTGAATTATTTCTTCTCAATGACACTGGCCGTATGCCCCCACACCCCCCACTCCGCGCGCCTTCTTATCGCTTTCTTTCAGAGCAGAGACGAACGAGACGGTACAGCTATCGCAATCACCACCGCGTAATTGATGAATTCATTCATTCTGTCCGTTACGACTATCCGTCATTCGTTTTCGTTTCATTCATACTCCGGGTATTATTATGAATTATGATATTGTACCACCAACAACGATGTGAATCGCAAGTGCCATAAAAAGACTCTAAATTTAATTGTGTCATATGTAGAAAAATGTCATTGTAAATTTAATTAAAGAAAATTAAATTGTAGACACTTAAAAAAGTATCCATTATTCATATTCATTGAAAACGAAATTTTGTATTACAAAAATATGTTCACTATACATTCCAGCAGGGTTGGGAGAGGGGAGGGATCAGTTACGTCCATAAAGGGTAGCACGGCGAAGGAGTCTCTTAAGAGACCCCTAGGTTGGAATCATGGCTAAGTCGCTTTGCGAGTTCACTTTACTTTTTAATTTCCATATTTTCATGATTCTTAATTTTTATGATACTTGTTCTCTTTTGTTCACACAAGGAAATACTTTTTCTCCAATTTTTGTTACCATTATTGCCTTTTCAAATACAAATGACTTTCAAAATATCCAAAATACGAAAAACACAAAAATAAATTGGCAGTACGAGCCAGTTTTTTCCCCTTCCCCTTACTTCTCTTTCCTTCAAACTGAGAATTGCCGCAATTAAAATTGCCTAGTCTCAATCGGGACCTTCTGATAACAAATCGATCTCAAGTTAATTACAGATTTTTCCCTGCATTATTTCTGCCACTCGAAAACATCCGAAACCGCTTCATTGACCACTCTCTTTTTAAGATCAAACAGCTGATCTGTAATAAAAAAGGATTTTTTCTACCACAGTATAAATTTCCCAAATGTAGCATACCATCGTATATTAGAGCGAGTCAAATATAGTTCTAGGACGTCGCCATACGGTTATTGTAAAAAAAACTTCTTTGTCTCCGCTGGTGATATTAAAACTATGGACTTAACGATGGCTGGTAATTTTTTTGGAATAGAAATAAGAGTAACTACCTGTCCCGGAGGGTATGTTGCAGAATAAATTAGTTTCGGACTATCGAAACATGCAAATACGCGCGAATAGTGATCTGGCAACTTTCTTGTGCTTTAGGGTCACAAGGAGAAAAGTCGTCGAACAGCAGGATTATTGGGGAATTTCTGTACACAGAAAATAAAAACAAGTCACTGCTTTGACATTTGGGTTTATATTTACGATGGAAAAAAGTTTTTTTGTCGTTTTCGTTCGACTTGTCGTATTAATTGTTATTCGTGGGACACAAATCAGCTGTTTTTCGTAAAACAACCTGTAAGTCTAAGAGTATTTTTGTAAACATGTTTTTTTTTATTCATTTATAATTCATATTAGGTTCATAAAATCGGAGGTTATCTCTAAAGCATCAGCATCTAGCCATTCCGAATAGCGGAATGCTCCTATCAATTCGAAGTCCATTTATCTGTATTGTCGAATTCAGCGCATACAAAATTAGTTTGACCTTTCTATAATATGATGTTGGTTTTTTATGCCACATTTATGTGGCATATTTCGAAACAATTGTTTTGAAAGCAAATACACTTAATGTTGTTTATAAAATATATTAAAACATTATTCCATAATAAAATACATTTCAAAATCATCATTCGTAAACTGTAGAACAAATGAAAAAAACAATAAACATCCCATCCATCCGTCCATATGGATGATAGCGCAAAAACCCATCATTACGTGAATCCTTCCCGTATCAGAATATACATAGTTAATGAACATTAACATTTGTATTTTAATAGTTCGATTTGAAATACCACTCAAAGAAAGTATAAACAAAATGAAAAGCAACAAATTGTGTGTGCATGTGTTCTAAATATAAAAACATATGGGTGAGAAACAATCTGCGTTGGTGGAGAAGGTTGGCGTTTCGAATAAATTTTAAACGTGTGAAACGCCACAAGCTTCTTGTCGTTTTTTTTTAAGACACTGACCCTATGAACCACATTTCCAAAAGCCATCATCGCCATGGCAATAATTATGATGATCTGTATTCATTATAACGTCGTAACGTCGTCGTGACGATTATCATCCGTATTACGTGGTTTATCATCCGTTTTTTTTTCTTTTTTATTTTCATTACCTGTGTGTGAAAACGAAAATCGTGTTGCAAGGGTGATGAAAGAAAGCGAAAAAAAAATTAATATTAATTTAAAACAAAAAAATCTTTTATTCAAAACACGCAAATTGAGCCGAGCACAGAGACTGGATTAACTAAAAATAAGTCTCGTTTCAAGAATTACAGCCACATTTCTACGATATTTACGAAAAATTATATCAAAACAAAGGCCGAGGGACAACAAACACAAAAAAAAACATGTGAATGATGTGATAAGAAAACTGAAAGTTTTGTAATTGGCAATTGTTAATGCCAAACATGATTGGTGGTGGTTGGCCTTTTATGCTGCTCTGCTGTCAGTTGTTTTGTCTTTAATCTTTTTGGATGTGTAGAGATATTGTTGCCAACAATTTGCTGGGGACAGACAATTTGGCGTCCACTCAAAAAACGTTTGCTGAAATTGCACGAAATGAAAAAAAAGCGTTAAATTAGGTTTGTACCATCGATGGCGGCAGACATACGCAAAAGCCAGAAAGATAATTTTGTTCGGTCAGACTGACATGCACGTGTACAGGGTGGTCCATGGAGAAGTTTATTTTTAAGAATTAATATCATCCTGGTTTCTTTGAAAGAGAACATCTTTGGATAATCCTACATATAACATGCCGATCTGGCATCAAAGCTGCATGCACCACGTCATAATAAACTTTTCATAAATATATACATATGTGTATAGTGGGAGGTGGGAAAACTACCAATACTAAATATACTTACTCAGGCTCTTAAAATTATTTACAAATAATATTACATTTTCGTTTTCAACATTCTAATTGTATTTGCCCAGAAATTCCTATAAATTTCCGGGCAACTGTCCTATCAATCACTTTGTGTTCAAACATTTCGCCGGCGTGATAATGGCATAGTAAACAACGTTAACATTTTCGTTGATGAATTTAATTAAAATGCTTTTAAATATAATTTGATATACTACTACATCCACTATATCATCATCAATGAATCTATTTATGGTCTTCTTGATTGAAAGTGAAGGCACTCCCTTTCTAAATGCCAGAAATGGTGTAATGTGGCAACAACACTGGCCAAGTACAAAACGAACCAGTATTTTTTTACCATCGAATATCGTGCATCGCATCACACCGCACCGCACGGCACGGCACAAATTGTAATGAACAGCAAAAATAAAGGTCAATTGTATATTTTCTATGTGACTGTGAGAGACCGGCAAAATGAGCGACAGACAACCAGTGTAGGATGTCATATGAGTTTTTGTTCGGTTCGTCCGTCCCTCCGTCTATGCGACTCAACGAAAAACTCAAAATCTTCTAAAAACAACTGAAAGTGTCCAGTTTCGCCCAGAACAAGAAGTAGATGGAGGGGCGTAGAAGTGTTGTGGTGGTAAAGCAAAGCTTATGTTGTCTTCGTTATATCGCCTTCTCTAAGGTTTCAATATTATTTTGAAATAACAATTCTTTTAGTTTGACTTGACTGTGACTGGCTTGTTTTTCAGTTCACAAGCAGACTGGCATACATACAATAACCGGCGGCGCTCCGCCGTATGCATTATGGCTGTAAGGGGTGAGAGAGAGAGAGAGAGAGACGGAGAGATTAGTTGTTAGTTTTGTAATGAATGAAGGTCAATAAACTTAACATGAAACGACTTTTAATACTCCATACAACGACGAACGGGTAACTCAATAACTCAGTAACTCAACACAGAGTTCAGTTCTAGATGACCAATGAGTGGAAAATCCAATTAAACAGGATTAGCATAACAACAGCAGAAACATAAATCATTTTTCCAGCTTACATCAAATGTGTAATAGAGAAATTGTGGAAAAAGTGTTTTTGTTGTTGTGGTATTTTCGATAAGCTGTGCGTGGGGAGTCATAATTCCGATAAAATTCTCATCAGACAACGGCTACACCAACCACCTCTCAACAAGGCTGGTGTTTGTCTAAACAACAAACAAACAAAAACACCCCGCCGACAAACATATCAGTTTCAAATATTTACTGAAAAACAAATTCAGTTTATACGAGGGCCGTTCAATAAAAATACAAATGTAAATTCAGTTTATACGAGGCTCCTTCAATACAAATATAAATGTATGTATATTCATTGAATTACTTGTTTTTGCCAATAAAAAATCTCTGTGACTTGCTCCAAATAATGCTCCACATTATTTTACCTTATCATTCGACTAGCGTTACGTGACGTAACGTAAGCCATTTGAATAATGTTGTTGTCAATTCGCAAAAATAACATAATGCTTTTACGAGCAGCTAAATCACTGAAATACCAGTTGAATTGCAACTCTGCGTCGGCTGGAAACAGCTGGTAGCAAATTAATTAATCAAGCAAAACAATGTAAACACACCACCGGTAAAGGGTTTCATGTCCATAATTAAAAACTGTGGAGCTTAAAGTGCCTCGAGATTTGTTGCAGAACAAATCTGTTCCGGGATAGTGAAACACGCAAATACGGCTGACAACATTCTGGCGCTTTGTGACCACAGAACTCTACCGACAAACAGTGGGCAATGAAATGTATGTATGAACTATACGAACATCAAAAACACAAGTGACTACTTTCGACATTTGTGTTCGTACAAATTTGTTTCTCAAATAAAATGTTACCCACATGTGCTTTAACAATCGCACTGTCGACTGGAGTGAGTGCACAAAGTGCGTCATTTTCAAACTCATTGCAGGCAGCACTTTGACAAATGAACTTTGTTCTGGGTTTCCATGTTTTTTTTTTCACGAAAAGACCACAAAATTACATATCCACTGTAACATTTACAGCTTGTCTCAAATGCAACAACACGCTTATTAATTCGTAATATCAGTACGATGCGCTATGTTAATGGACTCATCATCAATATAACGATGAATAATGTTAATGAATGTGTAGTATACGCCCCTGTACCAATTCTCAATTTCCCAGAGTGCACTTGAAATAATATAAACATACCGCGACACACATACATACGTATGTGTCCATAGGCCTCACAAGTATTTGTGTACTCGATCTCGTACATATGTACTCGTAATTGAATAATTGAAGAGGGAAAAAACTAGAAGAAAAAAACCAAATAATTTCAAAATATTGTTTACACAAATTTGATGAAATAAAACATTTGTTTGTGGTTGCTGTTTTTTTTTTTGTCGGACATTTTGTGTAAATAAACGTAAACATATTTAAAGCGAATTTCATTCAATATGAGAGTTAATATAGAAAGTCAGTCAAAAAAATGTACAAGTTGTGTTGAATAAGAAAATATACAAGTAGTCATTTCAAGAATCAGAAGAATCATGTGAATAACACTTGAAAAAGGTCAGGTGTTGAATCAGTGTGACCATAAAACTACTGCTTCAAATGTTCACATTTTATTGGGTACAAGAACGTGTGTGGCAGCGCCCATAACAGTTGATCACTAAATCATTTGACCACTAAATTAAATGCGGCAGGAGCAACCGCCAACAAATGTTACTATGTGGCGAAACGTGGAACAGGTGGAACTGACGGGGAACTTGTCTCGAATCAGAAAGCTGATCGGGACCTACTGGTTAAAGCCAGCTCAGTTCGGCTAATGCTACGTTACGTAATTTTTTTTTTGGTGGAAACTTTTTTGTTTGGGAATTTTTGACGTTTTTCGAAAATGCCAACGACTTTATATTTACATTCTTGAATTTACCATCATTTTGTTGATTCGGAGGTTGTCTTTTCCCTGGTTGAATCTTCTTTGGTGTGATACTTGCGGGCATTGACCGTTTGGTAGGCAAAGGTAAAAAACCTTTTTTTCGGTATTTAGGTTGATTGTGGTCATTGACCCACCAGCGATTGACGGGCTGACTGAATTGTTTCAACATCCGTGCTCATTGCAACAACTAAACCCGCATGTACGTATCCACATTTGTACTTCGTTTCATTATTAACAGACGGAATTCATCTTAAAGTTGAAATTCTATTTGTAATAGAAATTTGTTTGACTGTGGTGATGAAGGTGTTAATTAAATACCTGCGGCTGCTATAACTACATAATTGAGGTGGTATCGGTGCTAATTATGGAAAAGTATGTAACCAACTTGGCTAAATTCGCTAAAATCTCCCTCTTTCTCTCTGCCTATTACTAATTGCAATTATGTATTTGTAAAATCGCCTTTATTCACGCCATTATTTTTTATATTAAATTATTTTTTATTACTTTTTTTATGGAATCATTTTTTCCATTTCAACCATTTATCCGAATACATATTTACATTTAAGCAAGCACATTCAAAGCTCAATGCCGCACCCATCTTTCGGAAACTCCTTAAATTTATTTTGAATGTCAAAATTAGAATTGAAATCTATTCTTATCGTAGTCGTATTCTCTCTATTTTCAAGAAAAAACAAATATTATGGTATACCCACTGTTTGTGTTTTTTCATTTGTGGTGTCTGAATGTTAAAAATTCCCTATATAAATAAATATATTTAATGGATTTTGGAGAAAGAAAGAAAAAACCGGAAAATAAAAATAACATGCTGCTGGCTGGTGTGGAATATGGAAAAAGTGTGTTGTTTTTTGGTCTTCCAACACTAGGTAACGTTTTCTTAATGTCGTAGTTGTTTGTAAAGGGAATGATTTGGATTGAACATAAAAAAAATGTATTTGAAGAAATTAAGCAAATTTAAATTTTTATAATAATATATTTTGTTATTCTTAGGTTAGAACTAATCAGCAGCTATGTATGTCCATCAGTTTGACATATATCTGACTGTAGTTAGCTCTAACCAGATGTAGTGAGAGTGGGGAATATTTTTTTTAAATAAATTTAAATAGTTTCATCTGATATTTTGAAAATCGAAGACATGAATAGAGAAAAATCTGGAAATAAGCAAGTTTCCCATTTAGACGCCAACGACGTCATAAAATTTATATACATTCTGTCAAAAAAAAGTGCCCAAAATGTGATCTCTTAAAGGACCAGTCAAAATTCGCTCAGTGGACACCACTGTCCTCTTTCCACCTAAACAGACTTTACCAAAATCGCATGTATTTGAGTTATGAGTGGACTCAAAAGCGGTCGAGAATTTTTTTAATTCATAAAAATGCTTTTGAACTGGCGATGACACTTGAGTAGTATTCTTCCAACTTATTCGATACCGAAAAACAAAATCTCTCAAAAGTCATGGTTATCATTGTCGATTTCTTTAATACATCCATGTTGGGCAGTTCATCTGCCCTCTGTGTATAGTCTTTGAGGAGAGTATGGATTCCATAAAAAGTATTCAAAAAAATGTCTTGCAATACAAAAAATATGAATAAAAAATAATAGTAATTTCGATTTTTTTTTACAAAATGTATTGTACTCGATTCGAATTATATTTTATCTTACTAATCTTGTACATATAATCAGTACATATTTCAATATATCGTATTTTTTTGTTCATATTTTAAAGGTTATTTTCTTTTACCTTTCTTGGTGATGGGGAATTTTCAATAATACCTCTACTGTCTTTCTGGCCGAACTTAATGCCGTTTTAAGTTTTCAGCCACTTTTGCACTTTATATTTTTTCTTTTTTTTTTTTTTCCAAAACTTCAGATGTGTTGCCCATAAACAATTTTATTGATCCTAATCATTCATGTCTATATATATGTATATGGCAAAACAAAAATCATTTCTCTTCGTTAAACTAAAAATGGTTAAAATGCAATCAATAATTTATCGTTCCTTTTGCACGAGCATTGATTGGTCTTATTTCCCAATAAGAACTCTTGTGTCAAAAACACAATTTCTTTTTCCTGCCTCCATTGACACGTTATTTTCGCCCACTCGTCATTTCATAGTCATCCACAACGACATCGTGTCATCGTCGTCGTCATCACCACCATTATCATCAATGACGTGTTTTAATAGTTCCAATTATTGCTGTCAAGTATTACACAATTTGTCCAACACACTCATAGTATGCGCTGTGCTTACTTACACATGTGTGTAATTGAACGGACTTGTTTCTTATCGTTTGTATTATTCTGCATCTTCTACCTACATGATTTTTTCTGCACCGTACATAGCCCATATGTGCAAAATTGCCAGTGTCTTCTTTTCCGTTTCGGTTTTAGTTTTATCGCTTAAAACTTAATACGAATATGTACACTCATTATCAAAAGTTCAATTACCTGTGGTCGTAGTGCACGAGTACTCGTGCTCTGGCACTGTATTTTACATATTGTGTTTTACTTTATTTTCGATGTTTACTTAACATGTGTTTTACATTTTGGCTTTTTTTTTTTTTTTTTTGTTTTTTGTTGTCCGTGTGGCACACGCATTGCATTTGACGCCACGGCAAAAGTACTCACTCTCGTCGTCTACTGTCACCAATGACACCATCGTTCGGCTTTCATGTTATAATTCACTCTTTTTTACTTTCGTTTACCTCTTCATTTCCATTGTTTGTGGTGCTTTTTTGTTGTTGGTGTTTTTTTTTTTTGTTTAGTGTATAATTTATGGCCATACTTGTCATTATTTATTTCTCTTCATTTTTTACACGTTTTTATTGTGGCAAAAACTGAAAGAAATTTACAGCATAAAAATGTATAACACTAATATGTGCATATTTTATGTGATTTCAAATGCACTTCTTTTTTTGTTTTTGTCGGTTTTGTGGGGTTCACTCTTAGTTCTCTTTTGCGGCAAGCACACAAAATGTAAAGGGTGATGAGAGCAGAATAATATGTACATACATACATCCACATGTACAGGGCAGACAAAATGTGAAGTGTGATGACACTAGAATAGTACATTAAACTGGGTCGAAAACTTGGTTGAGACAAAAACAAAAATAACTTTGCAGTCGCAAAATCTTTTGTTTTTGAAATAAGCTGTTTATGAACGTAATGTTTTTTTTTATATAACATACATGTGTATATAAAAAACATGTTTTTGGGGTGTAACTATTGTTCATTTATTTGACTGTAGATAGATCTTTGATTGTTCTATTTCTAATACTTGTTTTATTCTAAATCTGTGAGACTTTGTCTGACGTCTATCGTTGTCCTTCTGTATGAGATTTTCGATAAAAAAAAACCTGAAGATGTGCTGTGTAACATTTTTTAATTTTACACTTTTGTCCAAATTTTTTTTTGATTGATAGTGTAATTTTTGGCGTTTTTATTGAATTTGCATGAAATTTCCCATTAAAGTGATGTAACTTCATAAATTCTGAGAAATAATTCTAAAAAAAACTCGCGGTTGGTTTTTAAAAAGACATAAGGGCCCAGCTAATAGAAAACTAAAGTTTCGGCTAAAATTATATATTGGTATTGATGATCGGACAAAAAATGACGGAGCTCCTCCGAAGTTACATCAGTTTAATAGGAAATTCGATGCAAATCCAATAAAAACGTCAAAAAATCCACGATTAATCCAAACGAATTTTGGACAAAAGTGGAAAATTGAAAATCTTATATCGCACGATGTTTCAGTTGTTTTTTGAAAGCCTTATACAGGGTTCTCCAACAAGAGGTGTCGATTCAAGACCTCAAAGATAGAATTTGTGAGGATATCGAGGACTTTGCGATTTGGTTATGGAAAATTTCATGAAAAGGATATGGTCGTGTAAGCGTGGTCGTGATGGCCATTTGTCTGATGTTGTTTTTCATTATTAACGGCACACCTTTCTCCTTATTATGAATACCAAAATAACACCTCTTGTTGGAGAACCCTGTATATGTACTATGTATAGATATAATACTGCAAACGAAAAATGTTGCAAATCATCGTAAAACCATTCAAAATTTATTTGTAATATCGATATCGGCGACCCAACCTATTGTTCCGATGAATATGTGACCAGTGTATGTAATAAATATGGGTACATTTGTACACGTACAATAGGGTTTGAACAGAATGACATTCATTTCCTTTCTATTATAAATATTTAAAAATTTGCGAATTAATTGCATTCGCTTAAAAAATGCAACAACTTTTCAAAAATAAAAAAAATGGCACAAGTGCCTCGGAACTAAAGTTGTCGATGATATTCATGGAACGATATAGGACGATGGAACAATGAAAGTTCGCTACTTCATATTTTACATGAATACTTTTGATTGAATGGGTCCATCTGTGTGTGGGAGTCGCGATTACTAACACTCGAACATAAGCGCAATCGTGTGGACTGTTTAACGACGATCAATCACCCGCCAACATTATACACAGCGGTTGGACAGATTCGCTACAAAACATAAACGACATTTGTCGGAGGAAAAAATGCTTTTCCACAGTCGCCGGGCGTTGGCGACAGGTATCTAGTCGTCATAGCAAAAAACCATAGGAATTTCCCCTCAGTGACTATTTGTCAAATATAAAATACCTTGATTTAACGAAAGAAAATCAATTTAAGTCAAAAAGTCGCCGAGTTGTCCAACTACCCTCGTTTTAAACATCAAAACTTTTTGATAACACAATTGAGTGGAATATCCCCCAAGGACCTTTTCCATATATTTATCTACGTATCCCTGGACTTTTTTTTCGAAAATATGTCGTTGTTACCATACAATAATTCTGTTTAAAACATCTGTTTTGGAGTTTAGTTTTTTTTACATATTTTATTGTTTTAATGGGGTCATTTGTTGTTCCTATGACTTTTTCTTCTTCTAGTTTTCAACAAATAAACCCCTATTCTCTGCTCGGAAGAATAAAACAAAAAAAGAACTTTCTCTATTGTCAACACTCACACAACATTTCTTTCTCCGACACTCCCCTCAAAGTACAGCTCTCTTTATTCTATAGCTGTGGAAAAATGAATAACAATACTCAATTATTTTACTTGTTGTTGTTTTTCTTCCTTTTCATTTGAATGTTGAGGTCATAGCTTAATTATGTACGACGAGAAAGAGAGTGACGGTCGGTGGTAGTGAGACAGTGTATGTTGTTGGTAGACACAATTTGTGAAAATGAGTCTCCCACCCACCCTGTGTAAAACCCCAATTGCAATTGGCTCTATGTTGTGTACCCGTGAGCTGTTTTCTCTTTATGTTTGTTCTCCCATATGTTTCAACATCAACTATCTCTTGTTGGGAAATAATTTTCACTCTCCCATCTCTCTGCCTCGGGTTTTTTTTCTCTTGCTTATGACATTTCCGTGCTCATTTCACTCAAACTCAGTGTATTTTTGGGTATATTTTTGTTGTTGTAGTTAACTATGATGACGACACTTTTTCATCATCATATAGACGCCAACTAACTTAGAGACAGGGTGTGTGTTTGATAATACCAACCGTGGAAAAATTTAAATTGAATTGAAAAAAAAATATATATTTACTTTATTTATTAATAAATGATATTTTTAATAATTTTCCACACACCTTTTTCGTATATTTTCAGAAACGTTTGTGTATGAGTGTGTGTGTGTGAATTGAGAAAACCGAAAACTTCTTGAAACGAATCCGAAGACGAGGAGGAAGGACAACACCACACATCAGAAACTATGACTGAAGTCGAGCAACCACCACAGAATGGCATTGATTTGTCTGCCAACGAAGAAGATGAGAACAGCAAAGCCCGGCCAGCCGATATAGAACAGGTAGGAACCACCAACCGTTCCATAGGAAGCACCAAAAAGTCGTTTCCCTTAAATCCTTCCTAAAATTATTGATTTTTCCTACTTTTATTTATTCTGTGTCATGGATTTTTTTTTGCTTCTATTTTAAGGATATGCGCGAAATGGAGCGACGCAAACGTGTTGAAGCTATCATGGGCTCCAAACTCTTCCGCGAAGAGTTAGAACGTATTGTTGATTCAGCACGTGATAGCGGCAATACCGCTGGTATACTACAACAACTATCCGATATTGTCGGTGTACCCGCCTCTCGTGTCGGCAGTGTCTATAAAGCTTCCAATTGCATGATGCCCATTAATGATATCCGCGGCGTTGAGTCCATGGGCTATGCCAAGGGCGAAAAGATATTGCGCTGTAAGCTGGCAGCCACATTCAGATTGCTGGATTTGTACGGATGGACTCAAGGTTTGGGTGCTCAGATAACAGCCCGCCTCAAGGTTGATCAGGAATATTTCTTGGTTAATCCTTATGGCTTGCTGTATCATGAAATCACTGCCTCATCGCTGAATAAGGTCGATATGCAGGGTCATATTGTGGAGCAGGGAACGACAAACTTTGGTGTTAACAGGAGTCGTAAGTATATGACGTGCGGGATGAATCTGTGAACATTTGTGAAAATTCTGTCTTTTCGATATGTTCCTGAAGAAGAAGAATATCAATTTTTGTCCCCCCCTTTTTACAAAAAACATGCTAGAACGTTTTGCTTTTAACTTCTCCTATTTTTTCAATTAGATTTCATACTTCATTCCGCTGTACATGCGGCTCGTCCCGATATCCGTTGCGCCATTTACATCGGCTGCAGTCCAGTGGTAGCCATTTCATCATTGAAAACCGGTCTACTACCTTTAACTAAAGATGCCTGTGTTTTGGGCGAGGTCACCACATTCTCCTACACTGGCTGCCTTCTTGATGAGGAAGAACGCGATAAATTGGTCCGCAATTTGGGTCCCAACTCAAAAGTCATGCTATTGACCAATCATGGTGCCTTGTGCTGTGGTGAAACTATTGAAGAAGCCTTCTTTGCCGCCTGTCATATTGTACAGGCCTGTGAAACACAACTAAAACTACTGCCCGTTGGTTTAGATAATTTGGTTTTAATACCAGAAGAATCGCGCAAAATCATCTACGAACAGTCCAGATGTCCACCAGAGGATTTGGCAAAGAAATTTGCCGCTGCCGTTGCTGTAGCCGATTCCAACAAAGCAACCGAGGAAGAGGACAAAACTGAGGGAGGTGAGACGACTACCACCACCACCAATACCAAGGTTTTGGGTCAGACGCCTAAATGGCGTGTGGGCGGTGCTGAATTCGAGGCATTAATGCGTATGTTGGACAATGCCGGCTATCGTACGGGTTATATTTATCGTCATCCGTTGATTAAATCGGATCCGCCAAAACCTAAAAATGACGTTGAACTGCCGCCAGCGGTATCATCATTGGGTTATTTGCTAGAAGAAGAGGAACTTTTCCGTCAAGGGTGAGTATATTTTCAGATAGTGGCGAACCGGAAGAGTTAATGTGTTTTTCATTTGCAGCATTTGGAAAAAGGGCGTTATGGGCAAGGGTGGCGATCGCAGCCGCTGGTTGAACTCTCCCAATGTCTATCAAAAGGTGGAAGTTTTAGAAACGGGCACTCCAGACCCTAAAAAGATTACCAAGGTAGAGATTATAACATTTGAAGATAAACTACAAGAAAATTAAAATTAAGCTTAACATTTTTTTTTTCAATGTTAACAAAAGAAACCCCCCGAAAAAATCTTAAAATGACAATTTTATGTTTTCTACCAAAAAAAAAAAAGCCTAAATTTTGAACAAAACTTAAGGTAAAATAGACAAGAACTAGAAAGGAATAAAATACATCCTGAGTGATAAGTGAAGAGATGGGTTACATCTTTACCCAGAGAGAAAATATAATACAGTGGACCTTACAAGTTTTGTTTAAATTTTAGGTTTTCTTTAGAAAGGCTTTTTATGCAACACACAAACCTTTTAACATTCCTTTTCTCAAAGCAAAAATATTTTTTTTTTTTTACTATTTTTTAATTTAAATTGTTTGTTGTCTTGTTCTGTTTCCTTTAATTAATTATTTGTATACTAAGAGGACAAGATTTTTTATTTAATTTTATTTTCTTGTCTGTTTTGTTTGCTGCTAGTCTTTTTTTTTTTTTTTTTTTTTTAAAGAATACTTTATGAATTTATTTGCTGCCATTGTTTTAAAGTGGGAAGTTTCAAAAAAAAAAGTTTTGTTTTCGTTTGGTTCTTGAAAGTTTCAGATATTCTTGTTTAATTTATTCAAAGAAATAAATGCAATTTTTGTATGTGGAAAATAAATATAAATTTAGCTTAAATAGACAAAAAGAGAACTAAATATATAAATATATATATTTTTAAAAATTAACATAAAACCATAGAATTATTGTAGCTTTTTATTGTATATCTATTAATCTCTCTATCTCTCCGATATGAAGCACATTTCGCTTAAATCTAACTGATATTTGCTTTAATCCTCTAATGCGTGGTAATGGCGTTATAATAACAAATACATTTTATTTAAGATGAATGTCATTGGTCGTAACATTCGAAGGCATTTCCTTGCAGACATTCTCGTCGTCCGAAAAAGTTCGTCCAAAATGTCGAATGTTTAGTAGCAATCCTCATTCTGATATGCATTTCATTCAATTCATCTTAAATGGGAATTGGTTCCTAGGTTATTTTCTGTATTTTAATGTGTTGCGCAGATTCAAGGCTTCTCGAAGTGCTGGCCAGACAAATTAAATACCATTATTTTGTATGAAATGTCGAGTGGTTGAAGTCGGTGTTCCACTCTCGGATAGGGCAGCTCCACTGTCACCAATGCGCATCACACCATCCGTTCCGGTCTCAGGGAACTTTTTGCACAAACTGGCATACAGCAGACACGGAGCGTGTCTCATTACGGTCAACACTTCTTCTCTCAATAAACGCACTGCTTGGGCTACACAGCATTGATTTTGGATTATTGAGTTATTTCACAACGTTGTTCAAGTGTAAAGCGCATAGAGTTTCTGTCAGAGAGCTGCCAATGTCACACTAATGAGGAAACCACGAGATGGGCCACCTGTTAAGTTTTGCCCCCAAAGGTTATTATCCCACTTTAGCAAATGCATTCTTTGTTTCGAAACTTATCCACATTTCAACGAGTTTGGTGCCTTAACTTTTTTCTAATTTTTATTAGGTTGCCAAACCCTTCAAAGTCCACCAATTAAAATTCTCGTGACATTGTTCTCAGTAATTTTCATGGCACTGCTTTCTTAAAACATGAATTGACCTGAACATGTTAAGCAACAAATGAAACTCAAATGTTTCACAGCGCTTTTGATGACCTCAAACGTTGTGCCTTAATTGAGTTTTTAATGATTCAGAATGTTCTTTTTGATCAAAACGCCAAGAGTCGCTGAAATTTTGTTCCACAACGAAGCCATGCTGACACGGGAATGATTGGTTCATTTCGGGTGCCTTAACTTACATTCGCGAAACGTTTTAAACGAACAATCGTTTCTCTTTTTTTTGATTAACTAAACAGAAGGACGAAAGTTTTACAAATATTATTAAATTCGTGTTCTGCCCCTTGACGTGAAAGCTGCTTTATTGTTGAAACGCATTGGAGGATTAATACAAAAAATCTACTCTTTACTCACAAATGAAATAACAAACCACCATAACAACAATAACAACAAAAAAGAAAAACCCAAAATAAAACAAAAACCCATCATTCCAATTGATATTTTCTAACCTCAACTAAACCAGAAAGTATAAAACTACTTTATAATTAACATACATAATTAAACAAAAAAAAAAAGAAACAGAAATGTATTGAAGCTGCTTGTATGTCCCTCTTTTATATATATGCAATAATTACAAACGATATTATACAACAATACTATGTAATAGCTCTAAATATTCAATAAAGTCCAGAAATTGACAATGTGCTATAACAAACAAACGCCAAGTATTGGATTGCATTTAAAATGAAAATTGATTATTTTTTGTTTTTTAACAAAGGAAAGAAATAATTTTGTGCCTAAAGGAAATGATAAAACGTGGATGGATGAATACACAATGAGAGGGGGGATTAAGAAGGGTATTGGGGCGTTTAATTAATTTGGTCTCCCATCGGATACACCCAGCCACAACACACAATGAGAAAGAGAAAGAAAAATTGTTTATCTGTTAGAAGCACTTATGATTTATAAACAAATGAAAGAGTTCTTTCAATATAGAATAATTACTTTATTCAAACTATAAAACATATTCAAAGACAATCTAGTGGGCAGAACTCCTAAGTCAGATGAAAGCGTTGCCTATTGGTTTATCTACAAACGTACGTACCATAGAATTTCTTTATAAAAATGGAATTAGACTTAGATCATCTGCCCACTACATAGTCTTTGGCATACTAGTCGAAAATGGAACATGCTCGAGATTCCATTGTAAGACACAGCGGCTCAATCGAAATGAGGCTCAAACGTATATCATTGTATACCAAATCATTTTGTATATGATCTTTAGAAGCCAGCTGCACATTTGAGCCTTTGTTTTCGTTTGGACCCCTTAAAGCGACAATATTTGTTAAATATTTAAGTAACCATACAAACTTTCAAAATGTTTTATGTTTTAAGTTCCCCTCATGTCGTTTCTCCTGTGCATGCGGTTTTATTTATGTGTTCCATTTGTTCATACCCTTTTTTTTTTGTTTGTTTGTTTCTTCCAAAAGAATTCTTTAAACAAGATATTGGCATGCTTTGTATCCATTTCCGTTTTTAGCATTTCCTCATCCCTATCCCAAAGTTTTTAACGATATATGTGATGGCATATTCTTCTTTCCAAAGGCACAAAATTATTTTAAACATCCATTTGAGACATTACATTGCGCACAATGTATGTGTTGTATTCTGTTTGTTTTAGTTTTTCGAGATATATATATTTTTTTAAAATTCATTTTCTTGTTTTTTTTTTTTGGTTGTTGTTATATTTGTATTATATCATTTTTGTTAAGCTTTGTCATGACCTCATTATTAATCGCATTCTTAACATTCACTTAATTTTATTTTCGAGAATACGTTGTTTATCGTACGTACTAATATTGTCGCTAATTAAGTTAATTTAAGGCAAAGCCACTTAAAAAAACATGTGTGTATGTCTCTACTCGTGTGCTATTAAGACACGATGCAGCAGTAACAATAATTTAATGTAATTTAAGCACCATGGAAGGCATTCAAATGAGCTAATTTGGTTATGCGAAGTTTCTTTTTTTTTGACATTTTGAATATTTACCACCCTAGGTCCTCCAATGACGTATGCCAATGTAGTCAGCCGAGGAGTTTGTAGTCAGACAGAGTATTTGTACAATTTAATTCGAAAATGTTCGATACATCATTAACTTTTTACAGATTTACCCACGTATTCATAAAAATGTAAAAAAAACGTTTGGTAGGAAAAATGTGTGAAAATTGTTTCTGTATTTTCATAAATATTTCGATTAAAAAAAACACATTTTTTTAAAAAGCATGGATTTTTATAAGATATCTCAATGATTTGCAAGCCTTGTTCTTTTCGTGAGACTTATGTCAATATTTTAAATAATACCTGGCATGTATCTTCCGAAATTAAGATTATAATTGTAAATGTCCCTGCTCTAACATGAAGTGAATAAGGACACTTTTGTATGAATTAAATGAGATCCCGCCGTATAAAGACCACTGAGATTGGTTTAATCCACTTAAAACATCAAACAGATATATCAAATATGTTTTTGAACAATTGATGGTGTTCTTTGGGGATTTTAAAGAACATACACGAATCACATTTAGTTACTTCATCTGAAATGTTATTCAATTTATCATACACCCAGATAAAAGGATTATCTGTTCGTAAAAATAGAAGGAAGAGAATACTTCTTTGTCCAACATGCTGTTGTCTCATTGACTTATTGGTAGAAATGGTAGTGGAATCTAATGCCTGTGTCAGATTAGCTAAAAATCTCATTGGTTTGTTGTAGTCTACAGAATGTATCTTGGTTTCTAAATCCACTGAAATTCCTCCATACTTTTTAATTAATCGAAGATCATGTTTTCTTTTTAAAATCAAGAATTTTCGTAGATTTTTGTCTAGCCCGCCTTTCATGTTCTGATTTAGATCCCTTACTTGGAGTTCACATATAATTATGTATATGGACCTAGGAGTCAATCTGTAAAGGGCGAAAATAATATATAATAGACTACGAATGCCAGATGATTTGCATAATCACAATGTAGACACTCATTTAAAGGTGTCGCGTTTGTCTGGTCAACAGCTTGACTTGATAAATCGAATTAAAATGTCTCACGACAATCAAAATAATCATATTTTAAAAAGTAGGCAAAATATTGTATTTCCTCCAAAAAATGGATTACAATGGATTTTTAACCATTAAGATGTCCCCCAAATTGAAATCTTTATTACGAAATATCTCACTCGGTTGACAGAGAATAAAACATTGATTAATTTTTCGGAATACTGTGGTTGTACAGGCGTTTCATGGTACCATATCAACCTGAAGAGTGCCGAAGCAACCTTAATTATAGCATTCGTGAATGTCCCCACATACAAATCTTTCTAATACAGATTCCATTAACTAGAACATGACTGGGGATAAATCGACCACAAAGAACTTTCAGTTTCCAGAAAAATACTTCATTTGGAACACCTGATTGAGATATTTGCAAACCCAGAGGTTAAGAGGTAAAAATTATTTAATTTTGATGGGAAATTCAACAGTCATCTGAAAAATTTAAAAATTAATATAGTTTTGTTTTATTAGAGTTGGACTGCACTAGAAGGTTATCCCAGTAGAGAGGTAATTTCTGTCCAAATATAGAAATGGTGTACTCAATATGTAGTGCTGAATGGTTGCAAATAAAATTACCTCAAAATTCAATAATTCAATATATTAACTAATGCAATTTTTAAGTTTGTGACCATTGTGGTCTTAAATATAAGTTAAGAAACTCTTTCATAGGCTTATGATCTAAGATAAACGATTTATATATATATATGTATGTATTTTAAGTCTTTTCACATGAACGAAACGGATTTTCCCAACAATTAAACACACACATTTTTCTTTCTCTTTCCATTTGGTCCTTCAACTCGTTCTGCTACGTTGTCCACACTAAAAACGTGTTTATGGGTATTGTATTGTTTCACTTGAAAACGCCGAAAATTTATATAGTGGGTTGCCGAAGGTTCACCCACACACTCGACACCAGTACGCATCGATGATCCTTTACAATTTGTGCCAGTTAATACAAATCCCAAGGAATTTAAAAGGCTTCAACAACAGGTACCATACAAAATCCAAAAACAAAACAAAAACAATTTTCTCCAGCTAAAATAACTAATGTTTCCATTCTTTCAAATCTAGATCAAGGATAATCGTCGTGCCGATAAAATTTCAGCCGGCCCACAATCACACATCCTGGAGGGCGTCACCTGGGACGAGGCCAATCGCATTAAGGATGCCACAGTCAGTCAGGCTGGCGATCATGTTGTTCTTATGGGTGCCGCCTCCAAGGGCATCATCCAGCGCGGCTTCCAGCATAATGCTACCGTGTATAAGGCTCCGTATGCCAAGAATCCATTCGACAATGTAACCGATGATGAATTAAATGAATATAAACGCACGGTGGAGCGCAAGAAGAAGAGTATTCATGGCGAATGTAAGTTGAGACGTTACAGAAGCAATATTTCAAATGTTAATAATTATTTTGGGGTTTTTTTTATAAATTGTATAGATACCGATACAGATTTCTCAGAATCGGAAGCTTTGAGTTCATTACAAACATCAGGCGCACAACAACAAACTAAACAAAATACTACAACCACAACAACAACTGCCGCAGTTAGTCAATCAGAGCCAGAAGATATTTCAGGTAAGCAATGCATTTCTTATAATATTCTGTGTTATTTCGTTGAGGCTCGTCATCCTTTTGAATTCGATTTTTGTTTGTTTTTGAGATCTATGAAAGGTAATTAATGCGACATCGAGCTTATATTAATTGGTAGATTATTTACTTATTCTCCTTAACATTACATGAAGGTGCAGACGGGGAATGACCCTCGAATCGTTGATCTGTCACTATAAAATTTATGTATATAATAACTGTGGTGCCAGTTCTAACGCCGTCTCCAAACGGCAATACTTTTTTCCTGAAAGTAATTTTTTTTTTAAGTAATCTCACTCTTCTACTGTTAATGTTGCCAGCATGTATGATCTAGAAACGGATGCTGAATATGTTTGACGGTAGTCTTAGCTGGGTTTGCTGTCTGCCACCACACCATGACCATCTACAAAACACGAAATCGATCTGGTATTAATTAGCAGACCTACTTTAACAACAAAAATGTCAACTAATGAACCCACAAATATATTTCGTCAATGTTGTAAATAATTGCATTATTCCGCAAGATTTGCGTCATTTGAAGTGAATCTATTCTAACAGGGAGTCGTCGGAGAATTTTCTATTTTGCAAAAAAAAAAGGTACTAAATTTTTGAGGTCGTCGTGATGCACCTTATCAACATCTTCGTGTCTTTGCTGATTGGGTCCTTGAAATGCATGAAAATGATCCGGAGTTCCATCGAAAAATCATCTTGACCGATGTGCCCCATTTCCAACTCGGTAGCTAAGGCAACAAGCAAAATTGTCCCATATGGGGATCGGAAAACTCAAAAGTTGTTGTTGAGAAGCCTCTCCAACCTCAGCGTGTGACTGTTTGGTGCGGTTTATGGCCGGTCGGGGTCATTGGACCTTACTTTTTCGAAAATAAGGTTGGATCAACAGTTGCGGTGAATGTATTGCTCTATCGAGAGATGATTAATGATTAATAATATCGCTATCGAAATATTTTTTATGGTCGGAGTTGGATGATATTGATCTGGACAACGTTTACTTTCAACAAGACGCCCGCTACGTTGCTCTTTTACGGGAAAAGTTTCCGGACCGTGTTATCTCTCGAATTGGCCACCGAGATCTTGTGATTTAACAGCTTGCGACTTCTTCTTTAGGGCCACGTGAAAGATAAGGTCTACGCCAACAGCCCAGCGTCGATTCAAGACATAAAAGATAGAATTCGTGAGGCTATCGAGGACAAAGGGCAGCCACTTTGCGATTTGATTATGGAAAATCTCATGAAAAGGGTATGGTCGTGGTGGCCATTTGGCTGATGTTGTTTTCCATTATTAACGGCATACCATCCTCTTTATTATGAAATAAATATCCGATCAATTATCTCAAAAAAATCTATTTTTTTTTTAATACCAAAATAACACCTCCTGTTGGAGTACCCTGTAGTTACAATAGGTTTTATTTTATAATATAATAATTGATCAATTTATTCTTTACTTTACTTATTTCTTTTCAGAACATCAAGTTATGAGAATAGAAACCCAACAAGCCCCAGTTCCCAGTCAGCCAGAAGTAGTTTTGAGCGATGGTAAGTTTTGCCTTTTTGTTGTGCCACAACATTTGTTTTTTTTTCCTTTTCTTCAAAATTTATTTTTCAAATTTTGTTTTTGTTTGCACTTGTCCAGAAATTTAATGTTGTTTGTTTTTTTTTTTTGAAAATTTGTGATTTGTCTCAAAATTTGTCTTGTTTTTCGTTAAAATTTGGCCTTAATTACAACAACAATATGACTATTATTATTATTATTTTAATATTTCGTTCTACTTTCATTTCTTTTGTTTTTATTTTACAAACAAAAAAAAAACATTATTATGTTTTTTTGTTTGTTTCATTTGTTCTTAATGAACAAATCCAATGCCAAAAACAGCTTCACTACTACTAGTTGATAACAATAAAAAACGTATCAAATCTGACAAATCGTATATTGTAGTGATTAGAAACGAGCATCTCTTATGCATTTTTGATATGCTTTCCATAACATTTCTTTAGATTTTTAAGGATTCTCTTTTTTTTTTTTACACATTACATATAATTTCTTAGCTAAACCAAAACATAAAAAAAAGAAATGCTAAAAACGTTTTTAAAACAAAAAAAAATACACTAACTTCTTCCACAGACCCTACATGTTGTACGGCGTGTTATAAGAGATAATTTGTAAATTCGTATATGCAACAGACCAAACAACTTCTCTACTACTACTACTACTGCTATTACAACTACTACTACTACTAGTGTACCTCTTCTACCTACTATCAGATATCAGAAAAAAAAAAAGATATACATATATTCTATACTCTGCTCTACTATTACTTTTCTACAATCTGTCTTCAATATTTTTCTATTCTACAAACAAAACACTTACTAATTCTTTTAATAAGGCCAAGAAATTAAAGCACATTTTTGAATCAAATTTTATTTTCCACACCCCCTAATATCAAAAAAAAACAGCTGCAGTTTCTTTTTAGTTATATTTTGTATTTGTCGAGAAATTATTTTGAATAGAAATGTATGACAACCATAAAGTGAATGTAAATTTGAAAACACATTGGGAATTTATGATGCAACTCAACATTTTGGCAAAAACTAAATACAGATAAACTTTATTAAAAACAAAAAACAAATATAATTTAAACATTTGAACATTGGAATATTGTGCAATCTGTGTATTACATATTCAAAATAATTTCTCACTCTTTATACGTATTTAATAAGTAGCAGAATTTAATTTATATTTCAGTTTTCCAAAATATCTTTTTGTTTCTTTTTAAGTTGTTTGTAAATATTAAAAATGATTTTTAACTTTTCCTTCAAGAGCAAATCAAAACGCACACAGTTATTCAAAATTGTCTAACCCCTAGAAAACATATTTTTGTTTTTTTTGTATTCTCCTCCTATCGTCCATTCTTATTGTTGTTTTTTTTTTTCAAATCTTTAGCCCGCCCTAAAAAGAAAAAGTGAATTGGAACGATATGAAAATTTTTAATATTTTTTTAGTTTAACATTATTTTCTGTTAAAAACATTTGAATAGAAAATTAGTCGTTACACACAAAACACCACATACACCAAAACACACCCCTCCTTCTCGACCCCACCAGAAAGTCTGAAGCATAATTCTAGAGATTTAGGTTAGGACACATAAAGAAAGAAAGAAAAAAAAAAGAAAACCAACATTTCTACAAAAAAAATCGTCGTTCGTTATTTGAAAATTTTCAAATAGTTTTAATTTTCATCAAATCAAAACTACCACCAACCAACCAACCACCACCTACCACCATAACCAAGTGAGGTGAGTTTCTTTTGGTCTAATTTCAAAAATAATAGTGTGTAGTTCTGCAACAACAACCACAATTCCGTTATACATCAAATACATTTCTTTTGTTCTCTTTAGTTATCATTTTTATGTGGAATTTATATAAATACTGAAAATCATTTAGTTTTCGTTTCACCAAAACAAAACAAAAAACAAAACCAACGAAGAATGTTCAAATCGAAATTTCTTTGCCTCCCCCCTCTCACTTGTTTGTTTTTGTACTTTCTGGTCATTAAAAAAATAAAACATTTTTCTTTTTTTATGAAACCACACAAAATTTTTATTTTATTTTGAAATTATTAAAAAAAAAAAAGTGGATATTTAACGGTCATACACATTTAGTTTATAGGGAGCTTCTTGTTTCTGTGCTATAGCTTGTCTGTTTTTTTGTACTAACACTTTACGTTAGAAATTAGTTGCTGAGGTTTGTACAATAAGTCTGGGAGCAAAAAAATCAAAATTTATATTGAATGTGAATGCCATAGGACTGCGAAAGCAATTTGAAAATATTAATGGATAATTAAAAGCCTATCCCATGACTTTACAGGACAAACAACGGGTTTGCATTCCACTAACGGGCATCAGAACGAAACTCGTTGCAAACGAAAACGTAATCAGTTCAGTACAAAATCGGGTCTCACCAACTTTTGTTCTGTCATCTGAGCGAACAGAAATGACAGAAATCTGTCACTTGTACTTTGGTTTTTCGTTTCAAATAATTCGGCTGACCAAAGAATTTTTCGTTGCTGAGAAACTGAGTCACACACTTTGCTGTATATATTTTTTATAATCGGTCAATTACTCAACAAAAACCCGTTTTTCTAAAGACCATTAACATTTTCAAGGAAATATCTAAATATGTAAACAAACATAAAGTACACACTGTTGCATTAAAAAGGGAGTAGAAAATAATATTCTTGCGTTAAGGACCTCTCCTAATTGGCAGCGACTACGTTGTGTCGTCTTCGTGGCGCACCGATATGTCTTCCAACAGTAAAACAATAATTCAATTAATTTCGTTCCACGGAGATGTGATACTGACTTTTCCATCGTCAAAGAGCTGTCACTGTCAAAATGACGGATGATTCAAGAAGAATCCACCACCCGCTAACAGAGCCATTATAATTTTGGTCAATTCTTCTTCAAGATCGTAAAGAATTTTATTAAGGACAGACATATTGCGACAGTACAACTAATTTATTCAGACTTATTATGCAATTTTGCTAGTTTGTAAATTTTTAAACCAGACTTATTATGCAATCTTTCTAGTTTATTAGATTGTACATTTTTAGTTTACTTTGACAATGCATTTGAAATCATCGAGCTTAATGTCCCACTGAACACCCTCTTATTACGAGGGATGTACTAAATGTATTTATTTATTTTTTTAGTGAATGTGAAAGCCAATTTTAAAATTCGTTACAACCCGGCTTATATGTAAATATCCGTTAAATTCATTGCCAATTTGTCCTGCAATATTCTGTGTACAGCCTAAATGTGTTTAGAACTGCATTCACAGCGAATTTAGACACAGGCCGCAAAGTAGTTAGTTAGTTAGTCAGTCAGAGTATAGTGTCTAACTAGTGGTTCGTTGTGAATTCGGCTTTTAGTATGTGTACCTCTGCCTGTGTACATTTTTACCCCAAACAAAAATACCCAACATTTTTTCTAACTGCAGCTGCTATTTTTTCCCAATTAACACCACAGCGCACCACAAACTATTATTTTCAGTTTCAATTTTTCCATATGCACTTTTTACACACTAATCACCATCTTATTCTTCTTCTTCTTCTGTTGTAATATTTAAAAACAACAACCACATGTATGCATTTTTCTTAAACTATTTATTATCGTTTATTTTATTTCAAAAATTTCTGTTTGTTTTTTTCTCTTAAATTGATTTTCTTTCTTTATATTCTTCTCGTGTAATCATAAAACGAAACTACTACTCCGTTTTATTATAGCAACTCTAAGTTTTATCAATGGTGAACGTTCCCATACGGCTACAAATCGTAAGCCCCCCACAGGTCGAGGTAATATATTTGTCCTGTATAATCACTTTAAAATGAAACGATCAAACGCTGATTTACCTAATACCCATTACCTCATTCCACTTCTAACACGGCCAACAAAATAATACATCTTACACGTTTTGTAAATATCTATATTAAGAATATACTTATTGCATACATTGCGGCGTTGAAGGTAGCACTCCCATTTTGGTTTTAAGAGAATCATATTATAATTAATACGTTGCTAAAATTTCATAAACGACCGTTGTGTTCATTGTTTTTTTTTTCATTTGACCTTATAGAACCCTTAAGATATGCAGTAGTTTGTGCTCCCCAAAAGTAGGCTTTCAAATTGTTATATTTCTTGTTTTCATATTTTCAAGGAAGTATAAATACACCTTCTTCCTGCATGAAATATTCGAAACTAACAATATAATCCAACGTATCGCAAGAAACACTGGACACAAATTATTGATATGAAAAAGGAAGGACTCGGTCCTTTTGTGTAAATTTATCATGCGCTGCACGCAATGCGCAACTGTGATTAGGTGACCCTGCGGATCAGCTGGTCAGCTGGTGCCTGTTTGGAAAACTTTTCCAGTGGAGTTGTTCTTTGCAAAATTCTTGACCACAAAAAAGATTTCTTCTATCCGGCCACAAACACTTCCTCCATAACGTCCTAATAATTAATTTTATGAATTTTAAAAAAAAAAAATCCTTTTAATTAAAAATATTTCTTGTTGAATCGTGTTGATACTCTGCGTATTTGCCACTTCTTGACTTTTAGAACATTTAGTTTTTGCAGTTAGAGCAATTATTTGTAGATTTTATAACCGGTTTGGATTTTTGTTCTTTTAATTTTTTTGTGCCGCGAGTTGTAACTGTCTGCTGTCTGATATATCATATTTTGACAATCAAAATACCCAGGGTTGTATTTGATTTTTTTTTGTTGGACAATTGCCACTACCTTCTATTATTGTGCCATGTTTCCACACTTCCAAACATTTTGTCATTCTCCCTCTCTGTGTCATGTTCTCTTGCTATTGTTCAGTTTATGAGAACCAAATAGGATTGCCAACTGATTCGTAATATGAAGTTATAATAGAAAAGTAAAAGTACCAATAGCTAAATTTTTTTTTAAAAAAATTCGATAGACTCGGCAACACTGGTCTAAAGTGAGGCACACCGTAGCTATACGAACGCTGAATATTATCAAAAATTTCTATTTATCTTTTCTTTTTCAAAGATTATATCATATTCTAGGCAAAACCGAAAAAAAAAGCCAGAAATCACTATCTACTTTAGGGGTTATCAATATGTTTTCAATATATCTATTGAGAAATGCATTATTTCTTTAAATCCATGAACGCAACTAATCAAATCTTTCATTTTGTAGATGGTATATTATCAAATACTGAAATAACTCAAGATCTGAATTCTAATCAAGAAACCATAGACATAATAGCAAGTCAATGTCCGGACAATACAAAGACTCAACGCAAGGAAAATACTGACACCATTGATCATGAAACAAATTATTGCATTGCAACTAATCTTTGTAACACATATTCATCTAAACAAACATTGATTGACGAAATGAAATCGGATGGACTATTTCAAAGACAAAATCAGAAAGTTCTACAGACCCCACCACCATTAAACCACTCTCTTACTTCTTCCCTACATGCTTCTCCGGCATACCACACCGGCAATGACAATACCTTAGACATGTCCTTCCACTCCCGTCCGATATCCTCCAATTCCAAATCTAAACAAACTAATGACTTAAATTCCTTAAAAGCCCCCTTTATTTCCCCAAATCGTAGTAAGGATGATACTTTGTCGTATTACACAACTTCTTATTATAATTCGCAGCGGTTAACTGGAGAAACTTCTCCAATCTATGATTATGCCACCAATAGCTCTACTCATTCTGTAAACAATACAGGTGCCCCTGTTCGCCTTTATGCGATATCCTCAAACTGCTGCACTCCCCAGATATGTGAGCACATTTTAGAAACTTTGCATAAGACCCCCTCCTCCCAGCATCAGCAAAATTATGCCGGTGCTAAAAGTTCGCTGGATTTAATATGGAACATTCCGTTTCGACAAAACGATGACAACAGCCCCTGCATTACACCCGATGTACTGAGCACACCACCGGCCCGTAAGTTTCGAGCTGCTGAATCAAATTCCTCGAGAAAATCACGCAGTCCTTATCGCACACTATCGCACTTTGGTTTCAATTCACCTCAGCGAGAACCACAACCCGATCACAAACACATTCTGCCGATGGACTGCAAACGTTATGTGCCTCTGCGGCGATCGGTGTCGTACGAGGAGATTTTCGCTTCGCCACGCTATGTCGATTTGTGTGAGCACTGCTTTGAGCAGATTGTACGTTTGAAGCCGGAGCTCATGCAATATCGGATTCAATTAAGCAATCTGGCTGAATACGAAAGGCCTCCACTTAAATCGCCAACTGCAGGAAATTCGAATGTTTTGGACGGCACTGCAGAACGAGATAGCCCATTGAAAGATGATGACTGTGCCCCAATTGACCTTTACTCAGCATTTACTTCCCAATTGGAACCGCTTATTGAAGTCGAAGAAAAGGACAGTTCCGATTTGCCCAATGGCGGCGGCTTATCATCCACATTTATCGATAAAATAACACGCATGAACTATTCCGAAATATCCAATAATTTCATAAATACACCAGGCAGTGTCACCATCTCTCAGCTTAGCCTAGAGGATGTTGAGGAAAATGTATATGGAAATAGGAATCGAAAAGATAACGTCGTCAATGAGAATTTATGTAAGGAATTGGAAAATTTGAAAATATTCGTTGCCGGGGAAATGGAGGCCAATGAAATTGAGGCTATAAAGTGCAACGATAACAACGATGCAGAGAGTGAAGAACACTTTGTGTCCATAACAGACATTTTCGAATTTAATAATTGGTTGGATGAGGCTGCCGCTTCTCAGGAAATGCAAGATAGAAGCGAAGAGCCAAATGACGAGGTATTCAATAATTTAAGTGATTTCATGGATTGTGAAAAGGCGGCTGGTATAACATCCGACAAAACGCAAAGCAATGTCAAAGCCGGTTTTACAAAGGCGACCTGTTTTGAAAGTCCTCCTCCGCCAACCCCAGCAAAAAACTTCCAACGCTCTTTAATGAATCGCGACGAACGCAGCCGACGTAAATTAGAATTTTACGACCTATGGGAAGATCATGTAAGGTATTGTGAAAATCGTGAACAGGTTATGGCATCAGCCAGCTATAGTGACACGGAATCGGCCATAGACGAAACACAACATACACAACAGCCCAATAAAATGGATGATCAAGCAAATGAAGAAATATTTCCCAGTCAAAGTTTTCTTTTCTCACACAAACCGTACGTTTCGCAAACACCGAAAAACCAGCGATCTCAAGAAAATCTAGACGATGAGGAATTAAAATCGTCGTCTTCATCTAAGCAAACTTTTAATATCAGCGAAACGAATTCATCGCGTTATGGCTCTACAACTACCTTAGAGGATTATAAGGATGATGGTCAAAAAACTAGGCAAACCCAGGAGGAAGAGCGATCTGACCTAACACAGCAGGAAGCTGACAGCCAGAGTTTCAGTAGAACACGACGAGAACATTTGCTTTTTCATGCACTTGGATCTACGAATATTACTGATGATGTGACTTTGGCGCCACGTGATGGATACTCTAATCGGGGAATTCGAAAATTTATTGACGACGATTCTGATGAGGTAGACGATGCTCTACCCGGTGCACAGTCGTCTTTAGATGATAACAAAGCTGTTGTCGTCTTTCACGAAAAGAACAAACAAAATTACAAAAATGACAGAATAGAGAGAATTGAGATTCTAGAAGATCAGCTGTTAACAAATATAGAAAAATGCACCACTACTAAGGAACAAAGACAAACGGGAGAGGAATTGCTGAAGACAAGAGAAAAGATCAGAGCAGTAATTGGAGAGGCTGAATCAAGAAAACAAAATGAAATTGAAACAAATAACCAGGAAAAACAAAACAAAGACGACGATCAGCAAAGACCTTTGGTCCGCTACAAGTCGGGTATATTGGATATTTGTGAAGGTGAACACAATGCAATCAGCCGAAAAGCAAACGACGCTGATCTGGAAATGACATTAGAATTTGAGGCCTATGAAAGGGCTATCAACCAGGAGCTTCATTCACGTGGTGGAAATCATTTTGAGGAATTATTTAAAGGAATTGAAACTAAGAAACTCCACCAAAATGAACATCGGGCCACTATGGCTTCAGAAGATGAAGATGATTTAAAATATAAAAACCCAACTAGTTTGGATCACTTTCCTAAACAACTAAACCTGGATGATCGTGAAATATTTGGCGAAGCAAATACTGCAGACATCTTTTACTTGGGAGGCTCTTTGAATAACCCCGAAAATAAAGAGAACGAAGTGGCCGATGAACAATTGAATTCCTTGGAGAAGACTATTCTACATAAGATCGAATATCATCAGCTGAATAAAACTGAAGAG